>CM055615.1:5547745-6116581 GCA_029379385.1 Quillaja saponaria | reverse complement strand
GAAATTTTTTAAAAATTACTTTTAAATTTTTTTTTTCAAATATACTAAATGGATAAAAAATCATGTAACTTAAAATAGCAAAAAATTATAATATATGATATTATAGGAAAGTTTAAAGTAAAAATAATAGTTAAAGTCAGAAAACACAATAAGGGGTGTTTTACCTTTTAGAATAATAGAGATATATAGATGTGGAATATTGGATATAGTAATATTAATTGTGAAAATATAACAAGCCTTAATTAAAACAATTAATTATGATATTAAACAGTTTGAAAATATAACCAATTACTAGCTAGTTTTAGTTCTAGGGTTTAAATCTCAATGAAAACCACAAGGGATTGGGTTGTTATAAAATTAAATTATAATAATATCATCAAATTTAGATGAACACGAGTATGTATATAGATTGATTTGTAAGTATTTCATCTTTGAAAACTATACAATGAAATTTGAGGAAACTTTAAAGAATAAAATGTTATTCTTTTTTCTTGCATATAGATAATTATTCCTCCATAATAGAGATATCCTGCCTCATTTTGCTGTTTCAATTCATATCCCACAAATGAAAATTGTCATGTCTTTAAAAATTTATATTATAAATTTACGATGTTAACTTTGATTTTTAAAATATCTTATGTCATAAGATAGAGAGTTGTTTAACAGTTGTTTTGGAGAATTTATATATATATATACCCATCCTCTTACCCACCAAGTTGAACTTGACAATTTGTCTTGAAGAAATATCAACCTCCCCTCCTTAAATAAATTAACATATGTTAAATAAATTAAATGAGGTCGGTCCAGCCATTTTGTTAAATACAATAGTTTCAAATTATCTTTTTTAGTATGGGATACATTTATATTCTCACGTATGATTGTGAGCACTTTCAGATAAATATTTAGTTTTGGTCCCAGCATAGGTGAGGTGAGGTTCTTCTAAATATATAGTGACAATGACGTAGGTGTAATGTACTTTACTAAAGTGTGTAGGATACCCTACCTATATTTTTATTTTTTGATACAAAAAATAACAATAATAGAGATAGTTAATTGTACAATAGTTGTAAGTAATATTTAAGTACAATAAGTCCTTTATATATAATATTTTTGTAATAGAATAAATTTGTAATATTAATCACTTTTTAGGAACCAGTTTTCAAAGCTTATATTAGTATTCATAGTATCTACTAATTAATTATTTTTTAATTTTCTTTTATATAAGATTCTAGTTTACTCTTTAATATTTTTATTTAAAACAGTTGTGACTCTTCTGCGACCCATTCAAATTTGAAAGGCTGCCGATATTTCCATAGTCAAAGTTACAATAAGCCTACAATCTCTTAAGGCTTTGTTTGTTAGACTAAATAAGAAAAATTAGATTAGATATATATCATTTTTATTCAGTCTAATCAACTGTTTTGTGCATATTATTAGATAGGACAAATATTCAAAATGTGGTTTTAAATAGTTGTGGATAGACGTAAGTTTTATTTATTTTTAAATAAATTAAAAAGATAGTAGGAAAAAAAAAAATTAATTAGTTTTATTTATTTTATTTTATTTCAAATATACTAAATTGATAAAGAAAATCCTATAACTTTAAATAGCAAAAAATTATAAATATATGATATTATAGGAAAGTTTAAAGTAAAAATAATAGTTAAAATCAGAAAACACAATAAGGGGTGTTTTACCTTTTAGAATAATATAGATAGATAGATGTGGAACATTGGATATAGTAATATTAACTATGAAAATATAATAAGTCTTAATTAAAACAATTAATTATTATATTAAAAATAATATTAAACAGTTGAAAATATAACCATTTATTACCTAGTTTTTAGTTCTATGGTTTAAATCTCAATGAAAACCACAAGGGATTGGGTTGATATAAAATTAAATTGTAATAATATCGTCAAATTTAGATGAACATGAGTATGTATATAAATTGATTTGTAAGTATTTCATCTTTGAAAACTATACAATGAAATTTGAGGAAACTTTAAAGAATAAAATGTTATTCTGTTTTCATGCGTAAAGATAATTATTCCTCTAGAATAGAGATCTCCTGCCTCATTTTACTGTTTCAATTCATATCCCACAAATGAAAATTGTCATGTCTTTAAAAAATTTATATGATAAATTAATGATGTTAACTTGATTTTTAAAATTTCTTATGTCATTAGATAGATAGTTGTTAAAGTTAACACCCAACAGTAATTTTGGAGAATTTATATATATATAACCCATCCTCTTACAAGAACCCACCAAGTTGAACTTGACAATTTGTCTTGAAGAAATATCAACCTCCCCTCCCTAACACAGCTTACTCGAGTTTCAGGGTACTATGGAATTTTCTTTTTCCTTTCTGAAAGTAATAGCAGCTGCCATTTTAGGTTTGCTGCTGTTATACCATCTAAGGAGAAGGAAAATTTCTAGTCAGGAATTCAATGGCAAGCAAGCTCCTGAACCATCAGGTAGCTTGCCATTGATCGGTCACCTCCACCTATTTGGTCGTAAAACCCCAGTTTATCAAACCCTTTCAGCTATGGCTGATAAAGTTGGCCCCATCTTCATTGTCCGACTCGGAAAGTCCCCTACACTTGTGATTAGCAGCCATGAGGCAGCAAAGGAGTGTTTCACCATTAATGACAAGATCTTCGCCTCACGCCCAAACTCTAGCCAGGGAACTTACATATGCTACGACTCTGCATCATTTGGGATGGCACCTTACGGACCATATTGGCGCGACGTGCGAAAGATAGTTAAGCATGAACTCCTCTCTTCTCGCCGTCTTGACACATTAAACCACGTCTATGTGTCCGAAATCGGTAGTTTCGTAAAAGATTTGTACTTGTTTTCTAACAACAATGCAAAATCCGTGGTGGTGCTTGACAAATGGTTTGAACGGTTTTCGTTAAATATAACCACCAAAATAATTGCAGGGAAGAGATATTTTGATAGTTTCCATGATGAAATTGTTGGAGAAACAGAACGTCTTCAGAAACTCATAAAAGAAGTCATGTATTTAATGGGAAGGTTAGATGTCTCTGATTTGATTCCAATTCTTGGCTGGTTTAATGTTGAATCTCAAATATTGAAATCCATGAAGCGTGTTTCCAAAGATTTTGACAACCTCTTAGGAAGTTGGCTTCAAGAACATACTAAAAAGTGGCAAAAGGGTGAGACAAAGGAACCAGAGGATTTCATTGATGTAATGTTGTCTATGCTCGAAGAAGATTGTATAGAAACCTATGGTCATTCTCGTGATACTATCATCAAGGCAACAATTATGGTATGCTTTAATTATTATTTTTTGCTCACTGAGAGATGTTGTCCTGCGTTTACTATTTTATCTCTTAATATAAATTCTTCTTCATCTATTTGTGTTTGTCATGCATGTGTTATATTGCCTCTACGTGAATTCTTCTTCAACGATTGTGTTATATTATTTCTTTATATAAATTCTTCTTTACCACTCCATTGAATTTCTCCAGAGTATTATAGTAGCAGGTGCGGACACAACTTCTGTCCACTTGACATGGCTGATAGCCGCGTTATTAAACAATACAGATGTATTGAAACGTGCGCAAGAGGAGGTTGATCTCCATGTTGGCAGGGACAGATGGGTGGAGCTCTCAGATATAAAAAATTTGAGTTATCTTCAAGCCTTTATTAAGGAAACGTTGCGATTATACGTACCAGGCCCTCTATTGATTCCACATATGGCAAGGGAAGATTGTGAGGTTGGTGGCTATCATATTGCAAAAGGAACACAACTGCTTGTCAATGCTTGGAAATTGCAAAGAGATCCAAGAGTTTGGGCAGATCCCGAAAGGTTTATGCCGGAGAGGTTTCTTACTAGCCATGTTGATATGGATGCTTCAGGTATAAATTTTGAGTTCATTCCTTTTGGAACTGGGAGACGAGGTTGCCCAGGATATACATTTGCTTCACAAGTGGCTCACTTGATGATTGCTCGTCTAGTTCAAGGATTTGAGTTTGCAACTCCAATGAATGAGCCAGTGGACATGAGCAGTGACGGTCTGGGTATAGCCTTGAACAAGGCAACCCCGTTACAAGTTTTGGTTACTCCACGCCTTTCCATGGAACTCTACCGTTGCTAAATCTTTCAAGTCGGTGGGAGTTTTTTATGTGTAAAATATTAAGTAAAATTTGTGAGTGAAGAACAATTCATGTTGTATTTCTTTGTAATCAATTCCCACCATGCATGTAATGTTATGAGTCTTACCTGTATTCTCAATAAAGTGAGTGTATGTATGATAATGAAATATAAACCTACTTAGATTTATAAATAAAAATAAAGAGTGCATGTAATATTACAAGTATTAGTTAAGCAGTCCTCCACCTAATCAGTTAAGACCAGATCTTATAAAAAGAAATAAAAAATTATTTAATTAATTTAAGAATAAAAAGTTGAATAAAAGATCGAGCCTACTTCTTTCTCTTTCTTTTTCTCTCCAAAAGTCTTTCTTAAAATAAAATTTATAAGGGTATGTTGCACCTCCCCCTTTCATAGTAACCTATCATGTCCTCGTCTTCCTATTTCTTTATTGTTTTTTAGTAGATTGACATCTGATCAGATCAAATTATTTTTGTAGTATGTCAAAAGCTTACAGCTTAATTATTGGTGCTTAAATGCTCTATACCATATTAAATATTAAAATTAAAATTAAAATAAATAGAAAAGACAGAGATAAGCATAAGGGCCAGTCCCCAAATGGAAATTCATTCAACTCATTCACTCAACCTAATCCACTGTGTACATGATAGTGAAACCTCTTATAAGTTTCAAATTCACATGCAATCATGAATTAGGAAATAAATACAATTATCCATATGCAATTTACATGTACTACAACATTTTTGATCTTGTATTGCATCAATTGCATCTTGAAAATTATGGGAATGAAGAAAGGAAGATTTTTTTTTTTTTTTTTTCCTTACAGAATCGTTTCTTTTCTGTAAAGACTGGAAAAAATTACTACAAGGACATTCAGAAAAAAAAAATGCAATAATTAAGCTGTCGCCATAGCTAATACCTTAAGGTCTAGAATAATTGCTCTAATTTTTTATTAAATGTCTTAATATAAATGTCATCTAATATACTATCCTTTACTTTATCGCAAAATAAAAATTATTCTTTCTGTCAAGAAATTTTGTGAACATATCAACAATTTAATTGTTATAAAATATAACGACTATTAAATCAATTCACTATTTTTAATGCAAAACATGCATGACAGTCACTGCTTAACAATACTTAAATCAAAATTTCAATAATATCTCATGCTTATCACGACCATACCCCTTTGGATACATTTGAGTTATAAACTAATAAAAATTAGTGGAGACAAACTAGTATTAAGAAAAAAAGTAATGTCTCATACCTATCTGCATTTTGTTTTCATTCTGAATTATTTATATATAGTCCACAAATAATGTACGATTGAGACTTTCCTTTTTACAAAAATAAGTGATTGAATATTTTTGTGAGTTTTATTTTTTAGCTATTTTATGGTCCACCATAAGTAATAAATAAAAATGTTGGCTCAGCAAATTAAGAATGAATAGCTTGACTAACTAAAAAAAATTATTGTAATAAAAAAGACACTTAATACAAATAAACAGTTACAAATCAAAAAACACAATTATATATATATAAATATATATATATATATATATATATATATATATATATATATATATATATATATTCAGTAAATAAACAAATAAGATAAAGTAAAAGGTTCATGGATACAACTTGAAAGAAGGAAGGTGCTAAAATAAGATATCTAGTGGAATCTTATAGCTTTGTGAAGCAACTAAATTCAATTTTCACTTTGTTTGAGGGGAAGGAAGTGCTCCATATACATGGTAAGCTAGATTAGAAGCAAAAGCAGTCACTAATATAAATATTATAATGATCCAAAAGCAATGCAAAAATATTACTAGCATCAACTGAAATCATATTATGAGAGTATTACTAGTAAAAGATAAAGTTAGAAATCAATGAAGGTATTATTCTACAAACTTAAATAGGTATGTATAATTCAATTTTATGAAGTTTTATTTCAGTGTAACTTATAATTTATTTATTTTAATTATTTCTTATTGCACCTCCTACATCCAAGCCTTTACACCTCAATCAACAAAGCTCGAGATGACGAAGACTTACCTAAAATTAGGAGAATATCATTGTTAGCTTTATGTATTTGTTATTTCATTTGTTGTAAATATTGTTAGGATGATTTTGTATAATATTTTTTATTTATATAAAAAATTTGAATTTAAATATAAAGTATGATATTATATATGTATATATATAGGTATAAAATAAAACTATTAAACAATTTTTACTATATGCATCTACAATTTAATTATCCGCATCTGCATTGTGCAGACTCGGATACCAATACAACATCAAAAAAAATAAATATATATATTGCATCTATTAGACACGGAATACCATAGTCAATAGTGTCTAGTCTTTTTGTGTCTGCGTTTTAGTGTCTCTGTGCCATACTCTCACGTGGACAAACATTATTGGTGTTTACATGTCTGCCTACCAAAGACAAAAAGACAAATGTAAATATAGGCTTTGTTCTTTATCACAGCAAGGCAGAGACCATGAACTAAGACCATGGTTAGAAAGATCTAGGGTCATTTTGTTTTAAAAGTACTGTCAGTTTGTATAACGAAAAAATCATGGTCTGAGACCATGATCAGAGAAATTGTTTTGTGTAAAAATTACCAAATTAATATTTATGTGTTATATTTAAAATAAACAAATTAATCTTATTAATCAGTTTTGATTTTTAATTTGGTTTTGATATTTAATTAAAATTAAAATAATATTTAATTTATTTATCTTCTACTTTAATTTAAGTTAAAGTAAGTTTTAATTATTTTTATATTTTAATTTATGTTAAAGTAATTTTTAATTCAGTTTTGAGGTTTTGTTGTGCTTAAACTAATTATTTTCACACAAACAATTGAAAATTGAATTGCAATAAAAGCAAAAGCAAATATAAATTAAATTAAAAAATTTTAATGTACAAAAATAAACAAATATTGAATTAAAAATATTGAAAAAAAAAAGAAAAAAAAAAAGAAGAAAATATTTTAGCATTTCAACCTAAGTTCTTTTTTTGTAGTTCAAGTTTGAGCTCAAACTAGCTAAATTGAGAGACCAGATCTCTTAGTGTATTGAAAGTATATCTGCACAACAATACGATCATAAGCTCAGTGGAAAGCTCTCATATTATTGCCATGAGAGAGCCAATAGAAGGGGATAGGTCTCCATAATAATAGAGGTTTGGCTCGAGGAGAATGAGAGAATATATCAAATAAAATTCATCTTAGCCATCTCCGTTAGATCATTTATTGCTATTATCTTGAGTGGTATAGCAGTACTTAATATCATTGTCAATCTTGAAATCCAAGGGCCAAATCTTCTAAAAGGTCTACTTGAAGTTTATTCTTCCTTCTCCCTCCACTATAAAAAAATATATTCATATATCATATCGTCTATTGAATTTGGAGGAAATCTATTTGCTCTTGCCCAGCAGATGGAGTATATGCTTTGGATCCTGAAACATAATGGACACCAAAAAGATAGTCTAGTTTGTTATCCAATTTGAAAGACTTGTTCTTGAATAGCCGAACATCCTGTCATGTTATTGTATTGAAATAAATTTTGCTCCCAGCACTCATCTGTCTACATCCAAATTTTTTTTGGCCGAATCTTATCCAGTGCCGTCTACTTGTCCAATTTCTAAAATAGATTTCATTCCTTCCATTACAAGTAATGAAATTAGCATAACTGTGTTCGCATTTTGATAGACTTAGATATGTAGACACTGATAAATACTATTTATATCCGTAATTTATCTATCTGCGTCTATTATTCTGCAAACTTAGATAATTGCATAAAAAAAATTAAACGCAAACACAGATATTACATGGCAGACATAGTTACATGTTTAATTTTAGCACCATTTTTTGAGAGTTCATTTGCGTCTATCATTTTTTTGTCTGTAAAGGCAGACACAAATACTCGTCCATGTTTAAATTTTTGATCGCTATCTCCTTGCCCTTTTCCCTCCTCTTCTTTCCTCTATTGCTGACTTGATTTTCTGAGCTCTACCGCCACTGTCCAATCCCATAGCCGCTGCTGAAGTCAGACCCATTTTCGTTCATCGCAGTGAGACCCAGCCCCTATAACACCTAACCTTTACCGAAATTAGACCTAACTTGTATGGATTAGCCATTATAAGAAAATATATCAGGGACCGTAAAAAAACAATCTCTTATAATAATTATTAGAAACCGTGTATTATCTTTCAGTGACTGAAAAATATTGTCTGATATTTGTTGTAAATATAAAACTTTCAGTCACTGTTAAAAAAAAAGTTTAGCGCCAAAGTGTTAGAGACATTTTCAATATTAGGGACATCGTCGGCGGTCTCTCATAAGATTTATTATCTTTAATTATTAAAGGTTATTGGAGACTGCAATTTTGAAGATGGACACAGCGTTGTTCGCTTGCCGATAGGAAAATCCTCAAAGCATAAAATAAAAAAAATAAAAAAATACAAACCCCAACTCACCCTCTCTTTCACGATAATCTTTTGCTGCTACATAGTTTATCTCTCTCTCACTGTGCCTTTACAAAGCTCCGGCGACTTCTCTCCTTCCCTTTTCATCTCTTTCTCTAATATGTAAGTCCTTGTCACCCACTTTTAATTCTCACCCTTTGCCGAAATGGACTCCCACGGTCGCACTTTTCACCTTCTTCTTGGTTGACCATGGAGATCCTTGAATTTCGTTGTACCTGAGTTGTATTGGAGGTTTTCGAGCTCGTTGATGACTGGAACGTGGTAAAGATTTCACCAATTTCCTTTTCTTTTTATCAATACCGATTTGTTAGGGTTTTTACTGAATTCGGGGATTTTCGAATTCTAATATCAAATGTTCTTGAATCAATTGAGAAACCGAAATAATTTGTTGTCAATTTGTATGTTTTATGCGTAGTCTTTTTATTGCCACTCAAGACAATTAGTACAAGAAGAAAGTTAAAGAGGTGGGGATGGACGATACTAGGGAAGCAGAACATCGTTATGTTGAAACTGATCCCACTGGTCGCTATGGTCGGTTGAGTTTCAATCTTAAACTTCTGCATCTTTTTCTCATTTCTTGTACAAAGGAAAAAGCTTTTCTTTTTTAGCACTCTGTGGTTATAGTTAGTACCATGAGTCGGATGAATTCATAGTTCTACAGAATTTTTTTGTACTGTTTGTTCTTGGAAGTGGGTTTATTTTGTTGTTTTTGAATTCAATGAAGACTCTCATCAGCTGGGTGAGAGTTAGTTTCAATTGTTTTGAAGACAATTGAGCAATTATTATATGGTTCAATTAATTGGTAGTGGAGTTGAATGGAGTATTAAATGCAAAGGTATCAAGATATCTTGTCTATTTGTCCTTTTTTTTTCTCTTTTTTTTTTTCTTTTTTTTTTTTCTACACATGCCTGAACTTTATTTGTTGATGCAAACTAATGGCCCATGACTTAATTTTCAAAATAAATATCTGTAGAAGCATTATGATTTTGATGCAATATCCGAAGTATTGTTGATATAATACATGCCATATGATTGAAGTGTTCTTGAGAATTATGTGTTTTATATGTGTTACTCTTTGTTGATTGCATGTGCTGTATGAGTTTTGAAAATTACTATGGGCAACTTGCTTAGTTGCTTCCATGTGTCGTGACCATGTGCTGCCTCAAACCATCAATGAAAGAAAGACTAACTATTATTTTCATTAGTAATCACCAATCATGGTGCTAGGGGCCCTTAATTCCTGTTTCTTATGGCAAGTGGTACCTAATAGAGGACACTATTATCTTCATCCAAAAGTTGTCATTTTACTCTTCGAAGGTTTCCGGAACAGGGTTGGTGTTTATGCTCATAAAACAGACTTTATTCATCACTTATTATTTATTGATTGCCCAACTAATATTTAAAATTTTTTGCTTAGAATATATATATATATTAATAGTAATCACTAATCAAGATGCTGGGGCCCTTAATTCATGTTTCTTATGGCAGCTGGTGCTTAATAAAGGACACTACTATATTTATCCAAAAGTTGTTGTTTTACTCTTCGAAGGTTTCAAGAACAGGGTTGATGTTTATGCTCGTAAAACTGACTTTATTCATCAGATAGTATTTGTTGATTGCCTAATCATTAAGATTTTTATTCACATACACAGGTTCTATTATTAGTAATGAAAAAACAGAAAATTGTAAATAGATATAGAAGAATGGGTTGTAGCTTGAATGAATCAAATACTACACCCACAGATTTTATTTATAGTAAAAAAAATAAGAAAAGTATAACATACAACCAATGTGAGACTACATAACAATATAAACTATTTTAATACTCTCTCCCAAGCTAGAGCATATATATTATATATTCTAACCTTGTTACAAATATAATGAAGACAAGCACTTCCCAGAGACTTGGTAAATAGATCTGTAAATTGATCTTAAGGCTTCATAAGAGCAGTTTTAATTGTACTATCAATAAGTTTTTCTCGAACAAAATAAAAGTTAACTTTTATATGCTTTGTTTGCTCATAAAAAAACGGGATTAGAAATAATATGCAATGCAGCCTAGTTACCACAAACAAGTTCCATAGGTTGTGAATGTGTGAATCCAAGCTCTTCCAACAAGTTGTTCAACCAAACCAACTCTGCAGCAATTTGAGCCATGACTCTATATTCAGATTTAGTACTAAACATTGAAACAATAGTTTGTTTCTTACTTTTTCGTGAAACAAAATTTTCTCCCAGAAAAACACAATACCCTATAGTGGATCTCTTGACAAATGGACAACCAGCCTAATCTGCATCACTGTATCCCTGAATTGAGTTGAAATCTTGGTTTTGAACTAAATCATGACCACAACCATGTCCACAAACCAAAGTATGACCATGATTCTTATATATTAATCCCTTACCAGGTGCAGTTTGAAGATACCTTAGAATATGAATAATTGTATTCCAGTGAGAAGTTCGAGGTTGAGCCATAAATTGATTAACCATACTAGTCGCAAAAGATATGTGAGGTCAGGTTACTATCAGATAATTCAACTTTCCCACTAGATATCTATACTATCCAGGATATGATAATAGCTCTCCCTTATATGGTACATGTTTAGTGTTAGGATTCATGAGAGTATCAACAGACTTTGACCCTAGCATACCTTTATCACTCAATAAACAAAGACAATTTTTTTTTTTTGAGAAAGACAAATACCTTGTCGTGATCTACCAATCTTAATACCCAATAAGTATTTTAACTGTCACAAATCATTAGTTTGAAATTTGCACTACAAGAAAGATTTCAAATGTTCAATTCTCTTGACTATAATTACCGATAATGATAATATCATCAACATACACAATCAATGATATTATACCAATAGATGAATGACGGTAGAAAACATAATGGTCAATTGTACACCTCTGAAGACCAAAACTGAGCACAATTTCACTAAACCTACCAAACCAAGCTCTGGGGGTTTGATTCAAATCATACAAAGATTTCTTCAACTTACGAACCAAGCCAGATTCCCCTTGAACAACATATTCTAAAGTTGCTCTATAAAAACCTCTTTATCAAGGTCACCAGGCAAAAAGACATTTTGGATATCTAATTGATGTAGTGGCCAATTAAAGATATCTGCAAGAGAGATAAAGACTCTAATTGAAGTAATCTTAGCAACATGAGAAAAAATCTCAAAGTAATCTACACTATAGACCTGAGTGTAACTTTTAGCCACCAAATGAGCTTTTAGCAGGTCAACAAAGCCATTAGGATGAACCTTCACAGTAAACACCTAACGACAACTAACAACAGACTTACCCAAGGGGAGTTTCACAAGTTCCTAGGTATCATTGTCCTTTAAAGCCAGCATCTTTTCATCCATGGCATTTCTCCACCTATGATGTTTTAAAGTTTCAAACATAAAGTTAGGAACAAAAACACTAGATAATGAAGTGACAAAGAATAATATGAAAGAGATAAATGATCATAGGAAACAAAATTTGAAATGGGATAGGTAGTACTAGGACGAGCATAAACAGAAGGACATGTACGTTTACCTTTTTGAATGGTAAAAGAAAGATGAGAGTCGGGAAGAGCTGCATCCAAAGGCAAAGGAGCAACTGGCGAAGCACCAAAATCTATCTGAATATTCTTGTCTACTTGGCGTCGAGTGTAAACTTATAAATTAGGACGAGATAGATGACCAGAAGAACTTAAAGGATGCTTAGTAGACAACGGAAGAGGGAAAAGTAATAGAAGAATTGCTTCGATATTGATAGTGACATATGAGTCAGTGAAGTATAGGGTAGATTCAAAAAAGGTAATATTCGCACAAACAAAGAAACGATTCAACGAATGACTATAACATCTATACCCTTTTTGTGTATGAGTGTATCCTAAGAAAAATATATTTAATAGTGTTAAAGTGTAAATATAGACAGCTTAATTAGTGGGTCAAATTTTCTTATTTGTAGTTTCCTTATTTCTGTATAATTTCTATTACATATTTGGTTGATATTTAGTATAGGTTCACTATGTTAGGTTAAACACTTTAGCCTATAAATAGAGGTTCCCTCTTGTATATTTAAAATCATCTGAATTTACATTCTTCTTATATTCACTTTCGCTTTGTATCTTTGGTTGCATTTGTTTTGCTCATGATCTAACACCTGGACAGGATAAACTCTCTTCTAAATCATTTAAGTGCATCTTCTTGGGTTATTCTCGCCTTCAAAAAGGGTATAAATGTTACTGTCCAAATAAGAATCGTTACTTTATCTCCGTTGATGTTACATTTTTTGAGGAATCTTCATTTTTTCTCTCGATTATTCCCAAGTCACTTTCTATCTCTGAGGCTCTTCTAGTTCTTTATCTTGGACCAAATAACTATGTATCATCTGCGCCACTACTTGATCTTCTAGCAGACACTGTTGATGTACCTGATGACTCACATTCTATCCCAACACCTTCCCGTGCCTCGGATCCTGCTTCACCACCTATTTTACGAAGAGGTACTCATTCAACTTGTAATCCTTATCCTATTTATACTTTTTTGAGTTATCATCGTTTATCTTCACCCTATTATGCATTTGTCTCCTCTTTGTCTTTTATTTCTGTTCTAAAGTCTACCAGTGATGCTCTTGCTCATCCCAGGTGGCGGCAGGCCATGATTGATGAAATAAACACCTTACATACTAATGGTACTTGGGAGCTGGTCTCTTTACCTTCTGGAAAATTCACTGTTGGATGTAAATGGGTATATACCGTAAAAGTTCATCCTGATGGTTCTGTTGATCAGTTTAAATTCTAGATTGGTAGCAAAAGACTACACTCAGGTCTATGGTGTGGATTATTCAGAAACTTTCTCTCCCGTAGCTAAAATTATATATGTTAGGGTATTTATATCTCTAGCTGCTATTTTTGATTGGCCACTCTATCAATTGGACATCAAAAATGCTTTCTTACATGGTGACCTTGATGAAAAAGTCTTTATGGAGCAACCACCTGGTTTTGTTGCTCAGAGGGAGTACGGTATAGGTATGTCAATTGAAAAAAAATCTCTACATGGCTTAAAACAATCTCCTTAGAGCTTAGTTTGGTAGATTCAGTGAAGTTGTTCTTAGTTTTGACCTTCAGAGGTGTATTATTAATCACTCAGTTTTCTATAAACATACACCTAATGGTAGAATTCTTTTAATTGTATATGTGGATGATATTATGATTACAGGTGATGATAATCATGGGATTCAATAATGAAATCATTCCTATAGTCTAAGTTTCAAACTAAAGACTTAGGACAGCTAAAATACTTTTTGGGGATCGAGGTTGCAAGATCACAATTGAGTATTTGCCTTTCTCAAAGAAAGTATTTTTGGATGTCTTGATTGATATAGGTATGTTAGATTCCAAACCTGTAGATACTCCTATGGATTCTAACACTAAACTTGTACTAGATGAGGGGGAGCTACTGACTAATCCTGAGTAATATAGACGTCTTGTTAGTAAGTTGAATTATCTCATTGTCACTAGACCAGATATTGCTTTTGCAACTAGTATGGTTAGCTAATTTCTTTCTCAGCCTCGAACATCTCATTGGAATGCTGTTATTCGTATCATAAGATACCTTAAAACTGCACCCAAAAAGGAGATTATTATATAGGAATCATGAGCACACTCTAGTTCGAGGACATGGTCGTGGTCATACATTAGTCTATAAACATAATTCTACTCCAGTACAAGGTTATAGCAATGCTGATTGGGTAGGCTCTTAATTTGACAAAAGATCTACTACAGGATACTGTATATTTTTGGGTGGAAATCTTATTTCATGGAAAAGCAAAAAGCAAGACTGTTGTTGCAAGATCCAGTGCTGAATCTGAATATAGGGCCATGACTCATACCACTGCTAAGTTAGTTTGACTGAAAAATCTATTAGACGAACTTGGATTTCAGCACTCACAGCCTATGGAGTTAGTATGTGATAATCAAGTTGCATTACATATTGCATCAAATCCAGTCTTTCATGAACTGAACAAAACATTGTCATTTCATTCGTAAGAAGCTTATGGATAATACAATCAAGACTACATATGCAAAATCAGAAGATCAATTAGCAACCTAATTCACAAAATCTTTGACAGGAAACCGATTGCGATATCTATGCAACAAGCTTGGAACATATAATCTTTATGCTCCAACTTGATGGGGAGGGGAGTGTTAGAGTGTAAATATAGACAGCTTAATTAGTAGGTCAAATTTCCTTATTTATAGTTTCCTTATTTCTGTGTAATTTTTATTACGTATTTGGTTGATATTTAGTCTAGGTTCACTATGTTAGGTTAAACACTTTAGCCTATAAATAAAGGCTCTCTCTTGTACATTTAAAATCATATAAATATACATTCTTCTTATATTCAACAAATAGAACAAGGATCTAATTTATCAATATACTGAGAGAGTTGATGCACAAATGACACACAACCAAAAATACAAGTGGGTAAAGAGAACGTAGGAGCATGTGTAAAAAAGCATAGAGAAAGGAATTTTGTCATGAAGAAGTGATGATGACATTCTACTTATGAGATAACAAGCCATAAGAGTTGTATCACTCTAAAATATTTTAGGAACATTCATATGACATAATAAAGTATGAGTATTGTTTATAAGATGACGATTCTTTCTCTCGGCCACCCCATTTTATGGGGAGGTGTGAGAGCAATATGATTAATAAATTATTCCTGAAGTAGTCATAAATGTATTAAATATAGTAGTAAAATATTCTTTAGCATTGTGACTATAAAGTATATGAATAGGAACATTAAACTGAGTTTTAATTTTAGAACAAAAGGCACTGAAAATAGAAAATAATTCAAAATGTTCTTTCATTAAATAAAGGCAAATCATCCTTGAAAAATCTTCTACAAATGTAACAAAATAACAATAACCTAATTTTGAAGTGACACGACTCGAATACCATACATCTAAATGAACTAAAATAAATGGACTCTCAATTGTTTTATTAATGCGAAAAGCAAAAAGAACATGAATGTGCTTACCAACTGACATTACTCACATTCTAAAGAAGATAGATGACATAAACTAGGAACTAACTTCTTGAGCTTTCCCAAAAAGGGATGACCAAGGCGATAATAAATTTAGAGTGGTGTAACTGTGACATAATAAACTATGGGAGATGGTTGGATCAAAATAGTAGAGTTCGGCATATTCATGTCCTCTTCCAATCGTCTTCCTTGTCTTTAAATCCTAAATAACAACAAAATGAGAATAAAAATAGATAGAGTTATTTAAACTTTTAGTGAGTTTACTGACAGACATAAGGTTAAAAAACAAAGTGAGAATATATAAAACAGATAATATGGAAAGTCTTAGATTAGGTTCAGTAATACCTATTTCACTAACTACAGTGCTAAAGAAACATGTGATGATGATTGTGAATCTTGCAAGTTAGTAAAAATACTAGATGTACCTGTCATGTGATCAGTGGCCTTAGAATCAAGAATCCAAAATCTTGAGGCTGAAGAACTAGAAAAGCAACTCAATTTAACTAAGTCTTAAATCATAAACTAGTTAGGGTCGGCTATATGAATTTTTTTCTTCCATTCGCAACGATCCAAGGCATTATTTTTAGTAATGTCTAGAGTAGCCATATCCTTCTCGATGACTGCATACCATGTAAGTTTCTGTCTTCACTTACCATATCTAACACCTGACTCCTATACCAAGTCACCTTTCTTAACTATCGCATCTATTGGATGATGTTGGATATGTCCAAACCAACATAACAATTCTCCCTCATTTTCTCCTCAATTGGAGTTTCTTACACCTTCTTATGGATCTCCTCATTCCTCATTCTATTCTTTTTTGTATGTTTAGTCATCTATATCAATATTCTCATTTTAGCTATTCTCATCTTATACAAGTGTTACTTTTTAATTACCTAACATTTAGTACCATACAGCATAGTCAGTCTCATTGCTGTCTTATTAAATTTTTTCTTCTCAATCTATTTGAGATTTTAGGATCACATAAAACTTCCAAAGTACTATGCTACTTCACTTACCCTACCTTGATCATATGATTTACATCATGCTTAATTGCGCTATCTATTTGTATAAATTAACCTAAATACTTAAACACATCATTTGTAGGGATTGCCTGACAGTCCAAAATTATTTCATTCGGGCCTCTTCTAGTTTCACTGAAATTGTACTCCAAAAACTCATTTTTCGTCCGACTCAATCTAAGATTTTTAGATTCTAACGCGCTCCTCCACACTTCTAGTTTAGGATTCAAATCTTCTCTAGTTTCATCTACCAACACGATATCATCAATATACACCATGCATTACGAGTTTTATCTTGAATATTATAAGTAAGTTCATCTTTAAATAAAGCAAATAGGTATGGGCTTAATGATAAACTTTGGTGAACTCCTATTGTGATTGGGAACTTTTTAGTTATACCATTTATAATCAGTACCCTAGTCATTATTCTCTCATACATGTCTTAATAACTTATACATATTTAGTTAAGACCTTCTTCTTTTTGATAACCCACCACAAGACTTATCTTGGCACCCTATCATATTCTTTTTTCTAAATCAATAAAAGTGATGTAAAGATTCTTTTTCTTTTCTTTATATTTCTCCATTAATCTCCTGAGTAAGAAAATTCATATTTTTTCATTAATCTTCTGAGTAAGAAAATAACAGTCATTGTAGATATTCTTGGCATAAAGCCAAATTGATTCTCAGAAACTAGAGTCTCATTCCTAAGCTTACACTTAATCACTCTCTCCCACAGTTGCATTGTATGACTTATAAGTTTTATTTCTTGATAATTCGTACAACTTTGAATGTCTCCTTTATTCTTATAAATAAGGATCAATGTAGAATTATCTAACTGGGCAATAAATGTAGTGAGAAGAAATGCTTGCTATGCAAACTGTAACTGAAATAACTTAGAGTACTCCTTCTGTGAGATAAAAATGTTGCTAGAAAACTTAGGTTTTGAGGAGGTGTATGCATTATTTGCAACTTTAGGAGGTTCACTATTCAACTTACAACAATATTCACGAGTGTGGTTATCTTGGCCACAATAAGTGCAATAACGACGTCCTCAGCCTCCACGACCTCCTCTACCACCATGACCATGTCTAGTACCACCACACCAAGTCCCATTATGCAACTGAAAAGACTAAATAGCAAGAGCGGATTTATCATGACTAGCATCAGTACCATGTGAGTACTGAGATATTCGACAATAAACTTTAGCAAGAGAGGAAAGAGAAGCTCCCACAAGAATCTGTGCCTCAACAGGTTCATAATCAGAATGAAGACTAGCCCAAAAACTAAGAACCATAAGTTGTTCACATTGTTCCTTTTGCTTTGCTATGTCAAATGAAAGAGATTGAACAATATTAAGCTCATCATAAACTTGCTTTATAGAACCAAAATAGTCAGAAAGACAACTAAGTTGTTTGGCCTGAAAGATACTACGAGAGATATTATACAGATAAGTCAAATTACTAAAGTACATTATTTTCACAAAAACCCATATTTCTTTGACAGTACAATAGGAACACACATCAACAATCGGAAGTTCCATTGAATTTCATAAAAGAGAAATAATTTGGTTATCCTAAATTTCTTTCTGTGAGTGGCCCTCACGCGTGCGCATGCTTACACGCACCTAAAGCTCCCTTTGCATGTAGATCTCATGCTTGCATGCACCAGCACGTGTAATCCTGCTTTGCTACGTGTTGTTGTCATGCGCCATCCATTGTACCAGTACATGGGCTGTTGTTTTTTGGCAGTTTTCTTGTAACTGACAGATTAGAGATTGCAGTCTTTCTGGGATAATGGATGGCCAAAATACATGCTGGAGAATAGACTTCTAGGCTAGGCAGCGACGCTTATGATAATTTCCTAATTTTCTGGTCACCGAAAAATTATGGGTGAGATGGTTTTTTGTAGAGGTTAGGGTTTTGGACTAATTTGCTCTGATATCATGTAAATAGATATATGAGAAAGGGTTGTAGCTTGAATAAATCAAATGTTACATCCACAGACTTTTAAAAAAAGAAAAAAGAAAAGTACCACATACAACCAATGTGTACATAACATAAACTATTCTAACAAAAACTATGTGTCTATACCTTAATAGTTTAGTGCTAACATATGAATACCCTCTTAGCTTGCCTAAAAGGCTTGACATTGTCCCTTTCCACCTCCTTCCTGCCTCCCATGCTTGTGTCGTATGTCCAGAAGGATTTTTTTTTTTTTTTTTTTATTACTATTGAGATTTGAAGAGTTACTTGACCACCCATTTCTTGTGCTGATTGTGAATTAGTTTGACATAAGCATGTATAATTAAGATAAATTGCATACTTTAGATGCTCATATACTATAGCTGTATGGATAGCTTAAATGATCCTCACAACCAAGAAATGGATTACAACTTGATATTCTTTTATGACAACGACAATAATTGCTTTCCAATTACTTAGTTATGGATACTACAAACGTTTTGTAGCCTTCTTTTTATTCCTTTTCTGGGAGTAAGTGTAAGATTTGTATAACTTTGTAGGTGCTTGCTTATTGAGAGATTAAAATGTGATTCTGCAATTGCTTGATTGACTATAGTTGTGTATTGTTATGATCAGTTTGAAGATATTCTTGGAAAAGGAGCAATGAAGACAGTGTATAAAGCAATTGATCAGGTCCTTGGTACAGAGGTAGTATGGAATTGGGTGAAACTCAACAAGGCTCTTCGCAGACCAAAGGATTTGCAGCGATTGTACTCTAAAGTGCCTCTTCTCAGCAACAATTCTTTGACCAAGAAACCTAAATTCACAGCAGTACTTGTTTCAGCCATCTCAGGAAAAATATTGCACACGAATCCAACAGAAAAATGGTGAAAAATGGTGAAAATAAAGGAAGCTAAGCCATTAAAGATTATATCATGAATCCGTGTGGCTTCATGCAGTGAAGTAGGACCAAGTTTTGAATCGTATTACGTGAGGTGAAAAGGAAATACTCAAGCATGAAATAAAGAGAGCAATTTGCAGATGTTAGTACAAGTTAAATGGAAAGTATGTTTCAGATGGTGCAAGCTAAGCTAAAACCTCTCTTAAAAGATGATTCTGACTTCCTCCTTCAGCCTGATTTATGGCAAAAAGTTAGTGACATGATGAATATATTGTTCAAGAGGAGAAGATGATATATTCCAAAATCCAACAAACCCTATCAATTCTCATTCAAATGAATATCATGACCTAGCTCGAATAATGCTTAAGGTAGAAATAATATAGCTTTTGAATTAGAGTAACTAAGTTTAATGTTTTTTTTAAATGTATTTAATTACTTTAATTATAATAATACAATTTGATTTTCTTAATTTATTTCCTCATTTTTTTAATACATATTTGAATTAAATCAAAATTTAATTGATTAACATACAATTAAAAAAAGGAAAAAAGATGTTTTTTTTTTTTTTTTGGGTCTTGTGTGTGCAAAAATCAACATTATCATGTTTCTGATAAGAATCATGGTCCCTAATATGAAGCATTAGACATACTAGGATACCTGCGATCGCTCATCAGAGATCGCTGCGCTATTAGAGATCATAATTAGATTATTAGAGACTGTATTTAGCGGTCTTTAATGCTGAATTTTCTTGTAATGAGTTTATACTATTAACATTTCATTTTTCATTTGAATGAGTGGACTGAGCTTGGTTGAGTTTTGTTTTGAGTCATATTTCTTTTCCTATGCTTGTATGTTAAAAGTTTAATTGGATTCATCAATTTTATTTTTGGTATAGACTTAGGTTCTTTCATAATTAGACAATTCAATCTTCAATTGGGCCTTGATAGTTCTCCTTGTATATTCGTTTTGGGTCTATTGCTTTCTTACACTTCTTAGGTATCCACTTACCCTTTGATTATCCCTAGCAATTTAATTTTGGGTATATTATTAAATTAATTTTTGACATTTTTGTTCGACAAAAATGAGAGACAATTTTTAATTGATGGGTTATTCCATTGATTGTGCCCATAAATGTTTGCTGATTGTGTTTTTATTTGGCTTACTGTTGATTTCGTTAGGCTATTTTTTTTAATTTTCTTTTCTAATTTTTTGGTGGTAAGTTCACGAATTTTGACTTGTCAATCAAAAAATATTTGTTTGGAAAAATTGTGTCTTATATGTCAAGGAGACCATTTATGATGTTAACATAACAACATTAAGCTGGTTTAGATATATATCAATTTTAAGATGCTTACATCCCCCTAAAAAAATTGAAATACTTAGTATCCTTTCCATTTACACTGACACAAATGAACTCAGTTGATTCGTGGTTGGAATGCTCTTATAAAATGTTGTTTTTTTGGTGGAATGCTATTTATAAATGTCAATTGGCTAGTAAGCTTCATTGTTACAACTAAAAATGTGATTAAACATTTGCTAAAACACTTCTGATAGGAGTTTTTTTGTTTCTGAATTTGTTGGGTTTAATGGGTTTGAATTTCCTCTCTTTGCTTATTTTTGAACTCTTTGATACCATTTTGTCTTGCTTTGTCCATTGTTCAGTTCTAACTTGGATAATATGATGTAGTTTGGTACAAGTAAGCCATTAGTATGGTCAAGAAGGAGCTATTATAGAATTAGTCAAACAGTACCAATATATATAGACAAGTCCATTGGTTTAGGTGTACAATTACATTTCTTAGCTCTAGTTTTTGTTTATATTTATTTTCTAGAAATTAAGGTTATAGATCAAAGCCTATAGGCCTATACTAGTCTTCAAAATTATTTGTCTGTTCACATTCTACCGCCCCCATCAATTGTGCTTGGTTTTGTCACCTTCTCCCTCTCCTCTTCGTACTCTACTCATTTCATCAAACCTCAACAGTGTGAGGTTTTACCGGACATCCTCTATAAAATATTTTGATTTTGAAGAGTTACTCTTCACCGGGAAAATGAGATTATTCTCAATCTTTTGTTTTTATTATCAAACTATTTCAACCGATTTATGAATTTGGATTCTCAATTTTTGTTATATTAATGTACTTGGTTTTTCATGCATTTTTCTCAAGCTATTTCTATTGATCTTTAAAATGAGTTCTCAATTTTTAATTTTTTTTTAATGTACATTTTTTTTTTAGTTTAATGGATGTTTGTTTTACTAAAAATGGCTTTTTGATTTTTATAAGATATGCAAAGAGAGGAGTGGGGATGAATATGGAGGATTTGTGTGTCTGTTATAAGGTGTGGAAATATTAAAAATAGATTTATGTTTTTGCATTACACTTGAAATGTTTTTCAGCTGCGGAAATTTTGAAAGTGGATTTCAGGCTATGCTATACCTATTTTTGTAGATTCTTAATGATATACCTCATTATTGTTGTTGTTGTGTTTTTCTTTTTTTCAATATTTTTTTCTTTTCTAGGTTTCTCTACTGTTTTTTTCTCCTTTGGTTCCCTTTCACTGAATTTTAATAATTGTCAAAGAAGAGAGAATACTAATCCGTTTAGGATTTCAGGAGTATTGGTAAGATCATAGGGACGAATAAACCTTGTAGTAAAAAATGAAAATTCATTTGGATCAATGGTTAGGATTTTAAGCCAAATTTTGTGTTTCAAGACAAAACTTGCCAAGTTTGAGTTTGGATGGAAAAATGGTCAAATACTAGTTTGTTTTGGATTCCAAGAGCACTGATATGACTATGGGAAGAATGAGACTTGTAGAAGAAAAATGAAATCCATTTGGAACAACGATTAGGATTTCAGACCAAACTTTGAGTTTCAAAGTAAAAACTTTGAAAACTTACGTTTGGGAGACAAAATAATCAAATACAAATTTGTTTAGAATATTTGGAGTGCCAACATGACCGTGGGATGAATAAGACTTGTAAAAAGAAACATACATCTACTCGGATTAACAGTTAAGATAGTAAGCCAAACTTTAAGTTGCAAGGTAAAATCTTTGAAAAGCCAGGTTCTTAAGGGGAGGGGGGGGAGGTTAAAGACAAGTCCGTTTTGGATTCTAAGAATACCAAAATGACCATAGGGATAAATAAGACTTATACGAAGAAACCAAAATATATTTGGACCAACAGTTAGGATATTAGTTGAAACTTTGACTTTCAAGGCAAACACTTGCCAAGTTTGGGTTCGAAGGGGCAAAACAGTCAAATATATGTCATTTTAGGAGTTTTGATGTAGAAAGAAACGGAAATATATTTGGATAAACAGTTAGGATAGAAGGTTAAACTGAGTTTCAAGGCAAAAACTTGCCAATTTTGGATTTGGGGGCAAAACAGTTAAATACTAGTTCGTTTAGGAATCCGGGAGTACTAACATGACCGCTAGGACTGAATGAAGTTTATAGGAAAAAATGAAAAATCCATTTAGATCAATGGTTAGGATTATAGGCCAAACTTTGAGTTTCAAGACAAAAATTTTGAAAACTTAGATTTAAGAGGCAATTAAATGCTAGTCCAATTCGAGAAGGAGTACCAGCACAACTATAAGGACTGAATATGATCTGTAGGAAGAAATAGAAATTCATTTAGATGAACGGTTATGATAGTAGGCCAAACTTTTAGTTTTAAGGCAAAATCTTAAAAACTTCAGTTAAAGAGGCAAAACGAACAAATATAAGTCTGTTTTGAATTTTCGAGAGTATTGACACAACTGGGGGGATGAATAAGATTTGTAGAAAGAAATAAAAAATCTATTTAAATAGACAGTTGTGATAGTAGGCCAAATTTTGAGGTTCAAGGCAAAAACTTTGAAAACTTGGGTTTTGGGGGCAAAACCATCAACTATAAGTTTGTTTCAGATTCTGAGAGTACCAGCACAACTGTGAAAATAAATAAGACCATTAAGAAGAAACGTAAATCTATTTGGACCAATAGTTATGATATTAGACTGAACATTTAGTTTTAAGGCAAATATTTTCAAATTTTTACTTAATTTGTCCAAGTTAATTAATTAGAGCTTTAACTTATATCCATATTAATTTAAGTATAACTTATAACATATTTATTTTGATTATTTCAAGTTCTATCTCTTACATTCGGGCCTTCTCACCTGAGTTAGGCAGACGATTTTTAAATTTATGTATTTTTTTTTATGTACTATTTATTGTAATAATATTGCTACGATGATTTTTAAATAATATTTTTTTATATAAAATTTGGATTTAAATATAAAAAATTCTTTTGAAGAAAATATTTAAAAGTATAAAAATGAGAAATTAAGTAAAAATAAAATAAATATGTTTATTATTTTAAAAATCTGTATTTGCAATTTTATTATTTGTGTCTGCAGACTGCAGACGTGGAAAAATATTAAAAATTAATAGAAAAAAATATACGTCTATTTTTACGTGTATGTTCTGCAGACGCAATTGTATATGGGTCTGCATTTCAATGTCTGGAAGCTAGATTTTGATATTTGACACCTAATTATTAGCGTTTAGATATTATGTCTATCTAGTAGACGTAAAAAGAGAGATGCAGATAACTTATGCGTTTGCGTAGATGCAAAAGATAATATTTGAGTCTAGGCTTACTGTATCTAGGTTCAAAGCAGTTGTTTATCTGTGTCTAGATTGTGACATTCTGTGTTTGCATTAAGCAGCCACAGATAATGCATTTTCTTGTAGTGTCCTGTAGTAAATCCCATTTACTTTTGAATGGGAATATTTTAAGGTTTGCCCAATAAGCTCTTTATATCAGGCACTGATACTTGCCCATCAGGTAGATTTGAATACTTGAGTTGTCTTTGTTTTTTCCTCGATACAGCAATTAATGAAAATTTTAGTCTTTTTCAGTCTCCACTGCATTCTAACATTGTTTTCCATTTTAGACAATAAAATCAAAAACTTAAAAATTCAAAAGAATTAAATTTTAGAAGAATTTTGATTGAATATGAGAATGGTGTAAAAATATGAGGAGGAAGATGAGTATTATAGAGTTAGGAAAAGGAAATTTTTTTTTGAAATCCTTCCATTTAAGTCAAATTAAAAAAAAATATTTGAAAAAAAGCTAGCCGTTGGCAACAGAATGAAAAAAATAAATTGGGGAAAGGGTATGGTTGGTATAAAGGAGAATAAAGGAGGTTATTTTTGTAATTTATGGAAATTAAGGAAAATGATGAGTGCAAAATGACAAGGGAAAAATAGAGCCATGGTTGCAACAAAGAAGCAGTGGATGGACAACTTTTTGCCCGCCTCCCTAGAGGATGCTGATGCCACAAGAAAGGGTAGCCTAAACGGGTCTTGCCGTGTCCTCTATGGCATAGGGCCTCTTGGTAGTTACCGTGCCGCACTGCACCCTTCATACTAAAAAGGGCCATATTCGGCATCTACACAGACGCAATATCCATTTATCTATGACTATGTGCTGACGAAAATAAATATCGATGCCTGTGATATGACTTTTGAGTCTAGAAATGAGTTACGCAGATAATGCAGTTTCTTGTAGTAGATGATTCATAGATTTTTTTAATTTTTTTTAGTGAACTCATTATACACCTTCCTTAGTTTATTCATAATTTTCAGTTGAAAACTTCAGTTCACTTCTATAATACTTCAGCTGACGAGAGAAGAGAAGGGGAAAAAAAATCGTGAAACTGAGAATGGAGGAAAAGCTAGGGGTTTGATTTGGGAAAGAATGAAAAAACATGAAATTAGTCCATATCAACGACAATAGATGCTATCGCAGATATTTGATCCTCCTGCCGCAGGTAATACTCCACCATTTGGCGGGAAATTAGCTTCACATCAACTATAGGGAGTTAATTATCAATGACAAAGAGTACAAATTTTCAAGATTTATTAACAATATAGCAAAAATGTTGTTATAGATTACTAAATTGTTATCACGAATATATGTTATCAGCGACAATGGTTTGCTACGATAGTAACATTTGTTGTAGTATGAAGAATTACCTATGTCATTCCTAAGTTATTGTGTTCCAAAGTATTTGTTCTGGTTTATTCTCAATGATGTATTGGTCAAGTCCCAAAGACTCAAAACAATTCTTGAAAGTGCAGCATAAATACCTCCCTAATCCAATGGGCATCAAGAAATTAGTCATGTTTATGCCTAATTATGTTCTAAAAAATAAATTATCAAAATTGTAATGAGTAAAGTATGTTATAATAAATTAGTCTACGTATAACTTGTTGATTGATGCTGAAATGTACTATACGAAATAAATTGATAGATTTAGCGATTTATTGTAACATATGTACTAACACACAAATGAGGTGATGAACTTTACTCTAATGCCGTAGTAATAAAAATTAATTAAATTTTGACGATTTAGTGTCAAATATATAATTGTAAGTCAGCATTAGTTGGGAATTTATTTATTTTTATTTTGTTTTACTTTTTCCTATCTTTTTTCAGTGAAAAATTATCAAACTGTATAAAAACAAAATGTTATATATATTATCCCAAGTAAATTAGTCATATTATGTCTCCACTCCAAAGAAAAATTATGCATCTGTAAAACACATTCTCAAGTCTTCATTTATAATGACTTAGCTTAGTTTTTACAGTTAGTACTATTATCTTAGAAATTATATTACACGAAACCTAAGTTATCAAATGACTTGTAAATATCAACAAAAAAAATATAAAAGATCAATTATATTACATGAAACCTAAGTTATCAGATATCAACAAAATAAAATAAAAGATCATAATCAGAATAAAACAATGATGATTTAATGTGAATGTCTATTAACATACTAATCAACATAGATGTAATCAATTTAAAATGAAAAGTTTGTAACACAAAAATCAGGAGGATATTTTTTTGACGATTTATGTTGGAATGTGTTCTTACAATTAAAGTAGTAAAGTAAATTGGTAGAGACAATAACAATTTATACTGAATTATATTGTAACAAATAAATCGATAGATAAAACAAATTCAGAAGTCATTCTCATTTAAATTGGTGAAGTGTTTTTTATAATAGATTTGAAGGGATATTTAATTTTAAACTAATCTTCCCTTAGAAATTTCATGACATTATTAATTTTAAAATGACTAATGTACCCTCATGGAGGAATTTTAACAAACAACTTAAGCGAACTTTGAGCCATCATTTATGGCCTCTTGATGAATTTGTCTTTCCATTCCCCAATAGAGATCCAAGACAGATGCTGAATTGAATGTCATACCAAAATCAAATTCAAAAATGTGGTTCCTTAAGATTCCTATAACACTCAGTTTTCTTAGTTGCATTCTTAGCCATGGATTTGCTCTTTCAATTACTTTAAATGACATAGAATGTGTATCTGAAAATGTTTCATATGAAGGTGATACTGTTTCTGGAAATTTCGTAGTTATTGACCATGACATATTTTGGGGCTCGAACCACCCTAAAATTAATTTTACTTTAAGTTTATGTTTTGACTAACAACTATGGGATTTTTTAATTTTTTTTTTTAATCTACAAAAAAGTTGTTTAAGCTTATGAATTATATAATGAGAGGTAAAATTTATTTTCCTAAACTTCTCACTTTACGAAATTGAATTTTAATCCAAATTCTAGTGTTTTATTTATTGCAAGTGACATCTCCAAGGGGTAATGTGGTGCATTCTTTGCAGGGAACATGAGGGGACAAGTTTGAGTTCAAAGCCCCACAAAATGGAATTTACAAGTTTTGTTTCCGTAATCCAGTGTTAGCACCAAAGACTGTATCTTTTCACATACATGTTTGACATATCCCGACCGAGCATGAGGTAGTCAAAGATGGTTAGTTCCTCACATCCACAAACTATATATACATTCTTATTATTTTCGATAATTCATACTCTTTAATTATCATTCAACTCTTATGTGATCATACTTATCACACGAATTAGTTCGAAATAAAAATAAGATCGGATTGATTAGAATGTAAAATAGTTTAATGTTAAAAACTTTATTTATTATTATTATTATTGTTTTTTTTTGGGATTCAGAGCATTTGGGTCTAATTAACATGAAGATTGTTGAGTTAAGAGAAGCATTATAGTTAATTATATCATAACAGAAATATCTAAAATCACGCAAGATTAGATATCAATATAGTAAGTCGCTAGATCTCACTCACATTAATCATACATATATAAAGAAAATAATAGTGAAAAAATTGAAAGTGTCACTCACATCGAGATTATGTACATATAATTACTATGTTTCCTTAATAATGGCTGAAGATAACTCAAATCTTTATATCCCTGCCAACATGGAGATCAACCTCCTCTTGGGCACGTTTCAATACATCCCTATTGTTTAATAACACGGCTATCAGCCATATCAAGTGGACAGAAGTTGTGTCCGCCCCTTCTGTTGTGTAGACTCTGGAGAAATACAATCGATCGATGAAAAGAATTTATATAAAGAGACAAAATAGTACGTGCAGTCAGTGAATAAAAAATTAAAGCATACTGCATACCATAATTGTTGCCTTGATGATAGTATCACGAGAATGACCATAAGTTTCTATACAATCTTCTTGGGGCATAGACAGTTATACATCAATGAAATCCTCTGGTTCCCTTGTCTCACCCTTTTGCCACTTTTTAGTATGTTATTCAAGCCAACTTCCTATAAGGTTGTCAAAATCTTTGGAAACACGCTTCATGGATTTCAAATTTTGAGATTCAATATTAAACCAGCCAAGAAATGGAATCAAATCAGAGACTTCTAACCTTCCCATTAAATACATAAATTCTTTTGAGTTTTCTGCAGATGTTCTGTTTCTCCAACAATTTCATCATGGAAACTATCAAAATATCTCTTGCCATGCAATTATCTTGGTGGTTATATTTAACAAAAGCCGTTCAAACCATTTATCAAGCACCACTGCGGATGTTCCATTGTTGTTCAAAAACAAGTACAAATCTTTTACGAAATTATCGTTTTCAGACAGATAGATGTGTTTTAATGTGTCAAGACAGCGAGAAGAGAGGACTTCATGCATAACTATCTTTCTTATGTCGCGCCAAAATGGTCCATAAGGTGCCATCCCAAATGCATAGTCGTAGCACATGTAAGTTCCCTTGCTAGAGTTTGGGATTGAGGCGAAGATCTTGTCATTAATGGTGAACACTCCTTTACTGCCTCATGGTTGCTAACAAGAAGTGTAGGGTACACTCCTAGCTTGACAATGAAGATAGGGCCTACTTTGCCAGCCATATCTGAAAGGTTTGACAAACTCTGGTTTTACCACCAAATAGATGGAGGTGACCTATCAATGGCAAACTACCTGATGGTTCAGGTGCTTGCTTGCCATTGAATTTCTGACTATAAATTTTCCTTCTCTTTAGAATGTATAACAGCAGCAAACCTAAAATGGCAGCTGCTATTACTTTCAGATAGGAGAAAGAAAAATCCATAGTTCCCTGAAACTTGAGTAAGGGAGGAAGTTTGATATTTCTTCAAGACAAATTGTCCAGTTCAACTTGGTGGGTTCTTGTCTCCATTTTATGTGGAACCTATATTAATTAATTTTTAATTTTCCGAATATTCGATACAGGATTTCTGCAAAGTTGACTTAGGATATAATTTAGTTATTATAGATACATAATTTAGTTAGTGTGTCTAAATAAATATATTTAAATGTGAATGTTAAGCTTTTCATATAATATTTATTTCAGTATAAAGTTGACTTAGGATATAATTATATGGTTGCAATTAGGGAAGTTATACATGATTGTAGTCTATAAATGTAAATATATTTTTTTTTTATAATTATTTTTGTAGGGGAGGGAAACTATTTATGTATTTTGATTTACTGATCCTATTTAAAAGGAGACGTAGTTAGTTAGTGAGTGATGGATACTTAGATCGCAAAATAAAATTGATCTGATTAAGAAATTTTGTGAACATATCAATAATTTAATTGTTACAAGATATAAAGACATGTGAATCAATTCACTTTGTACTTTCTCACCTAGAACGTAATAATCAATCCTTAAATATAAGTAATCAATTTTCAAAAAAGTCTTATACTTACACGACCATACCCTCTTGGTTAGATTTAGTTCCAAACTAATAAAAATTAGTTGAGGCAAACCAGTGTTAAAAAAAATAAAGATAATTATTCCTTGCCTTATCTACATTTTGTATTGCTTTTGCGTATGTATTATTTATAGAGTGCATAAGTAATGCAAGATTGAGACTTTCGTTTTGTTTGTTTGTTTTTTCTTTTGTACATTAGAAAGAAAACCTAGGAGGTTGGGAAAAGTTTTCAAATTGTAGGAAAAATAAGTGATTGAATATTTTTGTGGGATTCTATTTCTTTAGTGATTTAATGGTCCACTATAATTCATAAAGGAAACATATTGACAAAAAATGACAAATTAGGAAGGGTGATTAGTTTAGCCAATTAAAAGGGTAGTCTTATTTGCCAAAGTCAATATCTTTACGGACACAGCCTATTAAATTTTAGAAATTTTATTATTTCTAAAGTATCCTTTGCTCTTTCTCTTTCTTATTTAGCTTTCATCAAACTCTTGCCTTCTTATTTATTTTCATCAAACTCTTCTCTTTCTCTTTCTTATTTATCTTTCATCAATCAGAGTCCTTCTCACACTGCAAGCTCATCATCTATTCTCATGAGTTCTAACTTATATCTCTCTCTTCCTATGGCTAGCAGTCGTTAAAATTTTATAATTTTTTGATTTTATTATAAGTTCAACTTTCAAAATTATCGAGGTTGAACAAGAGAAAAAAAAAAAGGATGAAAGATTAATTAGTTTACTCGATTTATAAAAAGTTGAGACATGAAGAGAACTAAATAATGTGTGAAGCTTTTGGGAGAAAGATAGACTGGAGAGCAAAGGGAAGAGATGGAAGATGAACATGTTGAAAAAAGTGCATATTTATTTTTGGGTTTCTCACTGTTAGTTTAAGAGAATTTAATTTATTATGCAATTGATTTTTAAAATATTATTAATTGAGGACAATTGAGTCTATTCATAATGTTTTGTAATTAAGAAGCTACTATCCCAAGCTTTTCTTGATAATTTACATTATCAGATGAATTTTTGGGTTATCATAACTTTTACAACTCTTAATTAAAAGCTTTATTTTCTATTTTATTTCTATATATATGATTTATCACTACCCTTTTATTTTAATATGATTTACTAAAATTAAAAGCTATGCCGGTATATTGCTAGTCCAGAATCACTACAATAAATTATCACATATGCATCTACCAAAATATTGCTAGTCTGGAATCACTACAAGAAATTATCACACGTGCATCTGTCAAAAATAGACTTAGAAAATGCAAACATAGATATTACCTTTCTACGTTTACATATATGCATATACATATTGATTATATGTTTTTGCAAAAATGCAAACATAAGTAGTTCAAAAAAACAAAAAGTTCCAATGTTGATACTTATCACGCAGAAGAAGAAAGAGATGCAATTTGCAATTATATTTTACAATTGCATCTGCGTCTGCTGTTTTCAATCAGCGTTTGTCGTTCCAGATGCACTTATCTTTGAATTGACATCATTTTCAAGCAATTATATCGGCATTTGTGTTGATCTTAGTTACGTCAGCATTTTGCAGACTCAAATAATATAATATTACTTTTAAAAATATTTTTAATTTGCATCTGTAGTGACTGACGTAGATAATTGTCCCTGCTTAAATTTCAGATCTTGATCTCTTTCTCTCATTCCTCTTCTTTCCTTCACACTAAAGAATGGTAGAAAATAATGTCAGATTGATTGCCATTGTCAATTTTTTTTTTTTCTGAGAATCATCCATTTCGAAAAGCAAAGAAAAATTCCCGAAAGAACACCATTGAGAAAAACTAATAGTCTCTATCCAGTGATAAGGTTTTTGTCAGGGTTAGATCATTTGATATTTCAATGTACAGACAAGTCCATAATTGGGTGAAGGTGAGTATATTGTGGGAGTTTTCATATTGATCTACTAACCTATTTCACCATAACTTAGACATCATGCATATTGAAACGAATATATTTGACAGTATTTTCAATACTATCATGGACTTTAAAGATAAAAGAAAGGACAATCCATACGCATGTCAAGATTTGAATGTCATCGACCATAATTGGAGCTGTGTGAGGATCAATGGAAAATTCTTTAAGCCTAAAACAACATTAACCTACGCTCTGAGTAAAGATGAAAAAGGTTGGTTTGTGAATGGATTAAGAATAATATCAAGTTCTCTGATGATTATGCTTCTAACTTGTCTCGTTGAATAAGTTGAGGAAATCCACCGGGAATATTAGCTTATCTACTTTTACTAGCATATCTTCAATGATTTATATTGGATAAGTTTGGAAATAGTCCGCAAGTTGTAAGCTTATCTTGGTTGGTTTGATTTTTCCCTTCTTAAGACCAAGCTTTTCAAATATTGAGAAGGCATTAAGTTGATGCTTGTTCCAAATCACATAAAACTCTTCCCTCAAAGGTAGTACCAGTGAAATTGGAATGTTGAAAATACCCGAATCTTTAAGTTTTTAAGGTAGTTTCTTTTGGAATATGGCACTACACTTTTTGATCAAGGCAACTGTTTCATGATCATCTATCTTCCTCTTCTTGGAATGTTGAATCTCCAAGTCATTCCCCTTTAAATAGGCTTTAAAACCCTTAATTTAAGTCCAATTTAGACTAGTTATCAACCCAAAACCGTGGTGTCAAGGTCACAACCATCCTCATGTTTCGTCAATTTTTGAAGTTAACTTCATGGCCGTGACGCTAGCCTAAAAATTATTTTGAAGTGGACTCAAATTAAGGGTTTTGAAGCATATTTAAAGACGAATGACTTGGGGATTCATGATGCACAAGTTAACTAAGAAATTCTGGAGATCTATAGCAAGGGTGCAAGAAAGCAAGAAGATCAAGGATAGTTAAAGATTGAAGACCGGCACTCTTATAATTTTCTATTATCGTACTCCTTCATTACTTTTCTTATATTGACTTGATGTTTTCCTCTATTGATTCCATGTTTACACTAAGGAGAATGGAGTAGTTTACTTTCTAGGATTGTTACTAGACTCAACATGTAGTTTCAATAATTGTATTTATGTATTGCTTAAGGTTTGATATATGATTGATTTATTTCATTCATGCTTAATGTGTTATACCACGGTAGTGCAACGTTAGGAATAATTGACGTTCAGTTTGAGATAATGTGAAAATTTTAAGTATAAAGAAAAACAAATATCAATGTGTATGGTAGGAGTGGTGGTAAATAACATGGGTATAAAAAAGAATTAAATCAATAAATAAACTAAAGCTAAAGTGAATCAATATTCACGTATATATAAATATATATACATATGACTTTAGTTCTTTTAGACTTGGTTTTATGTAAAATTATTTTATATATATAAAACAAGTGAAAATAAAGAGAGTTTAAGTGAATAAGCATATATACACACAAATACAACTTAGGATAAATATACACCACACATTCTAACTCTTTGGCTTTGATCCTATATTATATTTAATTTTTTCATGTGTACTTATTTCTTCATTTTTTTCACTAGTTGGCCAATTCTTAGAAGCTTCCTTCATCCCCTTTTTGTCGTTCTTTTCCTTGCTAAGACCTCTCTTCTTTTCTAGACTTTTGTTACTTTCTTTGCTGGCTAAAAAATCCATATCCTTCTTGGTTGTATGTTGTGTGTCCCTGTTGCAGCCTTGAAGTTGCCTTCCTTATAGTTGTTTAGAAGAATAGTTTGTGAGGAGACTAGCCCTATTGGTGATTGTGGCCCCTTTCCTTGTTCTACCATGCAGCTTTCTCCATGTTAGTAGCTTGGTTTTGAGTTTTAATGGTAGCTCCTCTTTTTTTCTTCCCTTTCTTATTGCTTGGAGCCATTGGTTATGCCCCTCTTTTATTTTCTTCCTTAAGCTTTTCCTCCATCAAAAGCAATCAGTGTTCCTCCTCTGCATGTTGCTCAAATTATATGGCAGTCAAGCTTGATGGCTAGCTCTCTTGCAATATTAGCCAAATAAACCTTTTTCTCTTAGCCATAGAAATCCCTATGTGGTGTGGAATCTAACTTTGAAAGGTTGACATCAAAGGGTAAGAATTCTCAACTATTGTTAAAATTAGTTTAAGGATTAGTTGTGTTGGATTAAAGATTGTGAACAAGTGGTATAAGAAAATGATGTTTATGTATTTGTGGGTAGTGGAAGCATGGTAATTTGAATATGTTAAGTATATTTGGGTATATACATATATGAACCCATACCTATGAATGATACTAAAATATGCATATTAAGTGTTTGACAAAATGCTTAGGAGGCTTACATGAGATTCATTAGTTATATGGTTAATTAAGAAAATGGAATTTAATTAGGTTAATGTTAAGTATAAAATTGGAATTCAATATATTGATATTGTGGATAAAAAGGGGTTAAGTGATAAAATTGAATTAGGATCTTGAACAAAGAACAAGAAAAGGAGGAGTTAAAGGGTTGATTAGTAGGAGGACAATGTGATGTTAGTAGGATGGATATTGGAAGTATATGTAATTCAAGTTTAATGTTGAAATATAAGTAGCATGAGAAGTAATTGATATTAGACGGTCTTAAAGGTTGAATTAGGAGTAGAGTGCTGAAGATGAAATGTTCCTAACATATTGAAAAACTAGACTGGAAAGTTTCATAATTTATTTTCAAAGTATGAGAACTTCTATAAACATCGGAAGAAGAGGTTGGCAAACAGGAATTTTACAAAAGTCCAGTTTTTGTACATGTGAGGAATTGAGTGGATTCAAGACTAATTTTAGGAGAAATTTCTAAATAAGGAATATAGATAACTTCCTAAAATTAATGCTTAAACTTGGTTTTGTTAAATTGGGTTAAGTATGCAAGTTAAAATCAAACATATATCCAAGGGGGTTGTGAAAATGCCTAAAAGGAGTAAACTTTAAATAAATACTTGAAACATAGTAACTCTAGATTTTCGTAATTAAAATATTATAACTTATAAAATTGATAAACTAAATAATACGTGAAAAATGTAATTGTGGCTTCGGAAACTATTGTTGAATCAATGACACATGTGAGCGCAAGAGAAAGTTATGAACAAGATTTGAAAACTGGTGAGTGGTTAATTGTTACCATTTGGTTGCTAGATTAGTGTGTTTGATTATTTGATGTATTTATGCGTATATATATATATGTTATATAGTGATAAATAAGAATCATATTGCTATGATTGATTATTTGAATTATGTTAATGTTTGAAATTATTTGTGTTTGATGAGGGCCAACAAAGTTTTTTATTTTCGAAATGATTTTTACTTCTGAAATAAAATCATGGTGCACTCAGGAAGTTTTGAGATATTCTCATTTTGATAAGTATTTTAAAGAGATATTTGAGTGCTCAGCCCAAATGGGTGGAATTATAAAAGGAGATTCAAGTGATTCTATTTATGATTTTACATCTAGTGCACGGGAGCAAAACTGCCCAATGGGAGTGGTGTGTGAGGTTGAGTTACTCAGCTGGCCCTTTGTATGCTTTGTATGTTTTATGTGCTTTGATTACTTTGATTGTTTTGAGTGAATTATACAAAGTACTACTTGAATGATAATTGTTAAATTTTATGTTTCTGTAATCGTGCAAGTGTAACTTTAATGATTTTGTAATTTATGATATATTGATATAAATTGATTATAGATTATATATGTGTGTTAATGCTAATATCCTTTTGGATACGATTTTTCACTCACTAATTTCATACCCCTCTTTGTTGATTTTTTTTAGTAAAAGGATTTTGGTATACTGCTTCGACGAGCTCGTGATCTACAGATAGAGTACGGAAAGGTAATTCTTTGGACTTGAAGCAGAAGGATGTAAATTTGCAGTCACAATTTAGAGTGTTGGATTGTTATGAGTTGTTTGTATAAAAGTCAGTCCGTTACTGTTTATAATATTAACGGAGTGGAGTATGTTGTCTTTGTTATTATTTAGCTGAATGAAATCAGGAATTTACATGTTGGTATTTTGGGCATGTTCTACATTGTAAGGAATCTTTGCCAAAATTTTCAGTAAATGTTATATATCCAATAACAAGTTTATGTTTTAATTTAATTCAGTAAGGTTCTTCTTGGTTTTAAATCTAATTGTTTGAAAGTCATATGTTGTCAGTTCAGAGAGTTAGGGTTATAAAGGTTGATTATCCAATCTTCCAGCCAGTCATGTCTCCGTAAGGGGTGTGACATAATGCTTCTAATTTATTAGCCATCTTTCAGATTAAATTGGTAACCTAAACAAACTTGGAAAATGGAATTTAGGTTTAGCCTTGAATGAAATAACACTTGTTTGAATTTATTCTCGTGATTGTTTGAATTTGATTTGTTTGATAGGAATATACCTATATGCCTTTTGTAGCCAATTTAGGTTTAATCTTAATGAATTTTGCTTAACTCAATTCTCATAAAATATAGTAAATGGTTTAAGTAAGACATTATTATAAATAATTCAGATAATACTTATAATCAAGTTAGAACCCTAATACTATAACTAAGCATGACAAGTTAATAATAATTCAAGTGAACTGTTGAAGGAAATTATTGTTCTAGGTTTATCCCCATTATATTCTTAAGTCTAATTTGCTTTAAGTTTAAAATTATTTTGATCAACTCAAATTCCTTCGTTTGAATAAAATTAAGATCTTAATTTTAGTACTTAGCACAATATTAATATTAATTTTTTGTGGGATTGACACTTTACTTTATTACTTGTCAACGATACATGCATGGTGCACCTACATGATAAAATCAACAGGTGACTTTCTTAAATATTTTTCAACTGACTGAGACTCTGCATTTTAGTGAAATTGTGCATTATTTTTCTGTTAAAAAAAAAAAAAAAAAGAAGAAAGAAATTGTGCATTTTTATTCAACCATCATATTGGTTCAACTGATAGATTGATGAGTTCAGGTAATACCTTCTGCTGGCGTGAATATTGATGGAACAATTTCTTATTGATAGAAAGCCGATTGATTGATCCATTAACAGTTTTTCATTGAATTTAATTACTTGAGCTGATGTGTTAACATAAAGCTCAGCGTTGACGTTGTACATGCACTGAAGTGAAGGTAACCAAGTTGGTTTCTCATTGCATTGAACATTTAATTATTTAGTATCATCAAAACCGTGTTTAGATTAGGGTATTAACTATTTGATTCAACAAATAACAAATATAAAATCACTAATTTCATTAGTTAAGAAAATATTTGCAAACTTTTTTGTCTTAGCAAGGAATTAGCACCATAGATAATTATAATTAAAACAAACACTGTAGTAAATTTGTCTCTAATTTAGTTTTAATTTTTAAATTTTCATAGCTATTTTATTTATTTTTTTAGTTTTTACAATTTTGTCACTCAACTGTTATTCATCTATTTTAAATTTTTTAATCTATAGATAATTTATTAATCTTTTATAAATTTGTTGTTAAATTTCAATTGTTCCCAAATACTTCTTTCTAATTAATATATTGTTCAATATTTATTATATAACACATGTAATATTTTAACAAAATTGATATTAAATAGCAGAATGAATTACACTATCCTCTTTGAGGTTAACTCAAAGACACTAAGATCTAAAATTTGAAGAAAATCAACACTTCCCTCCCTAGTATAGATAAAAGTTTGTGATGGTATAAGATAGCTTTAGAAAAATATTAAAAAGTTTCGTTGTTATCGTAAAAGCATAAATACATCATATATTAATTTTTTTTTTTTGCTTTTCAAATATGTCCTGAATATTTAATTTTGTATATTTTAGTTTTCTTAACATTAATACAATATATTTATTTTATTTTATTTTAATTTAACATATTACTTTTAATAAATAAATAAAAGAAAATATCTAGCACATGTATAAGTAGAACAAATTTTGAATATTAAATCAAATAAGTTGATTTTTTTTTTTTTTTTTTTTTATGATATCAATGGTAAAATTATAAATTTATAAGATAAGTTCAAGAACTTAAAAAAAACAACAACAACAACAATTACACATATAAAAGTTAAATTTGAATAAAATAAAATAAAATTTTCTTTATATGAATTTAGAAATATACTCATTAGTTTGAATAATAAATAAAATAAAGTTAAATTTTCTTTATATGGTTAGTTGTTTTTTTCTTAATAGAAATATATTATGTTAGCCTTGATATTTTATTTTTTTTTAAATTAACATATTTTTCCAATGAAATGGAAAAAAATTATTTCACACATATAAAAGTAAAATTGAATTTTATTTTTTTTTTATAGTAATTTTTCAAAGAGAAAAATAGAAATGTATCACTAAAGTTACTAAAATATTTTCATCTTGTCCTTCCATGTTTTCGTTTCAAAATTAATTTTGTTAGTATATTTTATATAAATAAATTGTCTAATTTTTTATTAAATGATTGTGCTTTCTCATAAGTTCATATAGATTTATAATTTTATCATTCATATCATAAAAATTAAAGAAAAAACTAACTTTATTTATTTGTATTCAAACTTAGTTGCATTTATACAAATGTCAAATATTATATTTTATTTTCTTAAAACCAATTTGTTAAAACTAAAAAAGAAGAGATTAACATAGTTGATTAATATTAAGGGGAAAAAATAATAATAACTAGAAAAGTAAAAGTAAGTATTTAGGATTCATTTGAAAAGAGAAAAGCGAATATAGGATTTCTTGATACCTTTAAAAAAAGAAAAAAGTAGAACTTTTCAATCTTTTTAGAAAAATCAACTTGTAACTTTGTTAACTTTTCATCCATTCCAAGATATAGAATGTCAATTTTAATGTCATTTCAATAAACCGCAAGAGATGGAAATATAATTTACTCTGGGGATGGCAATGGGTGACCCATTGTTTACCCATATCCAGTAGGTACCCAAAATGAGACCCATCTTAAACTCATCACTTATTGGGTATGCCCATCCCCGAACCCAAACCTAAACCCAATGTGTCCGCTCATAGACTCGAATTTATATATATATTTAAAAAAATATTTTCCTAATTTTTCTTTAAAAATATTCAGTTATTAAGGCTCAAAAGAGAACTGTATAAAATGAACTCAGCCTTAGACATAAGAACTTAATAGAAGTTGCAAGAAATCTATGCAAGACAAGTGCAGATTATTGTGGTTGCCATCCATTTTGTTTGATATCAAACTCAATGGACCTTGTTTGATTAACATACTTTTCACCTTAGTGAAGGCGAAGTTTATGAGATAAGAAAAAATTGACCTCTAGTGATAAGAAATTCATTGGTGCTAACAAGAGCTCCTCGAATTTTATTTTATTTTTTAAATAACATAAAAGTAATCAATTAGGAAGAATGAAGAAAATGATTGAGGAATACAAAAATTGATTTTAGAACAATATTCAAACAAAATGAAATCAATTGAATGAAAATGTAAATTAGAAAATTCAATTAAAAAAATAGAAAAATTGGATAACCCAAACCCAAAGACAAAATTTTCCCTTATGACAAAATTTTGAAATTCAAAATTAAAATATAATATTACAATTATTATATAACCTTTTAATCATTACAATCATGAATTTTCAAAATTGAAAAATATATATTTTGATAATATTGAAAAATTAATCTTAGATTCAACGAGTAAAATATGTAAATATCCTAGACTCAGACCGATTAAGAACTCGTTTCAAAACTTAATAATAGACCCATTAAACCAGGTCAGGCAAGGCCCAATATGGACCCAGGTCCAATTGTCATCTCTAATTTACTCTAAATAGACTCACTGATTAACTGAACAAGGTATAATACATAACAATAATTACAAGATATAAAAGTATACAATTTAGCTCCCTATAGTTTAGGTGTATACTAACTTTCATACATGTTTTTTAGATATTAACGGAAGTTTGTCATATGTGTGATGCACATGACTTGATATTAGATAAAGGAAATGGCTTATACATGGTCACTGTCATCTTAGAAATACTCTGAAAATAAACTCCAATCCAAATAATACTGCTTCTTCAGTACCACGTCGATTACTTTATGGACTTCCTCACTCCTTAGAAGCCATATGTCAAATACATGTTATTCCCAGTCAACGTACCTGCTACATCAGCAGCCACGTCATCAAACATGTCACTCTATCCACATCATCATCCTAATTCACAATGTATATTTAATAAGTGTCAACCCAAGGTTTTTGTGGATCTTGTATACTTTTCTCACCACAACTCTTATGTGTCACCCTGATTCTGGGTTTATTCCTTTATTTACAAAAATCATACACATACCTGAATTTATAGAGACATATATATTGAAAACACTTAACAGAAAATTCGATCAGCTTTGTGCAAAACTGAGTGAGGAGTTTGTGATGTTGGGTTCTGACCAAACCTCCACGCATCCCTCATCAGAGCCTGAGTTAGTTATGGTTAAGACAGACACTCATGTACCGGGGGAGGCACTGCAAATTGCAAAGGATACTAAAGTCACCAGTTGAGACCCATCTTCCAGCACCAGATGTGGAGTCTAGAGACATACATTGCATGCTATTCAAGAACCACTTGCAATGGATGATGAGATTCAAATTGAAGAAGCTGGCATTCTAGTGAAGGATGATGAGGTTACAGTTGCAGGCATGATTGATCCAGCTGACATTTCAGAGCATATAGATGGAGTTCCAAAGCATGTCGTTGGAGTTTCAAAACAATTTGTCTGAGACTAACCCTTTGCTAGAGGTTGAACACATTGATTTCGACATTCCAGAGTAATTCCTAGAGTTCATGGTCCCAGACAAAGTCTTCATTGTTTCCTTCTTGTCATCAGTGTCCTAGACCTTGCTGCAAGATTTTATTTTTGAGGTTCACATCTCCACTCACTACAAAATTTAAGATCGAATTTTTTTTCCAAGAGAAGAATGAAGGGAATTAAATATGAATTATTTGAAATTTTTTATTTGTAATTATGATTCTATGTTTTATTATGTAACTTTAGATTTAGGATTTTTAATTGGTAGTATGTTAGGAGACTTTGCATTATTTACTAGTATATGTTAGGTTGCTAGTTTAAGACTTTGCATTATTTAAGACTTTGCAATCTTAAATGATGTAAACAGAAATGGCAAAATACCTGGAAACCTAGTTTGTAATCTAATTGAGCTTCAATGGAAATCTCTCAGTTAAGTTAGTTTAAGCAAGTGGTATAACTTTTCTTAAGAACATAGCAGCCCTTTGCATTGCTTAAGTAGCTTATGAAGTGTTCTAGTGGTAGACTCCTTAACCAACCAGTATGGGGAAAAATATAGACAAATGAGACTTAACTTGTATCATAAAAAACAGTAAATCCTAGATTTAATGGAATGGAATGGAATTAACCTTGAACTTGCAACAATCAAACAAAGAGACTTACTTCAAATCTTACTTTCTTCTTCCTTTCTCTCCTTTTCTCTTTTAATATAACACACGGGATGGTTCTATACATGTTTGAGACGAGACCATAGAACAACTGACATTACAAGAGAAATTTGCAATAAGTGGAATGCAAGTATAAATACTTCTTGAAGCCAATTAACCACATTGCAGAGCATAACCTGCCTCATGCTAAGATGTGCGATACTAAATCTTCCAATGCCTGCCCAGAAAGAATGTGAGACCATAAAAGATAATGTAACTTGCCATGGAAAAACATGAATGGAATTTCAAAATGTCATGAATCTCCGGCCTCACCATACTCCTCTTTACAGCCTCAACTGTTCAGATGAAGAAACAGACAGCCATAACATGCCATATTCACCAACTCATCAAGTATAAAAATTGATAACCACCCTCATTTTGTGGCTTTACGAGCAAGGAATCGTTCTCTAGCAGCTTGGATTCTGCTTTCACGGTCACCAGGAAGCCCAGTAACGGCAACTTCCTTCTTGGAAATGTCTGGGACATGTTCCTCAGAATTCTTCTGGATGTGGTCAATCCCACCACTACACCACATAAAGGGATTCTATCATCAATAATTATATAAAACCTTAAATTGGGTGTAAAATCAGATTTTCAGTGAGTTCGTAATCTGAGAAATCGTTCACCTTAATTTGTTGATATCTAGTGTCTTAACCTTGTTCATGATGGGCATAACCCATTTCATATCTACAGCACACACATTCCTCATGTATGGTCGTGAGGTTGCAATGAGCTCATGGTAGACCAAATAGTCTGGAAACTTTCCCTCTTCATCTGGTTTCAGCATAGAGGATGGATGCACCTAAACAAGTGGGTAAAAAGTTAACAGAAACAAGCAGCTGGTGCTAATCCACAGCTTCAGTTTTTGATAAGAAAAGTATTTTCTTACTTATGTAGGAGTATGGAATTCTCAAACATGACTGGGGATTAAATTGAAGTCTTCCACAATAGAGGAACAAAGGGCTTGAAGTAGATGCTCTACTAAAGCATAGAACACAGTAATCCAACTCATACACACACAACTTCTATAATTTTTACCTGAACTACTTGAGGCTTGAAACCTAGTGTTCGATAGCCATTGTGATGAATCATTCTTTCACCTAACTGATTCCCGTAGCCTACACACAAAGCTTTCCTCAAACTCCGATAATCTCGATGCTGCCTTTCTCTGTTAGCCAGTACATCCAATGGTCCTGTTTTGAAGTTAAAATTTAAAATGTAAACAAGAGAATTGAAGAATGAAGATAGAAAAACATCCAAAGGAGTACCTCAGTTTAAAGCAAATGCTAAAAATAAGATGACAGAATAATAGGCAGGACTAAACATAAAAAAACAAAATTAAAAAATCACTAGACCCCTAGCCTCAAAAAACTAGGAAGCTTGACAATTTTCTTGTAACCTACTACACGAAGATAAAATCTAAAATCAACCTGCAACTGCTCACAAAATGGTCTTGAAAACTTCACTTTTTTTCCCCATGCCTAACTCTAAATAGAATATGGTAAAAAATAAAAAATAAAAAAAGTTTTACTTATAACTGCTAAATGCTAGTAGGCTTGTATATATTCAACATTACTTCTGCACCTTGTCAGTTTAAAAAGCCATAACAGTGAACATTAAAACCATGGACATGGTTATAAGATCTCCAAAATTACAATACACAAATTCAAAAATGGTTCTCCTTCTGACTGAAAATTGTTCTATCAGTTATGCCTAAAAGTGAGACGTCACATATCAAGAGCAACAACAGTTCCATGCTTATATATACATGAATAAATGTGGAACACGCAGCATGAAATAGCAATAGTGGAGTAAAGCGAAAAGTTATATTCGGCAATATTGAAGCAGCTAAACAACATTACCAATGTATATATCAAAAAGAAATTAAGAAATTCATAAATGTAAATTCCAAAATAGTAAAATAACCCTTTGCTAATTTCTGCATTATCTGAGATAACTGTTTTCGTACATCTCTGACAAACATCATTCCCCGCACCTACAATCAATAATTTCAAAAAATAAAATCGTAACTTTAGCATTAAGCAGAAAGAAAAGATAGCTGAAATGAGACTACTTTTATGCTTTGTACGACTCTCTTCCTCTCATATAGCAATATGCTAGTAAACAACAGTGAATTAGTATAAAGCAGTGCCAGCATATTCTTTTGCCTATTTATCCCCTTACCTCCCCCTTTCCCCAACCAAAAAAAAAAAAAAAAGTAGGAAGCAAAAATAATCAAAGGAAAGCTTAGTCTGTAGAATATTTGATATAAGGCTTACTCCTTCTGATAAGGAGATTATATTATTGTGCTGACCTCATATAAAAGCTTATTCTTGAACATAGATATATCATGCATTTAAAACTAAATATATAAGAAGGCACCTTCAAGTCATTGTCTTTGCACCAACCAATGTCATAGTCTGTTTGATACCAATGCTCATAGATTTGGAGCAATTGAATGTGATCACCCAAACCAGAACCATCAGGAAGATCTGGGGGTGCAAGTTTCCTCTTCTTTTCAACAGTTTTGCTGCAAGTAAAAGTAAATCTATCATTATGTGAAAGAAGCAAATTCAGAAGGCAGCATAGATATTATTTTTCTTTATGAATTTATGTAATATCTTATCTTTTCTCTAGCCTTCTTTTAAATATCCCAAGGATGAATAGAACTTTCCACTAGAATCTTTCGCTTTTGTTTTTAGATAAGTAAGCATGCGTTTTCCGTTGTGGCTGAATCAAATTTCTTTAATTACATGATTATCAATTCATTAAGCATTAGACACCTCCAACAGTGCAAACAGGGGGGAAAAAACGGTATATGAAACAATATTTTAACATTAAAGGTGTAATCAAGTATCAGTAAATTGCCAGACAATAGATGATTATAAGGTGCTGAAGAAGCAAAGCGTTGATCAACTCAAATCCTTGCTACTTTATCTATATATAGACCATAAGAAATCGATTCTCTAGTTTCGCATACATGTGCTGTGCATAATGTCTTATAAAGCATTAACAATAGCATCCAGGACAAAGACCATGGTATAAAACGTTTCACATGAATAAACCTCGGGCCAGAAAGTAATGTAGTTTCTGCTGATAACATGGCAGCAACTGTCAAAGCCTGTGCTATGCAACCATACTTGTTTGCCTCCAGTAAGGTTCTTGAAAGTGAGGGTTCCAGTGGAAGCTCTGCACGGAACCAAAGAGAAAACTGAATTAACCCAGAAAAACACTGATCCATATGACATCTGGGAACATGAATAGGTATTATAGAAACATACTTGATTAAAGATGTATGCTATTGCTAAACACAACTGCAAAACTCTTTTATGACCAAAAAGAATCTGAAACATTTTTATTATGATAAATTGATAATGATAACAGTATGAAGTATACATAATATTGAAACACTTATTCTGGAACCTACTATTTCATGATGCCAAAAAGATACAAGTGAACAAGATTGAATATATATCTAGATCTATATTATATATAAAAGCACGGATGTGGTGAAAACTTTTCATTTTCTTAACTATCCTCTATGACATTTATAATATACATAGTTACCCTTTACTAATTTTTTGTTGATTGTTTTTTTTTATTTTTTTTATAAGTTTCCAATAGTTATAGGCTAACTCTACTCAATTTTAATAGTAATATAATAGGACTGTAGTTTTTTTTTTTTTTTTTTGGTTATTAAATTTCTAAGAATAATGAGTTTTAGTAATTGAATTTTTTTTGTTTATAAGTTTTTAACTTTTATAATTATCTTTCTAATTCCTATATGTATGTTTGTAGTTGTACATATGTATATCACATAATTACGTCTGTAACAGTCTTTTGTGGGAGAACAAAAATTAAACATTTGAAGCTTCAAAGTGGTTTCTTCCTTCATTAGCATGTATGAATTTTTTCTGATGTCTTTTTGCAATTTTAATATTTTCTATAGATATTATGCATCCAATTCATAGCTTTTTCATTTTCACTGTCTTTTTAACTTGATTTTAAGGAGGAGTTTATAGAACAATTATAAAGTAATCATCTAAATAATAAAGCAGTTGTTAGACATGGCTCACGTGCAATGTGAGTGACAAAATATATATATATATATACACACAAACACTACGCCCTTATCGGGATGGTGATAATAATGATCAACGATAATAAAATCCATAAATTCTTCGTACAGACGCCTAACCTAACATTCACTAGAATATAGAAATGTAGACAGGATGAATCTAGTACCTGCCATCGTTTGTCCAACACTTGTTACTGAGCCGTTTCCATCAATAGCATCAACAAGATATAATTGCTTCAAAGCATCTTGCAAAGATTCAGCTACAAGAAAAAAACTCATGTAATCACCACATTTAAGTTGGATAGAACACGGCAATTAAAATACTAATTTTATCTATCAAAATTATAAGAATAATGAAAGAAACAATTGACATATTATCTGATGTAAATTTAAACATGGAGAAGAGCAGAGTTACACGATATATCTCAATAGTAAATGAAACAATAAAATATTGTGTTCTTACATGAAGGGGGATCAAGAAAGTCAAATTTGAGAATATCAATATCTGGGAGGTCTAACGATTTTAAATATAGAACGCTGCCAGCAAGAGAAGATCGCTGTATTTCAGGAACTGTTACATCCAAGAATTCATCATGGTAAACTCTGGAAGGGTATAGCCGGTAGCACTTCCCAGGACGAGTTCGTCCAGCCCGTCCTGCACGCTGATTCGCTTGCACTCTGCAATGTCATGAATTATTTCAATTCTGATTAGCTTGCTTACAAGTAGGTAAAATGATATTGATGGATCTAGTTCTAATGAACTTCAAAACACGACTATAGTGAAAGAAAAATAAGATGAACTCTTTCTTTTACTTTGGCTAATACGAAAATGCAGCATAAAGAACATTGCATCTCTGCATCAGGCTACATCAAGATATGAGCTTATGAACTACTTACTTGCTAATTGGAACAACATCAAGAGAATACATGCCAGTTGACGGATTGTATTGCCTTTGCTTCACATATCCCGAGTCAATAACATACCTAAAATTCATAATTACAATTCTAAAATTGAACTCCAAGTATTCACATATAAATGTACTTCATACAAACAAAATTTGGAAGTATCAACCAGATTTAATGATGGCATTGATTTCACATTGAGAAGGAGAAACTAGAAATACAGTGTTAACAAAAACAATTATTAAACAAACAGACCCACATATAGAGAGACACAAACAGGCATAGTCCAAGAGCAAGATTATAGTTGTAGCCTCCAAAGACCACAAGCTTGTTATCTTCTCTTCTCCAAACAATATCTCAAAATTTTATTCCAACATGGGTAACCCTCACACATTTTCTTTTTTTACACCATTCATAGGTTTGCATGATACTTGTTTCTTGAGAAGAACAACTTTGGTTTTCCATCCTATAATACCCATCACAAAGCTTCCACTTTATATTGCTGCATTTTTTTTTTTTGTATTATTAATTTATTTTTTTCAATATCAATGTCAAAGAAAAATGAAGCATTAACACCTAGATTCAAAATTGCCTCTAATCCATTGGAATCAATGACATCTTCATCTACTAGTAACACTCGGAAAAACCCTAACCCATAACTAACCTTAATCTAGACTTTTACCTTCTTTTCAACACCTATAAATATGAGCTGTATTGAATTATAGCAATTACAAGTTGTGTCACTATGATTAAGTCAAAAATTGATACCTTAGTAAGCAATATTAACATTGCTTCCTAGAAAGTACATCAGCCTGCTGGCACTGTGATTGTATGGAGCTTTAAGACTATTTTTATATTATAAATAGTATTTTTATAAATAGATTGTCAACGAGCTTAAAAAATTTAAAAACTAACTCGGACTTAAGAGCCATGTCTAAACACACCACAAAATAACACCATCAGCATATTCATCCAATAATCATTTATGCATTAAGTACTTCAAAACTTATATTAACTGAATTTTTGATTGCAAACAAATCTTTATCCAAGTAGCCGTTGCCTTACACAACACCATCAACTGTCAAGGAAGTTTCAGCAATGTTTGTTGCAACAATAAATCGCCTACAATCTGGGAGTGGAGGACTAAATACACGCACCTGTAAGATGAAAGCAGAGAAGAATCACAAACTTATACTATGAAAAGTTTAAAGCCTCAAACATCTTCAATTTTGCATCTACAAAACAAGTAACTAAAAGCGTTTACCCTTTACCATCAATATATAGTTAAGAGGCAAACATGGAAATTAACAAAAGCTTGATAGAGAAAATAGGTAAAACACATGTACTTAGGAAATTCCACAAACTGCCTTTGATCCAGGTTTTAGTTATTTTTAATAACCTTCTAGAGTTGCTAATCAGTGAAAATTTGGCACTGGGAGAGAGGAAAGATGTTATGGTAACAGATATAATAAATGCAGGAAAAACTGAGATATCGCTCTTTCACATCTTCAAAATTACTATTTACTGGTTACTGCCCCCTGGTGCCTTAAAACAAAAAAAATAGTTTTTGAACTGTTAGAGTGTAAATATAGACAGCTTAATTAGTGGGTCAAATTTCCTTATTTATAGTTTCCTTATTTATGTATAGTTGACTTACTTGTACTCCACACAAACTTGTACTCCACACAATATGGTAGTATAAATATATTATCTTGGTATGAGAAATACTCATCCAATTCATCAAAACACTTTGGGTATCTCTCTTTTAGGTTTTATGTATCAGAGCCAAGAGAGAAAAAAACCTAATTTTTATTTTCCGCTGTGTTTCTTTCCAGCGTGTTTCCAGCGTGTTTCCAGCGTGTTTCTCTATTACTGCGTTTCATTCTAGCAATACGATTATTGTTCATCGGGGATACTCTTCATCACACTGTTCATCGGTATGTCTACCTCTGAAAAATATGAAATCGATATGTCAAAACCTAGTACTCGCGGAGGTCGTGGTCAAGGAGGTCGAGGTTGTGGACGTCCCCAGTGCACTCATTGTAACAGGATAGGTCATACCAGGGAAAAGTATTACCAACTGATTGGTTATCCGGGTCCTACAGCTAACGTTGTTCAGTCAGCCTATTCACTTGAAGTTTCACCATCTAAAGACAAGCCTTTTAATGTCTCATTATCAGCTACCGAATATGATAAGTTCCTACAGTATCAAGCTACCCAGCAATCTTCTCATGGTAATTTTGTCGCTTGCTCCTCTCAGACCTCTTCTGACACTTGGATTCTTGATTCTAATGTCTCTAATCACATATCTGGTAATTCCAAACTTTTTTCTAGTATTAGTAATCCATCATCACTTTCCACTATCACTATAGCTAATGATTCCACAACCATTGCTAAAGGTATAGGTTAAGCTACACCATTATCTTCTTTGCCTTTAGAGTCTGTGTTTTATGTCCCCGAATGTTCATTCAATCTGATTTATATTAGTCAATTGACTCGTTCTCTCAATTGTTCTGTCACTTTAATTGATGATTTCTTTACTATACAGGACCGACGTACGGCACACTACCTACATCTTCAGTGGACTTGCTCTACATATATGTCACCTATTCTCATTCACAGTCGGTTGGGTCATCCTAGTTTATCCAAGCTTCAGAAGATGGTTCATCGTTTGTCATCTCTGTCATCTTTAAATTGTGAGTCGTATCAGCTTGGCAAGCACACACGTACTTTGTTTCCAAAGCATAGTCGTTTTAGAGCAGAGTCTCCCTTTCATCTTGTTCATACTAATGTTTGGGGTCCTAGTCGTGTTAGTTCATCTTTGGGATTTCAGTATTTTGTAACCTTTATTGATGACTATTCTCGTTGCACGTGGTTATTTTTAATGAAAAATCGTTATGAGTTATTTTCTATATTCCAACAGTTTTGTGCTGAAATTAAAATACAATTTGGTGTTTCTATTTGTATTTTGCGTAGTGATAATGCACTTGAATACTTTTCTACATCATTTCAGCACTTATGACATCTCAAGGTATGCTGCATCAATCATCTTGTTCTCACACCCCTCAACAAAATGGAGTTGTTGAGCGCAAAAACTGACATTTAATTGAAACAGCTCGCACTCTATTACTTCATGGTCATGTTCCACTTCAGTTTTGGGGTACTGCATGCTACCTTATTAATCGCATGCCATCTTTTACATTGCATAACAAAATTCCATATTCTATCATCTTTCCTAATTATCCCTTATATTCACTTCCGCTTCGTATCTTTGGTTGTATTTGTTTTGTTCATGATCTAACACTTTGACATGATAAATTCTCTTCCAAATCAATTAAGTGCATCTTCTTAGGTTATTCTCGCCTTCAAAAAGGGTATAAATGTTACTGTCCAATTAAGAATCGTTACTTTACCTCCGCTGATGTCACATTTTTTGAGAAATCTTCATTCTTTCCCTCGACTATTCCTGAGTCACCTTCTATCTCTGAGGCTCTTCCGGTTCCTTAACTTGTACCAAATGATCATGCATCATCTACTACCTGATCTTCCAGCAGACACTGTTGATGTACCTGATGACTCACCTTCTGTACCAACACCTTCCCGTGCCTCGGATCCTGCTTCGCCACCTATTTTACAAAGAGGTACTCGTTCAACTCATAATCCTTATCCTATTTATACTTTTCTAAGTTATCATCATTTATGTTCACCTTATTATGCATTTGTATCCTCTTTGTCTACTATTTATATTCCAAAGTCCACCAGTGATGCTCTTGCTCATCCCGGGTGGCGGCAGGCCATGATTGATGAAATGAACGCCTTACATACTAATGGTACTTGCGAACTGGTCTCTTTACCTTCTGGAAAATCTACTGTTGGATGTAAATGGGTATACACCGTGAAAGTTCATCCTGATGGTTCTGTTGATCACTTAAAGGCTAGATTGGTAGCCAAAGATTACACTAAGCTCTATGGTGTGGATTATTCAGAAATTTTCTCTCCCGTAGCTAAAATTACATCTATCAGGGTATTTATATCTCTAGCTGCTATTTTTTATTGGCCACTCTATCAATTGGACATCAAAAATGCTTTCTTACATGGTGACCTTAATGAAGAAGTCTTTATGGAGCAACCACCTGGTTTTGTTGCTCAAGGGGAGTCCAATACGGTGTATCGATTGAAAAAGTCTCTATATGGCTTAAAGCAATCTCCTAGAGCTTGGTTTGGTAGATTCAATGAAGTTGTTCTTAGTTTTGGCCTTCAAAGATATATTGTTGATCACTCGGTTTTCTATAAACATACACCTAATAGCAGAATTCTTTTAATTGTATATGTGGATGATATTGTGATTACAGGTGATGATAATCATGGGATTCAACAATTGAAATCATTCCTACAGTCTAAGTTTCAAACTAAAGACTTAGGACAGTTAAAATACTTCTTGGGCATTGAGGTTGCGAGATCACAATTGGATATTTGTCTTTCTCAAAGAAAGTATTGTCTGGATGTCTTGAGTGATATATGTATGTTGGATTCCAAACTTGTAGACACTCCTATGGATCCCAACACTAAACTTGTACTAGATGAGGGGAAGTTATTGACAAATTCTGAGCAATATAAACGTCTTGCTGGTAAGCTAAATTATCTCACAATCACTAGACCAGATATTGCTTTTGTAACTAGTATGGTTAGCCAATTTCTTTCTCAGCCTCGAACATCTCATTGGAATGCTGTTATTCGTATCCTAAGATACACCCGGAAATGGATTATTATATAAGAATTATGGGCACACTCTAGTTCGAGGACATGGTCGTGGTCATACATTAGTCTATAAACATAATTCTACTCCAGTTCAAGGTTATAGCGATGCTGACTGGGCAAGCTCTCAATTTGACAGAAGATCTACTACAGGTTACTGTATATTTCTGGGTAAAAATCTTGTTTCATGGAAAAGCAAAAAGTCAGACTGTTGTTGCAAGATCTAGTGCTGAATCTGAATATAGGGTCATGACTCATACCACTGCTAAGTTAGTTTGGCTGAAAAATCTATTAGACAAACTTGAATTTCAGCACTCACAGCCTATGGAGTTAGTATGTGATAATCAAGCTGCATTACATATTGCATCAAATCCAGTCTTTCATAAACGAACAAAACATATAGAAGTTGACTGCCATTTCGTTCGTGAGAAGCTTATGGATAATACAATCAAGACTACATATGCAAAATCAGAATATCAGTTAGCAGACTTATTCACAAAATCTTTGGCAGGAAACTGACTGCGATATCTATGCAACAAGCTTGGAACATATAACTCCAGCTTGAGGGGGAGTGTTAGAGTGTAAATATAGACAGCTTAATTGGTGGGTCAAATTTCCTTATTTATAGTTTCCTTATTTATGTATAGTTAACTTAATTGTACTCCACACAAACTTGTACTTCACACAATATTGTAGTATAAATATATTATCTTGGTATGAGAAATACTTATCCAATCATCAAAATACTTTGGGTATCTCTCTTTTAGGTTTTACATGAACATTAGGCATATATCAATTCACAGAACTAACTCAGTTGTACATGTAATCTGTTCAAAGTAGGTTAAATTTAGAACTTGAATAAAACATACTATAATTTATTCCAAGCCCAAGCAAAATTATCAATAAGAATAGACAATAGAATAATGAAAATCCCTTGCCTGCATCTCAGGTGGCAAAGAACCATGAAGGGGAAGGATTACAGCATCCATGCAAGACCCTTCCTCCAGGCTTCGAACTTTATCTTCCAACTTCGACACCAACTTCTCTATGTCATCCTATATGAAGACCAGTTCCATTTGTAAAACTTATAGGTGCATTACAAAAGAAATTAAACCACCAGAATTTATACTAAGTAGAACTGTAGAAATCAAACAGGAAATACCACAGGTAAAAAAGTTCACCTGTCCAGTCATGAATATTAAGACATCACCTTCTGGTTCCCGAATATGAATATCTGTCAAATGAAAATACTCCATGAACTAGCAAACACAAAACTAAAAGTAAAACACTACTGGTAATAATAGAACGGAAACATTAAGAACTCTAACATCTTGACAAGCCACAAGTCCTTTACCACCCAACTCATAGACAAGGGCATTTCATTCATTTATCATGAAGCAAGGGTGAAGCTGTTATGGTAAGATGTGAGTTGAAGCCCTACTCCATCCTCACCCTAAATTGGATACATTTAATAGGGAAGAAGTACATTATGCACCTGAGTTAACTACACATACACCTTCATCATAAATTAAATTTGCATACCACTCATACCACCATCACGATATAACATATGTACTTGAAATCCAATATACAATATTATAAATGAACAAGTATTAACATACACAAATATGATGGGTCATTCTTAATGGTCCATATTTTGTGCTTCCACTAATTTGTATGGATTTGGATCAACACTCCAATGTACATAGGTCAAAGGTAAAATGTCAGGAAAATTTTAGAGGGGAAAGCTCCTTTTCTAGTATGAAATTTCATAGGAATCCATACATATAAATAAGTTAGGGTGCAACTGCTCCCTACCCCTGCCCCATTTTAAATGAAAACAGCAATTTTCAATTTTTTTTTTATCTTCAAAAAACGGGTACACTCTATGCCACCAACAAACTAGTCAAATAATGTTCTATTCAGATTCATACAGCCACCACCCACTGTAAGATAGTACAAGTAATCTCAAATACCAATTACAATTAAGAAAAGACTCAAAATTGATGTGCTATAAATACATAATGTGAAAAGATAATTACCTATGGAAGAAGAAATGATTAAATATAAATATATGTGTGTCTATGCATATAAAAATTAAAAAATAATCTTGATAGGCAGTGCAAACGAAAATTTGATATCATACCAAGAGCTGTTTTTAAAGAAGATTCCAGATAGCTTGAAGGACGCTCTTCGCTATATAATATTTCGACTGGGTATAACTTTCCTGGGATGGTTAGTATGGGGCAATCTGAAAAGAACTTAGATACTTTGTCCCCGTCAAGAGTTGCTGAAGTAATCAAAACCTTTAAATTGGAGGCACGCATTTTGACTAAACGTTTCATCAGTCCCAACAATATATCCCTGAGGAATACGCATGCTAGTTACCTTCATGCATAATTTAAATGTATTGATTATGTACAAGAATACATTAAATCTTAACAAGCACAAACACCTCTAAAATGAAAGTCAACATCAGAGAATATTATAAGGTCATGAAAATGGAACTTCAAATCATTAATAGCAAAAGGAGAAGCACTAGAACATGTATTACGTGTTTAGACTCCTCTCATGAGCTTCATCCAATATGATTACAGAATACTGATTTAGATCTGGGTTAGACAGACTTTCACGAAGGAGGACTCCATCAGTAAGGTATCTAAGAAGATCAAAAACCACAGTTAGAGACCAAAAAAAATTAACCGAATAACTACTTCAGTTAAATATCAACAATGTAATTGATTGCATTACTTGATCTGTGTTCTCTCTGAAGTTCTATCTTCAAACCGGATGGCATATCCCACTTCTTCCCCAAGTCGAACTCCAAGCTCATGTGCAACTCGTCTATACATAATAGTTAAAAGTAAGTAGAGCAAGAGAAAGAGGGGGTACAGGTTTATTCAGGATTTGGGATTACTGTACAGATAATGTAACTGCCAAAAAAGGGGGAAAAAAAAGTGTAGATCTATCAAGATTAAATCAACTTAGCAAATACTTTATAAGAGCTCTACCCCATGACAGAGGCTAGGCATGATGCCCACAGTTGAGAGAATAATGGTTGCTGAGAAAGGGAAGAAAACATAGAAAATAATCATTGTATGTATTTCAAAAAGAAATGATTTGCAGATGTTCTTGTGGAAGTTTATGTCCATTATGGACTTTTATCAAAGAAATGCTACATAAGTCCTAGAATAAAAATTTATAATTGTTTTCTCCTTATGCTTTCTCAGCAACCATACTTCTAATGAGTTTTTGTAAACATACTTCACCAAAAACTTTCGCATTCTAGATTACTTCATTTCAACGTCTTCATCTCAGACAACTAAATTTAATTCCGGCAACACATCATGCTATAAGAAAATACTGCAAATATCCACTAACACAAGCCAATGAACATTAGAATCAATTTTATTTTGAAACACTACCTTGCAACGGAGACTGCTGCAACTCGACGGGGTTGAGTGATGCCGACTACTCCCGATTTGGTGTAACCTCTTCGATGAAGTATCTGAGAAAGCTGAGTACTCTTACCAGAACCAGTCTCGCCGATTATTACCACCACCGGATTCTGTTCTACTGTTTCTAAGATTTTATCTTCATATTGGAGAATCGGAAGGTTCGCCATTGTTGAACTGAAGCAGAGCTACAAGTTGGGGGGTCAGAAGTGTTCTAGATTTTCATTTTCGGGACCGGCTCTTCTCCCTCATTGACCGTCTTCGCTTCCAGTGTTTTCTGTTTGGTATAATAATTTTTGGGTAAATTATACTTTTTCACCCATATAGTTTGGCAAAAAAGTTCATTTAAGTCCTGTACTTCAAAACAAAAAATATATAATCTATAATTTTTAAAATATGTGATTCTTATTATCATTTTATATTAAATTTAATTATCACACTCCCCTCCCCGTCAAATTTAGCTTAATGGAAAATGACATGACTAGCGACCGCTCATGGTGGCTTTTCATGTCACTTAATAGATTAATAAAAATTTAAATTAAATTAAATAAAAATTGAAAAAAATACTACAATTATGGTTTAAAAATTAAAAATCTACAAAAATAAAACAATTTAAAATAAAAAAAGAAATGCAACCCAGGAGTCCCACCTTGGTCCCCACAGCCTTCCTAAACCAAACTCCATCACCGATCAAACCCTAACCAAAGCCTCCTCTAAACACTAACCATGGCTTTGCTGGTAAAGAAAACCCTATGAAACGAAGCAACATCGTCATTTTGTTTGTTGATATGAAGACATGTTGCTACTCAATTCTCATTCTGAAGGCAATCACATTCCCTCCTTTCATATTCAAAATCAACAAGTTTTTCCAAATTTCAAGTAATTCCTCTCAAAAGTAACCACATCCACCAATTGTTTGTCTATTCATATTCCACAAATTTCATGAATAAGAAAATTAACTATCTAAAATTCATTAATCTTTAAATTCAACTCCAAAATGTCAAAATTAAGAATATGCTAAATTTTGTGATTAGAACCTTGATTATAAAAATCTGTGAAGGTGAAAGACTAATTATAGCAAAGTTACAGTGAAATGAAAGGTAAGCAATAAACAAATGCTGGAAGTGAGGAGAGGCAGAGAGATACCTCTTTATTACTAGAGGTGAATGTGACCCCACTAGCAAAAAGGAAAACTGGAAAAGAAAAAAAAAAAATACAACTTTGAGAAATAAAAGAAGATGGAAGTCTGAATCAAAGCTTTGGAGACAGTCGATAAAAGAGAAAAATAGGGACTCAATGAGAGCTAATGAGAACAGAGTCCAACATAAAGAAGGCACTGACTTTGTATATAAGGAAAACACTGCAATACTATATTTAGTCAGAATACTAGACATTCTTTATATGGGCTAATACATCAACAAACTATCAGGAAATATCTTTAAAAAAAAAAAGTACCAAAATATGAGCCATATCTAGTAACAGACTTTGACTAGAAAGAGAAAAATAAGGAACATACTCAACAACTAACAGCTACTGCAGATTGAATCCGTCTTCATTATTCCCCTGATTCAAACCTGCATACACCAATGATCTGAAATGGACATGTTTCTTGAGAGGAAGTGACTTGGTAAGGATGTCTGCAAACCTGTTCTTCTGTACTATCATACTTCATTGCAATCTGTTCATTTTCAAACAAATTCTCGAATGAAATGATGACAGATATCCAAATGTGTTTAATTCTCCCATGAAAGGCTGGATTCTTTTTGACATTAAATTTGCACACTTATGTTGAAAAAATTTCAATTGCTTCCTTCTACTCTTGATTAAGATCAACCAATAATTTTCTAAGCCATACAACTTGACTTGCCAATGATGTTGCTGCTATGTATTCAACTTCTGTCGATGACAAGGCTGGAGTTGACTACTTCTTTGAACTCCAAGAAACTGCGCCAGAACCAAGAGTGTAGAAAGTTCCTGATATGCTCTTTCTATCATCTATTGAATTAGCCCAATCACTGTCAGCAAAATCACACAAATTAAAAACTAAAGTTGCAGTATCCCATATCCCAAAATCCATTGTTCTAGCAATATAGCGCAAAATCTTTTTTGTTGCTCCAAGGTGATGTTTAGAAGGATTATGCATAAACCTAGACACAACGCCAACAGGAAATGCAATGTCTGGCCTTGTATGAGATAAAAAAATGAATCTCCCAACAAGACTTCTATAATATCTTCCTTATGTAGCTTTTGTACCATCATTGAGCTATAATTTTTCATTCATATTCATCGATGCGTTTGATACTTTACAATTTAGTATATTAAACTTCTTGAGAACATCAATAGCATACTTCTTTTGTGAAATAAAAACCCCATATTCAACTTGCTTGATCTCTAAGCCAATAAAGTAATGCAGCTTCTCTAGATCAGTCATCTCAAAAGTCTCCATCATATGCTGCTTAATTTCATCAACAAGAGAAAGAGATGATCCCTTGTATATTATATCATCTACATAAAGACAAACTAACAAGAAATCATTTTCTTGTTTTTTAAATACAAGGCTCATTATCACTACTAACAAAGTCGTTTCCTCCAAAGTAAGAATCAATTTTACCATACCACGCTCACAGTGCCTGTTTTAGCCCGTAAAGTGTCTTTTTCAGCTTATACACCTTAACTTCCATACCTTAAACTATGAAACCTTCTGGTTGAGAAACATAAACCTTCTCTTTCAAGTCACCATTTAAAAAGGCAGATTTAACATCAAATTGATAAATCAGCCACTTTAATTAAGCAGCCATTGCTAAAACAGTTCTTACAATTCCAAATCGTGCTACTGGAGAGAATGTCTCTTTATAGTCAATACCTGGCTGCTGAGCGTACCCTTTTCCAACGAGTCGCGCCTTATGCTTTTGTATTCTTCCATCAGGTTGATACTTTGTTTTGAATACCCATTTCAATCCAATATCTTCTTACCTTCGGGTAATCTACCAAGTCGTATGTTCCATTTCTTTCAATGGCTGGCATCTATTCTTCCATTGCATTGCACCATTCCTTCTTTCTTACGGCTTCTTTGTAGTTTGTAGGATCATTTTCAGCAAATATTGCATATTGAACAAGTTATCCTTCATCAACAATAGCATCATCATGTATTACTTCAAAATCTCTTAAATGGGATGATGGTTGTTGGATTCGTCTTGGTATGCCAGATAGTGTAGGTGTTGTAAAAGGTTCTAAGGAAGATGACATGCTATCGTTTGGTGTTGAAAGAGTTGACTTTGAAGGATTTAGACCCTCAATTGAACAAGTATGATCTTCTTCTTCTTCAAGTTAAATTCTGGTTGCTAATTTTTTTTTTTTTTTTGGTATTGCTCCAGTTCCAGCTTGCATGTTCATCAAACACCACAATCCTGCTAAGAGAAATATTTCCACTAACTGATTTATATAGCCTATATGCATTATATTGAGAACAATAACAGATAAAAATGCATTTTGTTCATTTTCAATCAAGTTTATTACGTTTTCAAGAGTCTATTAAAACATTGGCAATACAACCAAATCTTTTCAATTGCCTTACCGCAAGCTTTCTACGTTACCAAACTTCATATGGTGTTTGATTTAGGACAGCTTTTGTTGGTGAAATATTTAGAAGATAAACCGTTGTAACAACTGCTTCAGCCTAAAACTGATTTGAAGGACTCTTGAATTTTAGCAAGTTTTTGGCCATCTCTACCATAGTACAATTTTTTTGTTCAGCCACTCCATTCTGCTTTAGTGTGTAAGGAGCAGTCAATTCTCTACGAATTCCATTATCCTTACAAAATTGGTTAAATTCGTGAGTTAGGAACTCTCTACCTCTGCCAATGTAGAGTATTTTTAGGTTTTCACTACTCTGCTTCTCAATAAAGGCCTTGGATTTTTTGAAGTTTTCAAAGGCCTCTGACTTGTATTGCAAAAAATATATTTAACTCATACTGCTACAATCATTAATAAACAACTGAAAATATTGACTCGCACCAAATGATTTTATTTTCATATGCCCACACAAATCAACATGTACAAGTTCAAGACACTTTGATACCCTCCAAGATTTCCCTACTGGAAATGACTTCCTGCTTTGCTTCCCATAAATACACCCTTCACACAATTTTATTGACTCAATTCTAGGTAATCCATGAAACATTCTTTTTGACTCAATAGCTTCAACCCTTGGAATTTAAATGCCCATATCTCAAATACCACAATTTTGATTCATTTTTCTAATTACAAGCAAGAAAAGCATAACTTTCTATGCAAGAGACCTTAAGGGGAAACAATTTGTTTGATATCATTTGTACATTGATTATAATCTGACCAGATTTTTTATCTTTGATTTCATAGCAATGATCATCAAATAACAGGTGAATATCCACCAACCATTAATTGACCAACACTACCCCCTCTACTACTCTCTCTGCCTGATGTTCTCTTTGATGCGTCCTTCTGCCAGGATGCTTCTTCTTTCACTTGAAAAGCTTTCTCCTCACTCTTTTCAAGTGACTTGTTTAGCCTAGCTTCATAAGCTTGCAAAGAGAACGTTAATTCATCAAATGAGAAAATAGAAAGTTCCTTGGACTCCTCTATGGCATCAACTACATGATCAAATTTGGAAGTCAGACTCCTTAAAACATTTGCAATAAGAATTTGATCATTAAGTTATTCACCATAGAACTTCATTCTACTAACAATTGTTGTTACTCTAGACTGAAATCTTGGACAGATTCATTGTTTTTCATAAACAGGATTTCAAAGTCATGGCAAAGAGACCGAAGTTTCATCGTAATTACCTTCTTAGAGCCCTGAAATTCTCTCTGCAGTCTTTCCCATGCTTGCTTGGAGGTAGATGCACCTGCTATTCTGGAGAAAACTACCTCATGGATAGCTTGCTGAATGACGTACAATGCTTTGGAATCCTTCTTCCTTTTTGCCTTCAACTTACTTCCTCGTTAGGTCCTGTAAACCCACTATTTACCAAGTCCTATAAGTCTTGAGACTTAAATAGAGTCTTCATTTTGATGCTCCAGAACTCATAGCACTCTCCTTTAAAAAGGGGAATGAGAGGCTGAGCAATATTCATGTTGTTATTATTTATTGTCATAAGAACTGCGACTTTCGTCAAACACCTGGAGTAGTGATTGGAACCTGGAAGCTCTGATACCAAAGACTAATGGATAAAAGAGGTAAATAGGGACTCAATCTCTGCTAATAAGAACAGATACCAACACAAAGAAGGCATTGACTTTGTATAGATGGAAAACACTACAATACTATATCTAGTAACAGACTTTGACTCAACAGAGACACAGAAAAATAAGGAACATACTTAACAATTAACAGATACTACTAATTGAATCAGTCTTCAATAGATGAGAGATTTTTCAAAAGGGATCACATAAAAGTTGTGTTGACGATGGTCGGGTTGGCAGTTGGGAGATGGGAATAAAGGCAAGCAGTAGATTTTTTCTATTTTACTTTTACTTTTTTTTTTTTAATTTTTTTATAATAAATGTAGTATTTTTTTTAAAAATTTTAATTTAACTCGATGCCATATTATGTGACAATTTTCTATTGGTCTATTAAGACACGTGAATAAGGACACGTAAGGAGCCTGTAGTAATGTTTTTCCAAATAAAAATAAATTTGATAAAAGGTGACGGTAGGGAACTTGCGCGGATGATTTTGAAAATTATAGGAATGACATAGTCCAATTTTGGAATATAAGGATTAAAGTAACTTTTTCATCAAATTATAAGTACTAAAAATATAATTTAACCATATATTTTTTTTTACTTGGAAATTAAGTCCCTTGCAATATTTGTTTTGAAATAAGAAATTTTTTTAAGCAATTATCATTTCCAAGTTAAAAGTTTGGCCTTTTCTACCTAATCTATACCATATTAAAAAGCAGCGAAGAATGTTACTGTATAATAAATAGTTGCTATAACTAAATTTATGTGTATTTTTGAAGTGTACTGTTAAAACAATAGTAAGTTATATTATTAATTACAATATTGCCATTATCTTTATAATGTATTTTTTATAATTATATTATATATATATATATATTAATATATTATATTCCTAATTTCAATAATGTCATGATTTGTATGATGATGATGGAAAACAAAGGTGAAAGTGATAATGAATAGTTGCTATAACTACCATATTAAAAAGCAGCGAAGAATGTTATATAATGAATAGTTGATATAACTAAATTTATGTGTATTTTTGAAGTGGATTGTTAAAACAATAGTAAGTTATATTATTAATTACAATATTGTCATTATCTTTATAATGTATTTTTTATAATTATATATATATATATATATTAATATATTAATATATTATATTCCTAATTTCAATAATGTCATCATTTGTATGATGATGATGGAAAACATAGGTGAAAGTGATAATGAATAATTGCTATAACTAAATTTATGCATATTTTTGAAATGTACTGTTAAAATAATAGTAAGTTATATTATTAATTACAATATTATCATTATCTTTATAATGTATTTTTTATAATTATATATATATATATATATTAATATATTATATTCCTAATTTCAATAATGTCATCATTTGTATGATAATGATGGAAAACTAAGGTGAAAGTGATAATGAATAGTTGCTACAACTAAATTTATGTGTATTTTTGAAGTGTACTGTTAAAATAGTAGTAAGTTATATTATTAATTACAATATTGTCATTATCTTTATAATGTATTTTTTATAATTATACTATATATATATATATATAAATATACTATATTCCTAATTTTAATAATGTCATCATTTGTATGATGATGATGGAAAACAAAGGTAAAAGTGATAAAAAAAAATCTTTTAATATACTACATTAAAAATAGCGAACTATCTTACAAGTCAATTTTAAATAATTTTTCAACTTTAAATAGTGCTTGTATCCACATTATACAAGTCAATTGTGAATAGTGTATATATATTATAAATTATACAAAAAAGAATGTTACTGTAGGATGAATAGTTGCTACCAAGAAATGTCTATAAATATGTGTTTGCAAATTCAGTTCACGCACTACAATTGGTAGCAATTCTAAGTTTTTTTTTTTTTTTTTTTTTTTTTTTATGATGATAGTATATGTTTAAAAGAAGACATTAGTTTATATTCTCATTTTTAATCATCTTTGCTCTGATTGATCGTGACAATGTAATTATATTTACATTTTTTCTTTTATGAAGCAATCTTCGATTTTATACAATTAAATTTTTTATTTCAACTTATTACTTTTTTCATATTATGTTCTAATTTTTTTTTATAATTTAATATTTATTTTCCATGTAGGATAAGGAGAACAAAGCCAAAATCTCAAAAATCAAGACTTCTGCATTTACCAGATGAATTACTGATCAATATATTACTTATACTCATTGGATCACAGACTGATGATAATGTGGACTTTATGAACATCCGTTCTATGTAATTTTATGACATAATATATATATACTATTTATATTTATATTATATTTCGTGTTGATATTATTAAAGAAATAAAAAAACTATTTATCTAAAATTTGATTTTGCCATTACATATAACATGTATTATTATTTTTATTTTTTAATATTATTCATTAGTGACTTTAACCTTTTTATATGTAGGTGTAAGGATTTATATCGTTTGGCTTCAACCAAAATAGTTCTCCAAGATGTTATTATACAGGGATCCTTTTTGATATCGTTTTCTTCACCAACACATTATTTTTACTTAATTACCAAATGCGTTAGTGCCAAAAATAAAGATGCTCAAATGACATTAGTTTTGGTAAGTATGTTGAACATTGTACATCTTTGACAATAATAATAATAATTATTATTTACTGACACATTAAATATTATGTTTTTTTTTAATAGAGTTACACATTTTGCATGGCTTCTAGAAGATTGGCACTCAATTTATTATATAATATATCACGTACAAATCCTGGTCTTATCGGATTATATACTTATGGAATGTTATTACTGGCAAAAGATACTATATATGAAGAAGGAATTTTTGTCATACAGAGAGTTTGTCACATATATGGGACATTTATTCATCATCATTTTAGAGAAGATATGGAGAGGACGTTGTATCGTGCTTGTATTAGTACTAAGTTATTTACTTTAATCGATTGGAAGTGCCCCAATTTTCTCTGCAAGAGTAATGAATTCCTACACCGAACTCGCTCTTTCACTCACATGAACAGTGCTTGTTCGCTTGATTGTGTCATAAAAATGAATATACTAAGTTGGTGGACAAACTATTGTTACTACACATGTAAAAATAAAATGTGTTAGATAAGAATATTAATCGATGAATTAGTAGCATACAAATATACACTTATGTATGTATATTAGTCATCTGGTCATATTGATTACATAACTACAAATGGTTGATTCCAGTTTCTATGTTGTAAGTTTATTTTTTTTTTTCAATAATAAGGAATAAATTGTAAAATATTGTGTCGATTGTTGTTAGCATTGGTATTTCATGCTCAATAATTATTAGTGTTTTTTCTGACTATATTGATTATTTGCATATATAGCATGTAGGAATTACTTTCTTCAAGCCTTTCAGTTTTTTGGCCTCCTTTAAATCCTTAAAGAAATTAACTTTTCTAAATCAATCAGATAAACTCTTATTAAAATTTGACTAGAAACGTAGTGGAAATCCAAAACTAAAAATTTTAAAAATAAATTTCGTATAATTTTCATAGCAAATTTTAAAAAATAAACAAAATTTCAACTATAAAAAAGAATAATTTTTTAAAATATTGACTATACTAGCATAATGATATATAAATAACAACAAAAAATACATTAACAATTAAAAGAAAAATGAATAATATAAGTTAATATATAGAAGGACTAAAGCAAAAGATCTGTACCAACAAAAAAAAAAAAACATAAAACAAAAGACAATGTGAAATCATTTACTATACTTGTGGTAACATTTTTGTCACACCTCTCATGGAGGCATGACTGGCCGAAGGAATGGTAACCAAACCTCCGTAACCCTGACTCAAATAAAGGAACGACCATGACTCTTGACTCACCAATGAATAAAACCAAGAAATTATAAAAACAAAAGTTAACATTAAAAATTTGTTGATTATAACAAATCACAACTTACTGAAAATTTCGGCAGAGGTCCCTTACAATATGGAACATGCCTTAAAATACAATCCTATAAACTTTTTATTACTCAACACAATCTAAAGACAATAAAGAGCTCTTCTCTGTTCACATCATCAACAAAACAAGTACTAGAATATTATATCATACCACATTTGACACCCACAGTGCTAATGTGATTGCAAACTTTCATCCTTAACTCAAAGTATAAGATTCCAAGGCATACCTTGTCATCAAAATTTCATATAATTCGTTAACTTCTTTTGAGGTCCTACTACTAAAAAAAATATAACCACAAGAAAGGAGTGAGTCCTACGGACCCCATGAGTGAAAAATCGTACTCAAAGGGTATTAGCATCACTCAGCACAAACGTATAATATATATATTATTATCATGTAACATGATTCACATAACATTTCACATTACACGTACACATTGTAAGTTTCACGAATTCACAATTCATATTACCCATAAGAACACAATGTAAGTCAGCACAACAATATCACGCAGAGCAATCAAAGGGCCAATGAGTAACCCAGCCCCGCACACCAGTATCACCCCCTGCAGGGCATTTACACGCCCGCACACCAAATTAATTCTCCGTACACAATCCATCATACCGGGGCTGAGCACTCAATTTTTTTAAAAAAATATTTATCAGAATCAGGATTTCTCATGATTTCAAATCAGAGTATCCAAGGTGCACCTGGATTTTCAATTTCAGAAATGAAAATCATTTTCCAGAAAATGTTCAAGAGTTGGCCCTTATCAAACACAATCAATGTCAATCAAAGCAACCAATATCAAACAAATATAATTCAGATAAATTTATGAAATACTCTACTTGCTTACTTTTCATATATCACGCATATCCAAATAAACATATAATCACACATAATAATATAACCCCTAAAGACAGCAATTAACCACTCACTGTATTTTGAATTACATTCCTCGCTCAATCCTTGAATCCACGCGTCGTTGGCTCAACAATACATTCCTGGATTGAAAGTCATATTTTCAAATATTACTTATTTTATAAACCTCATAGTTATCCTCCTTTACTCGCTTAAATTTAAATATCTACTCTCATACCTTCATTAAAACCCTATGCCTTTTAGACATTCTACCAATGCCTTTAGGCAACTTAAATTATGATTCATGTATGTATATATATATATTATACATACATCAACCAAGAAGTTAACACTTATTTTCTTAATTCCACTTTACTCATCTTATAAAAGTTCAAATTAAGTTATTTGTTTAAAATTAGTTAAGAGCGTGAGTTATACGTTCCCAATATTCATCACACTACATTCCAGGATCTTCCCTTTCCTTGACTATTTGCCAAAGCATGTTTCGTAATGAGTTCTTAAACTTTTAGTTAATTTTAGCTAACAACTAACTCCCAATGATCAAACTAATCCAAATTCCTAGAATCCCCAATACCCACAATTCCAATATTAATCTTACTAGTGCACTAATTAGCAAGTTTTACATTAACTTAATTAATTGTTCATATCTTTCAACTAGCTAATTAAGTAAGGAGATTCATGTGATTCAATTTCTAGACATACACTGAACTTAAAGTTTTTCTAAGTTTTGTTTTTAAAAATACCTGACATGCCTATGTGATTCCCACTCATGTGTATGTGTAGATATCTATATATTTATTATTAAAATCTTCATAATTTACTTACCCTTGATACCCTACTCTCCATTATTAAATTAAATTTAAATTTATTATCAACATTAACTAAAAACCTAAATTATACATTCCTACCATTAGCACAATCCTATGATCACTTACACCATTTGTATTTCACTTGTCAAAGTCCATCCAAATTCATTATTTAACCTCCATTGCAACTTAATATATATAAAATTCTAATTTTCCGTATAAGTATTCCAAATTTTATGATTTAACATTAACATAGGCAGCTTTTATGTTTTCTAGTTAGCTACTTCATCATTGAAATTTATATCAATTAAATCAACTATGCATCTTGTATTCACAATCTATCATTCAATTCTTAACAAATTATTAGGGTTCCTTTCCTTAATACATATTGATTCTAAATTTAGAAATGTTAGAACCCTAAGTTTCTTATTTTACCTAACTATTTTTACACACTAGTTATTATTATTTAACTTTGATTTATAACTTATAACTCCCTTAACCTCTTACATTTCAGTCCCTAATACCCAATAATCATAAGGTTTATCTTTAAGAATTTCCAATTACCCACCTAATCAATCCGTTCCAGCATCTAAACCACCACTAAAATTCATGGCTAGGACAAAACAGGGAAGTGTGGGCTGAATCTTCAACCCAAACCGTCACCCCCATCCAAGCTCCAACTCACATTAAACTTAAAAAAATAGCCACAGCCGAGCAACCACAAGCTAGAATCAGGAAGCAAGCACAGTAGGCGGAAAAGGCATGGCTGGAAATTCCACAACTACCTAGATCTGCTCCTTTACAAATTTAATCCTAACTACCTATACCCAACACTCCTACAGCAGCTCCCACACGCCCAAACCACAAATCAAAGTTTCTATATGCTCACTTGCTGAACTAAGACAGCTTAAATCCTGCATTCCAACACTAGTCAAGACAAAAAAAGAAGTTAACACTCACCTAAACAGAGCCACGCCAGAACACAGAACAATTCCCCTTCATGGTTCCACCAGCTGAAAATAGAGTCATTCAGCCACTTCCATGGCAACCAAGAGCTGTTTGCTTCAGTTTAAGAGGAGTACCCGTACAAAGGAGAAAAAGGAAAAATCAAGGTACTAACTTGGGAAGAACTTACCAGAAGATGCCCGAAAGAATTCCACAAAAATCAATCCAAGGAAATGAAAACAAAAGTCTCGGTTTTATGAAGAAGAGGATTGGCGGTGGAAGACGAGTGAAAGAAAAAAAATCTAGCAGTCAAGGTCAACAAATGATTTGTGGTCACCACTTAATCCCATGTGCATAAACTTATATATGCCATAGATATAATAATAATAATTATTATTATTATTTTATGTATGATATATTGAATTACACTTCTATCTTATTTACTACTAAAATTTTCACGTTTTAAAAAATATAAAATTAATTGATGAAATCAAAGTCAATGATTTTAAAATTAAGACTCAAATTTAATCTTGGTGATTAGTATTTATATACTAACTTATATATTAAATATTTGAATTAACTACACTAAAATTAATTGATGAAATCAAAGTCAATGATTTTAAAATTAAGACTCAAATTTAATCTTGGTGATTAGTATTTATATACTAACTTATATATTAAATATTTGAATTAATTACACATTTGTTCTACTTATAAATAGCAAGTTTACAATTAGTTACAAGTTATAACTTACTCAATTAGAAAGAGAAAAAAAATCAATCAATTTACATACCTATGTATATATATATATATCTATTCATAGATTCAAAATATCTTTTATTTTAATTCACTTATGAAAAATGATTATTTAATCCGCCACGACGATATACAAAACATATCTCGAAACGTATGTTTAGTTGTTAGGTTCTAGGATATTTATTTATACTGTTACTTATTACCAGGTTGTGATAATCATAACAACCTACGAATATTCTATTACGTACATTAAATTGTTGGGTTATAACAATTTTGTCCATTATTTTTAGTGTTTTTTCAAATAGATTTGTAATATTAAGAACTAAAAGTTATTATATTTATTTATGATAATTATTTTAATTTAAAAAATATGATAAAAAGTGTGAGAGGAAGATCAAAACCAAAGAAAATGATATTTTTATTAATTAAAAAGTAAAACTGTTTTATTTATGATAACTATTTAAATCATTCAGAATATCAACATTAGTTGAATAAAACATGGATATTGATGTGTATGTACTGTGACAAAGTAAAACTACTTAACTCATTGATGTGCTTATTATAAGCATGTGGATATAGACATTTATGAAGAAAAATTATACATGTAAACATTAAAGTAAGTCAACTATTTAGAACAGAAGTTATATATTTTTTTTTTATTTCCAAGGGATTCATATCCTTAAAACTGTATAAATATTATATAAAGTAGTGTTGTTATAATATATTGTTTACTTTATTGGCATAAAATTTATGTAACAAGCACAATATTTTATAGTTTAGTTTTGAAAACAAAAAAAGATGCCTATTTAATTTTTAATAAAATTTAAAAGGATTTATACTAATATATTATTTTTTTTGTTAGAAAATTTGTTTACTTGATTAACTGAGAGCACAAGAGTTGGTGATGTTAATAATGATAGACAAGTAGGTCAAGAAATCATAATCATAAAAGAATTGGCTTGGAAACATAGTGTTTTGTATATAAGCAAAGCAAATGCTTCAAGTTGTAATCACCTAATATGCAAAAATCATTGATTTTTTTTTTATATATATTTTTGTTGATCTAGGGTCCATTATAACTATTTTCATTTCAAACTAACTATTCTAATCAATCAAAATGTCAACATTAAGTGAAATGAAATAAAAATATATGTATTATGATTACCAAACTATAAATAACAATTAATTATAACAATTATATATTTTTTTTAACATAAACATTTATCTTGTCCAAATAATTATTTGAAGAATAATCAATGTAGAATAAATGAATAATTTGTGCATGTACATAGTGGGAGACATCAATAAAAGACTAGAAACATATTACAATAAGAGACCCATATCGATTAGCCCAATGGTGTGTTAGTTGTTTCATTTTTTGCAACAGCTCTTTATTTGTTAAAAGTAATATAAACTTGAAATTTCTTTTTTCATGTGAATATACAAGTCTTTGTATTTACACAATCAATCAAAGATGACTTTACCAAAATAATTTTATAGTGGAGGAGAATGTTTCTATTGGTGGAGAAATTATTCATAAAGTGTTATTCCCAAAAAGATTTAATTAATAGATTTATAAAAATCAATAAAGTTGGTAGATATAGGGGGTGATCCTTTTAATTTGTAGATTTAATGGGAATAAAGATATCCATTCATAGTTGAGTGTAAAAATGATATTGTATTAATAGTTGTCTCCAATATTTAATGAGTATAACATAGTAACAGAACGGTTCCACAAACTCAAAAATCTCCAATCACCATCGTCTATTTTTTGGATCACTATTACTTACTTTTATAACCCAATAATAAGATCCATTTGGAAATCACACTTTATTAATTATTTCTCTTGGTTGAGAAATAATGTATATTCACATGAAATTTCTTTTTTCATGTGAATATACAAGTTTTTGTATTTGCACCATCAATCAAAGAAGACTTCACCGAAAGAATTTTATAGTGGAGGAGAATGTTTCTATTGGTGGAGAAATTATTAATAAAGTGTTATTTCCAAATGGATCTAATTATTGGGTTATAAAAATCAATAAAATTGGTATATATAGGGTGTGATCCTATTAATTTGTAGATTTAATAGGAATAAAAATACCTATTCATAGTTGAGTGTAAAAATAATATTGTATTAATAGTTGTCTCCAATATTTAATGAGTATAACATAGTAACAGAATGATTCCATAAACTCAAAAATCTCCAACCACCACCGTCTATTTTTTGGATCACTATGGCTTACTTTTATAACCCAATAATTAGATCCATTTGAAAATCACACTTTATTATACAAGTCTTTGTATTTGCACCATCAATCAAAAATGACTTCACCGAAAGAATTTTATAGTGGAGGAGAATGTTTCTATTGGTGGCAGAAATTATTCATAAAGTGTTATTCTCAAAAAGATTTAATTAATAGATTTATAAAAATTAATAAAGTTGGTAGATATAGGGTGTGATCCTATTAATTTATAGATTTAATAGGAATAAAAAAACCCATTCATAGTTGAGTGTAAAAATAATATTGTATTAATAGTTGTCTCCAATATTTAATGAGTATAACATAGTAACAGAATGATTCCATAAACTCAAAAATCTCCAACCACCACCGTCTATTTTTTGGATCACTATGGCTTACTTTTATAACCCAATAATTAGATCCATTGGGAAATCACACTTTATTAATTATTTCTCCACCAAGAGAAATAATGTATATTCACATGAAATTTCTTTTTTCATGTGAATATACAAGTCTTTGTATTTGCACCATCAATCAAAGAAGACTTCAACGATAGAATTTTATAGTGGAGGAGAATGTTTCTATTGGTGGAGAAATTATTAATAAAGTGTTATTTCTAAAAAGATTTAATTAATAGATTTATAAAAATCAATAAACTTGGTAGATATAGGGTGTGATCCTATTAATTTGTAGATTTAATGGGAATAAAGATATCCATTCATAGTTGAGTGTAAAAATGATATTGTATCAATAGTTGTCTCCAATATTTAATGAGTATAACATAGTAACAGAACGGTTCCACAAACTCAAAAATCTCCAACCACCACTGTTTATTTTTTAGATCACTATTGCTTACTTTTATAACCCTATTAGATCCATTTGGAAATCACACTTTATTATACAAGTCTTTGTATTTGCACCATCAATCAAAGACGACTTCATCAAAACAATTTTATAGTGGAGGAGAATGTTTCTATTGGTAGAGAAATTATTAATAAAGGGTTATTTCCAAAAAGATTTAATTAATAGATTTATAAAAAATAATAAAGTTGGTAGATATAGGGTGTGATCCTATTAATTTGTAGATTTAATTGGAATAAAGATATCCATTCATAGTTAAGCGTAAAAATGATATTGTATCAATAGTTGTCTCTAATATTTAATGAGTATAACATAGTAAAAGAACGGTTCCATAAACTCAAAAATCTCCAACCACCACCGTTTATTTTTTAGATCACTATTGCTTACTTTTATAACCCTATTAGATCCATTTGGAAATCACACTTTATTATACAAGTCTTTGTATTTGCACCATCAATCAAAGACAACTTCACCAAAACAATTTTATAGTGGAGGAGAATGTTTCTATTGGTAGAGAAATTATTAATAAAGGGTTATTTCCAAAAAGATTTAATTAATAGATTTATAAAAAATAATAAAGTTGGTAGATATAGGGTGTGATCCTATTAATTTGTAGATTTAATGGGAATAAAGATATCCATTCATAGTTAAGCGTAAAAATGATATTGTATCAATAGTTGTCTCCAATATTTAATGAGTATAACATAGTAAAAGAACGGTTCCACAAACTCAAAAATCTCCAACCACCACCGTTTATTTTTTGGATCACTATTGCTTACTTTTATAACCCTATTAGATCCAGTTGGAAATCACACTTTATTATACAAGTCTTTGTATTTGCACCATCAATCAAAGACGACTTCACCAAAACAATTTTATAGTAGAGGAGAATGTTTCTATTGGTAGATAAATTATTAATAAAGTGTTATTCCCAAAAAGATTTAATTAATAGATTTATAAAAAATAATAAAGTTCGATAGCTATAGGGTGTGATTCTATTAATTTGTAGATTTAATGGGAATAAAGATATCCATTCATAGTTAAGTGTAAAAATGATATTGTATCAATAATTGTCTCCAATATTTAATGAGTATAACATAGTAACAAAATGGTTCCACAAACTCAAAAATCTCCAACCACCACTGTCTATTTTTTGGATCACTATTGCTTACTTTTACAACCCAATAATTAGATCTATTTGGAAATCACACTTTATTAATTATTTCTCCACCAAGAAAAATAATGTATATTCACATGAAATTTCTTTTTTTCATGTGAATATACAAGTCTTTGTATTTGCACCATCAATCAAAGACGACTTCACCAAAACAATTTTATAGTAGAGGAGAATGTTTCTATTGGTGGAGAAATTATTAATAAAGTGTTATTCCCAAAAAGATTTAATTAATAGATTTATAAAAAATAATAAAGTTGGTAGATATAGGGTGTGATCCTATTAATTTGTAGATTTAATAGGAATAAAGATATCCATTCATAGTTAAGTGTAAAAATGATATTGTATCAATAGTTGTCTCCAATATTTAATGAGTATAACATAGTAACAAAACGGTTCCACAAACTCAAAAATCTCCAACCACCACTGTCTATTTTTTGGATCACTATTGCTTACTTTTGCAACCCAATAATTAGATCCATTTGGAAATCACACTTTATTAATTATTTCTCTACCAAGAAAAATAATGTATATTCACATGAAATTTCTTTTTTCATGTGAATATACAAGTCTTTGTATTTGCACCATCAATCAAAGAGGACTTCACTGAAAGAATTTTATAGTGGAGGAGAATGTTTTTATTGGTCGATAAATTATTAATAAAGTGTTATTTCCAAAAAGATTTAATTAATAGATTTATAAAAATCAATAAAGCTGGTAGATATAGGGTGTGATCCTATTAATTTGTAGAATTAATGGGAATAAAGATATCTATTCATAGTTGAGTGTAAAAATGATATTGTATCAATAGTTGTCTCCAATATTTAATGAGTATAACATAGTAATTGAACGGTTCCACAAACTCAAAAATCTCCAACAACCACTGTCTATTTTTTGGATCACTATTGCTTACTTTAATAACCCAATAATTAGATCCATTTGGAAATCACACTTTATTAATTATTTCTCCACCAAGAAAAACATATTGCTCCACTAAGAGAACCTTTCGGTATAGTTTTCTTTCAATGATGATACAAGTACAAACACTTGCATATTTGAGTTTATGTTACTCTTTTCTTCTTTTAAAAGAAATAAAGAGAATAAAAGTTTATGTTACCTTTAAAAAAATAAAAAGCTTTTGTCAAATATAAAACAGGAAACAAGAAAATGAAAAAAAAAACATCATATTTAGCTAGGACCCAACTCATCTGCAATTAGGCTTCAACTTTTGGTCTTGTTCTTTCATATCATGATGAATATTTATGAAGTAATTTGTTATATTTTTATGTGTACTATTTTATGATGTACAAAAAAAAAAAAGTAAAAAAAATAAATAGTTTATATGGATATAATGTATTTTTAATTTTTTTTATTGTTATATAAAATAATTTTATACAACTCGTATATAAAAATCTTACTGTTCCAAAATGTAAAACTATAATTTGTTAATAAGTCAAAATATCTTAATTATTGGGAAATGAAAATAAATTCAACCATAATTCAATTCTTTTTTAAAAATAGCAGCAAATATAATAAGTATATAGACAAAGCAAATGCTTCAAGTTGTAATCACCCAGTACGCAAACGTCATTGAATTTTTTTTTATATACTTTTGTTAAGCTAGGGTCCATTATAACTATTTTCATTTCAAATTGACTATTCCAATCAATCAAAATGTCAACATTAAGTGTTATTAACTATTTTCAAGTCTTTGTATTTGCACCATCAATCAAAGAGAACTTTACAAAAATATTTTTATAGTGGAGGAGAATGTTTCTATTGGTGGAGAAATTATTAATAAAGTGTTATTCCCAAAGAGATTTAGTTAATAGATTTATAAAAATTGATAAAGTTGGTAGATATAAGGCATGATCCTATTAATTTGCACATTTAATAGGAATAAAGATATCCATACATAGTGGAGTGTAAAAATGATATTGTATCAATAGTTGTCTGCAATATCTAATAACGTTGTAGTAATGTTTATTTGTATTATTTACTAATAGATATTTCTTAACATTCATAAATAATTATGATATATTAAATTGGAGAATATGCCATTTTATATATTACATGATAGGATATGCTTTGTATATATACAAGGCAAATGCTTCAAGTTGTAATCACCCAGCACGTAAACATCATTGAATTTTTTTGGGTGTAATCCCATTATTATGCACATATAGTGGAAATAAAGATATCTATCGTAGTGGAGTGTAAAAATGATATTATATTAATAGTTGTCTCCAGTATTTAATGACGTTGTAGTATTGTTTATTTGTATTATTTACTAATAGATATTTCTTAACATTCATAAATAATTATGATATATCAAATTGGAGGATATGTCATTTTATATATTATTTGACAGGGTATGCTTTGTATATAGACAAGGCAAATACTTCATGTTGTAATCACTTAGCACGCAAATATCATTAAATTTTTTTTTATATACTTTTGTTGACCTAGAGTCCATGATAACTATTTTCATTTCAAACTAACTATTTCAATCAATCAAAATATTAACATTAAGTGAAATGAAATAAAAATATATATCAATGTATTGTATCTAATTCAAATTACTTGATGGGAGATTAGTTGAGTCTCATCTAAATATGATGATTCTCTTTCACTTTTTTGTTTCTTATTTCATTTTCTACAATAACTCTTTACTTGTTAAAAATAACATAAACTTGAAATTTCTTTTTTCATGTGAATATACAAGTCTTTGTATTTGCACCATCAATGAACGAAGACTTCACTGAAAGATTTTTATAGTGGAGGAGAATATTTTATTGGTAGAGAAATTATTAATAAAGTGTTATTCCCAAAGAGATTTAATTAATGAATTTATAAAAATCAATAAAATTGGTAGATATAGGGTGTGATCCTATTAATTTATACATTTAATGGGAATAGAAATATCTATTCATAGTGGAGTGTAAAAATGATATTGTATCAATAGTTGTCTCCAATATTTAATGACATTGTAGTATTGTTTATTTGTATTATTTACTAATAGATATTTCTTAACATTTATAAATAATTATGATATATTAAATTGGAGAATATGCCATTTTATATATTGTGACAGAGTTCACAATTTTAGTCTGTTATAGATCACATTGATTAAACTTTATATTTGTTTTTCAAATGCAAACATTTTTTTTTACCTTAAGATTGATAATATTTCAACTTATGATACATTAAAAATAATAATTTACACTATTGAATTTATATTTTATAAAAATTCTATTTTTACTATTATTATATTTTATTCACATTTAAGATGAAATATATTTTTATAAAAACAAAAAATTTATTTGAACTCTTACACTTTTATTTTATTATTATTATTATTTTACATATTGAAAAACCAAGTTTTTTTAATTTCATTTTTTTCCTTCTATTTGGGTTACTTGTTTGTATTAGGTTATGATTTGCATTATTGTAAATATTATATAGTTATACTAAATTATTTTGACAATTATTAACAAAGAAAAATGAGAATTGACATCTTGAAAAGTGTATATATTTTTATTTTATTTGTTTTTCTTCTGTTTGCATTATTTGTTTGTATGAGTTTGTGGTTTCATTTCTTAGAAATAGTATTATCTATCATAAGAGAATTGCTTACTCACGTCAAATCATTATCGTTTTTTAAAATGGAATATTTTATCATCATATAAATATATGTACAAATATAACTATATAGTTGTATACTCGAATGCATATATTGTTACTCTTGCTTAGTTATATTCATTGTGCATCAAAAGCAGTGGTCATTTTCTTACGAAGAATAAGGTTAGTATATTTTAAAATTTCTTTTAGATTTTACTTATTTGTATTATTTACTAATAGATATTTCTTAACATTCATAAATAATTATGTTATATAAAATATTAGTATAATTGTTTGCCTTATTTATAATTTGTATTGCGTGATTAAAATATGAATGTACATTAAACACAATTTTATAATTTATAATTTATACTGTCTTATTATTTGATTATTATATTAATATTTGCACTCATGTAATATTTGTTAATTTTTTTAAAATAATTTGTAGATGACTAGAATTAGAATGACTATAAATACTGAAAATGATGTACCTAATGAGGAATTGCATGGAGCTGGATTTATAATGGAATATGATAGGAATATTTCAAAATTAGGTACTATAAATCATGTTTTTAGGTGATTATTATTTATTATGAGAAATACTTATTATTTACATATTAATTTTTCGTATATTTAGGTGGATCTAAAAGGCATAATATGTCATTTAATAATATTGGCATAGATATTAATAACAACCTTTAATCAGCACCATCACTCCTAATTAGCAATGATGATTCAATGAATTCGAACAACGAATTACATGAAAAATGTAGTGTTTTTCTTGCACTATCTTGTACAGAAAACATATATTTTGCTTTCTTTCCATGTAACTAGAATAGAAAGCAAAGTAACAATATACCGTGATATGTTTCATTGTGGGTATGAGACGAAGAAAACGTAAGCATTTAGATTATTGGAAACCTCCAAATCAAACGTTTATGTTACCATCACCTACTTTCTGTAATCATTGTAGGGCAATGCGATTTCATGGAGAATCTAAAGGATTTTGTTGTTTAGAAGGCAAGGTTAAATTATATATAAGTGGCGTCCATCCTATAATTGAGCATTTATTTACTGGACGTGATGAACAATGTGTTAACTTCTGAAAATACATTCGGATGTATAACAACATGTTTGCTTTTACTTATTTTGGAGTTAGAAGGGATGCAAGCTTAATAAAAAGAAGCAAATGTGTTTATACTTTTAAGATACAAGGTCAAGTCTATCATTATATAGATGGCCTTTGTCTCAGTGAAGGAAAATCACGTTTCTTGCAATTATATTTCTACGACACAGAACATGAGTTAGAAAATAGGAGTCAAGGATGGAATGATGTTCGTGATGATGTCATTAAGTGTCTCATGGAAGTAATGGCAAGTAACCCATATGCTCAATTTTTTAAAATGTTGAAAGATATTGAAGTGGATTCATTTAAGTCGATTTACATTCGTTGTGATCCACTTATCGATCAAAGAGTTTATAATTTGCCAACTATGTTAGAAGTATCAGCTATTTGGATTGAGGATCAATATGGAAGTAATGAATTGAAACGACATATAGTTGTGCATAGCAAGTCACAAGGAAGACGTTCTATAAAACATTATTATGGATGTTATGATCCATTACAATATCCTTTATTATTTCCTTATGGGGTATTGGCTGGCATCAAAGTATAAAACAATATTCAAATTTACCAGATGAGATGTCTAATATGAGCATATTACATTCGAGTAACAATATTATGTCAGAAGAAGATCAATTGTTTGATCGAGATGATCAAGGTAAATATTTTTCATTATTTATATTTTTATAATTAAATATTTAAGAATATATATTAGTTTATATATATCATATATGATACAACTACCAATTCGTGGTTTCCAAGAAAGAGGAGAGTCTCATGTAGAGAATATTACTGTTATCGCATTCAAATTAGGCCCAACTCAAATTGTATCTTACTGAGATCTGGACGTTTGTTTCAACAATATATTATTGACATGTACGTAAAGATTGAGAGTACAAGATTGGACTTCTTGAGGCAAAATCAAAATCACATATGTTCTGAGCTATATAATGGAATCATGGATAGTATAGTGGCAGGTGAGATTAATGGATCTAATGTTGAAAAGCGTATAATCTTGCCGTCATGGTCCACGAGATATGAAACGTAGATACCATGATGCAATGATGTTAGTTCAGCATTTTGGCAAACTTGATATGTTTTTAACTATGACTTGTAATCCATCATGGTCTAAAATAAAAGGGGAACTTGTAGTTGATGAAGAGGTTCATAATAGACTTGATTTGGTTGCTCGTGTGTTTAAAGCAAAAGTTGACGAGTTAAAAAATGATATCATAAAGAGAGAAATTTGTGGACCAGTAGCCGCTTACATCTATGTAATTGAGTTTCAAAAACGTGGTTTGTCTCACGTACACTATCTCATTATCTTACAACGATCTTCTAAGATTCGTTCTCCTAAACAGGTGAATAAATTTGTTTGTGCAGAAATACCTTCGGAAGAAACAAATAGACATTTGCATGCAGCAGTTGTTAAGCATATGATGCATGGACCTTGTGGAGATTTATTTCCAAAGAACGTGTGCATGAAAGAGAAAGGAAAATGTAAGAGCCATTATCCCCGTGATTATTGCTATGAAACAAAGATTAACAAAGATTGTTTTCCTACATATAAGAGAATCAATAACAACAATCGAGTCAATAACAATCGAGTAAAAGTTCGTGGTGCATAATTAGATAACAGATGGGTTGTTCCTTATAACGCATTCTTGCTAGCGAAATTTGATTGCCACATAAATGTTGAGATTTGTTCGTCTGTTCGAGCTGTTAAATATCTCTACAAGTATGTTTATAAAGGACATGATCGAGTTATGTATCATGTAAATTCGATTGATAAAGATAATATTGTGGATGAAATATCCCAATTTCAAACTGGTCGTTTTATAACTCCCCAAGAGGCAGCATGGAGAATATATTCATTCCTTCCTAATGACTTGTCACCAAGTGTTCTGACATTACAAATACATCTTCCCGGTAGGCAAATGGTCCGATACAAAGGAAATAGTAATCTTAAGGATGTTATTAGAAATGAAAAAAATTCAAAAACCATGTTAACAGAATATTTTCACATGAATAGAATTGATCAAAATGCACGTCAGTATCTTTACACGGAGTTTCCTGAGCATTATGCATGGACACAAGCACATAAGGAATGGAAACTACGAAAAAGGGGTACATCTATTGGGAGAATGATTGCTATTAGTCCTGCTGAAGGTGAATTATATTACATGCGCTTGTTGCTCACTCATGTTAGAAGTGCATTTGATTTTGATGATTTAAAAAAAGTTGATGGTATTATGTGCCAAACATTTAAAGAAACATGTGAGAAGTTAGGCTTCCTTGAAAGTGACAATTCAATTTATGAATGTTTACGAGAAACATGTCAATTTAAAATGCCAGTTGCACTTTGACGATTGTTTGCAACGATACTGGTATATTGTGAGCCAACTAATGTAAAAGATATTTGGATTGAATTTTCTGGTGCAATGACAGAGGATTTTCAACATAAAAACAGTTCTGATTTGGATAGTTCATCCAGAATGGCTGCCAAGCAAATTATTGGTTTCATCGAATCAATGGGTAAAAGTGTAGAGAATTTTGACATTCCGTTTAAGAATCTTATCAATGATGAGCTAGATGTATATTCAAAAGATATGGATATGAATTAACTATTCATATTTCAGAAGAAGACTTATGGGCAATCAACAATCTTAATACATCGCAGAAGCTTGCTTTTGATCGAATCATGGATTGTGTGAATAATGAAAAGGGTACTGCATTTTTTATTGATGGGCCAGGGGGTACTGGTAAAACATTTTTGTATCGTGCAATACTTGCAAAAGTGCGTTTTACACTTGCAAAAGTGCGTTTTACACATAGAATAGCAATGGCAACTGCAACATCTGGTATTGCTGCATCTTTGTTACCTGGTGGCCGAACTGCACATTCACGTTTTAAATTACCTTTAGATACATCTGAAAATAATGCTTGTCACATCTCTAAACAAAATGGTTTAGCATGTCTATTAAGGGCTGCGAAGCTTATAATATGGGATGAAGCCACAATGGCAAGCAAACAAACTATCCAGACTTTCGATCAAATGTTAAGGGATATATGCTCCCAACACTGTTTATTTTGTGGAAAAGTTGTTGTTTTTGGTGGTGATTTTCGTCAAGTATTATCGGTTACTCCAAGGGCGTCTTCAGATCAGTCTATTGATAATAGTTTGGTGATGTCTCATATATGAGATCAAATAATCAAGTTAAATTGACTGAAAATATGCGTGCATTATTTGATTCAAGTTATTGTGACTTCCTTCTTCGAATAGGAGATGGTATTGATGATGATAATGACATTAAACATGTTTACCTACCAGAACAAATGGTTATTCAGTCTCAACATAAGCAGGATGGCTTGGTGCGACTTATCATAGATACATTTTCAAATTTAATTAACGTCAATGCAGATACAAATTTCTTGACCGAAAGGACAATCTTAACTTCAAAGAATGATTTTGTGGATGAGGTAAATGAGATCATCATCAATTGGGTCCCCGGGTAAACATATTACTATCATAGTTTTGACCATGCTATTGATGACAATTCAAATAGTTATCTTGAAGAATTCTTAAACAATTTGAATCCAAGTGGTTTGCCAGCACATAAAATAATGTTGAAGTACAAATGTCCAGTTATGTTGCTTAGAAATATTAATCCATTTGAAGGGTTGTGTAATGGAACACGACTAATTTGCAAGAAATTTCAAAAAAAATGTCATTGAAGCAGAGGTTGCTTTTGGCCCACAAACTAGTAGACATGTGTTTATACCTCGAATTCCTTTACCCAATTGTAATGACAGATTTCCATTCAAATTTCAAAGGAAGCAATTTCCTATCAGATTGAGTTATGCAATGACAATAAATAAATCACAAGGTCAAACATTAAGTAACGTTGGAATTTATTTACCTGAGCTAGTTTTTTCCCATGGTCAATTATATGTGGCTTTTTCAAGAGCAAAATGTTCTGCCAACGTTCAAGTTTTTATTTGTCCTATTGACAATATAGAAGATGAATATGGTACCACCACTAATGTAGTATACAAAAGATTGCTTCGGAAAGCAAGAAGTGAAATGAGAGTACATATACTAAAATAAAATGTTATTATACACTTTTATTTTGTTATAAATAATTAATAAATTTAATATGTTCATCATTTTATATTGAAAGTAAGCTTATGTGATATAATTTTGGCAATGAATTTGATAGGCAAAATTTAATTGAATAATATTAAATTTTTTACGTTTTTATCACATATTTGTTTCTAATAACAAAAAACTGTATGTGTATTTAGTTATAAATTAAGTATAATTAATAAGTATTAATATTATTAGTAATTTCTATAAAATAAAAAAACTGTATGTAAATATTTTTTATATATTGTTCTTAGAACAAATATATATATATGTAATATTTATATTTATAAAATTTAATGTACTTGTAACTTTTATGATTGATATTGTTTAATTTACGATGATTATAATGTTTCTTTTATTTGTTAGATTCTAAAACACGATGTCCAGACAAACACTTCTACTAAGCGATATCAATGAGAAGACAAGAAAATGGAAAACAAAGTTACGAGTATTAGAAAAGAGTCGTCCTTAACAAGCAAAACACAACAGTTCAAGTTTTCAAAATTATCTTTTTGTAGATTATAAGGTAATGCTATGTTAATTTTTTGGCTAATTAATTTTATTTTATAATGACTATCAATCATATAAAATTTAATTGTGGATTTGTTTAATATTTTTAAGGAACAATTATTGGTGGAGTAGCTTATAATGATGACATACCATTTTTCGATGAAACATTGGTGATTTTCAAAGCATATATGTTTTCAAATGGTTTAATAAAGAGAAATAATAAACGTTGTGATTCAAATGATAATAATTATTATCTATAACTGACCAGCTGAGTTTCTATTGAATCTTTGGAAAGGGACAATGATTTTAACATATCAAAATTTAAAATTATCCTACTATTAGATGTGGATGAAATTGAAAGTGATGAAAAACGATTTGGTAAGTTAATTATACATATATATATGTCTATAACTATATAATTGTTAAAAGTTTATTTAGTAATTGAAGTTGTATTGATGTAAATGTTATTGGAGTTGTTTTGAGGGTTATGGATGCAAAAGTTGTGAGTAGAAAATCCAATGGATCTCCTCTGTCACTTTGTAAAATTATTATTGCTGATGATAGTTTATCAGTATTGAAGTTTACAATGTTTGATCGTTTGGTCCATAATGAATGTGAAGAAATTCGTGGCATGGTGAAGAATTCACCTATTGTGTTAGCTACTAATGTTAAAAGAACAAACTTTCATGGTAATTCAATTTATTGTTATCATATATTTTTTTTTATAGAAAAAACTATTTGAATTGTATTGTATTTTTTATTTTTTTTAACTTATAAAATGATATCTAATAGTCGCATATAAATATAAATGCAGGTTTTGCTTTAGTAACTACATCAGAAACGCGTGTATAAGTTAATGAAGAAATTTGTGAAGTTCAACAATTGAGAGATTGGTATTTCAGTTTTTTATTTATGCTATTTTATTAATTCACTTTTTAATTTTTTTTGGTCATGAATATGTTCTTTAATTCTGCTATATTTTAAATTTTAAATTTTTGGTATTGGTATACAAGCACTGAAATGTCTTCTTGACACATTAAATAATTATTTAATAGGTTTGAAACTCATCCAAATGAGTTTAATGATCTAATTTTAAAGTCTAAAGAAATTGAAAATAATAATGAACGGATAGTGGTGCCTACGGAAATGCAAACAATATCTGAACTTTTTGAACATGGTGTAAGTTCTACTTAAATTATATGAATATTTACTCTCGATATTACTAATTTATGTGTTTCTTTTATTTTATATGTGTTTCAATAGATGCATTTGATTATCATTTGTTTAAGTGATTTAGGTTGATGATCACTTTATCATAGTTGGTATCAAACCCAATGGACTTACTCAAAAATTGTGGTACTCTGCATGTGATAATTGTGGAAGAAGTACTATTAATGGATTGAAATCTCTTTTCTATTGTCCACAATGTGCTAAGAGTAATTGTATTTCAGTACCCAGGTATTAATAGTTTGTTAATGATTAATTTTAATCTAAATCGATAATGGATTTGTGTATACCATGACATATGATTTTATATATATTTTTAGATGTGTTCCACGTGTTGAGTTATTTGATTATACTGGTTCAATAAACTCAATTTTGTTGGATCTATAGCTGAAAAAGTTATTGAAAAATCTGCATATGAAATTATGGAATTGTCTAATGAGTTATGATCAAGATTAATTATTTATATTATCAATCTATACTACTTGGTAAATTAATTAAATGATATTTGTTATAATACACGATTTTAATCATACAATTTTTTTTTAATGTATAATTGAAATATTGTATTCAAATTATTCTTTTGTTATTATAGGATCGTGACAATATTATGCAAGAAATGATAAAAAATGCTGAAACGAAGAAATATCAAGCAAATGTTGTTTTGGTTAATTCTATGACTTCAACATCCAAGACATTCAAGCGTTGGAATGTGAAAGATGTGTAATTATGTTTAAAGCTAATACTATGTAATTAGCTTAATTAGTATAATTTGAAATGTAATAATTAGTAAATCTATACTTTTGAAAAAATTAAGAATTTGTTTCGTGTTTAAGGAAAAACAATATTGTTTGTTTTTTACATATGCATAAATGTTATTACCTTATTTAAAGAATATTTGTTAAAATAAAAAAGAGAAAAATTAAAAAGTTTATTATCCCACAATTTTAATTAGTATGAAAAATATTTAATCTATAAACAAATTAATTAAATTATGTGAAAAATCCATATTTATACAAATGGAATTAGTGTTTATACATGAAATAAATAAATTTGTCCAATTATTAAAAAAATATATACATTTGATAGAAATTAAAATACCCTACAATGTTTCATACTTCAAAATTTATATAATCATTATTATAGTTATTACGAAAAATAATGTTCTAATACAAATTTAAAAGAACAAATCCTAATGTGACAATATTTGTGTGTTTACACTACAAAATTTTTCATATCTAAAATTTTGTGCCCATACTTTTCCATGTTGGTCATAGTAATTGTTTTTTCTGAAAAAGATGTCAAAAAAAGACCTACAACTCATAATTAAACATTGCAACATATATGTATGTTTTATCAATTATTCACAAATTTTCTAAAATTCTATAAGAATTGAAAATAATAATCCAATTATAAATTACTTCAAAAAATATCTGAAAATATATTGAAATACTTGTTATGATAATTATACATTTGACCATAAATGCAATAAGTGTGACTAACAATAAATGTTAAGTGACATGTAAAAGACTATAAATATAGATAGTGTCTAAAAAGCTAGAAATATAGATAGTGTGTTTGATAATTATAATAATATAATATTTAATTTTAAAATATATAATATATAAAATTCAAATATATTATATCAATTGTGATACACTTATATACTATAAAATGCAATGTGTTGTCATATCATAGTATGATATAATTTCAAAATTTAAAAATGTATCTCCAAAAGATTTCACTTGCAAAACAATCATCATAAAACGAACAATGTCAACTCCTATAACTCTATACAACCAAATAAAAGTGTTAGGCTGTCATGTCATATAATTACGCTTGATACCAATTTTATCCTAATAATCCCACAAATCTATGAATATTGTTACTGATAAAATTGTTATTTAAAAAATCTTTAAAATATTAAAATTGTAACATACAATATCTAACGTATATAGTTACACATATAGCACGTGATAACAAAAATAAATAAATGTTTTGTCAAATCAAGTAATTATGATTGATAACAACGATATCTTTGTCATTCACGCATCTCATAGTGTTTTAGTTCATTAAGAATTTGAAATAAAATTTTATTTTTAAACAAACAAACTTATTGATTTTTTGATTAAATTAAATATGTTTTTTATTTTATTTTTTATTTTATTTGTTTTAGAATAAATAATATTTTAGATCAATATGACTTTCTAGCTTCTTTTATTGACTTACGATCTTCAGTTTCTTAAAATTTTGTGAAAATCATTTAAACATCATAGAGAAATTAAAAGTTGAAAATCATAAAAATATTACAAATAACACATTTCTTTTAGAGTAGTGAATAATCTAAATTTACATCTCCAAAAGAAGAAATTGATGAAAAACAAGTTGTTGAAGATGAATAAAAAGCTTCAGTTATTAATCCATGAGTAGAACTTTCAATACTTGGATATAAAACATCATGACACCTATCCTCCATCATCAATGGATTAGTAAATATATCTAAATTTTCAATTGAATTATAATCCCATTGTTGTTGATCTTGAAAATGATGATTGATGGCATTGATACAAGATACGACTTCTGCACTAGATATGGTTAGTGCCATTGCAATTTTTTCTTCAATAAGTAAAAAATTGCCACAATCTGATGGACCTTGCATGATATATGTTTCATCATATGAGATAGAAATATCATTTTCCTTTGATTTTGCATTGGTTGTATTAGAAGGTGGTCGCAAGCATATCTCAGGAACTATGCACTCTAAATACCTTGAGTTTGAATCAGAGGAATGAAACCCATTATCATCATTAGATGATTCAAACACACTTTTAGTACACATACATGTAGAGTGAATAGGTGTCTCAATGTTAAAAGTATTAACATCAAATGCACAGCTCTATTTATTATTGCCTGAGTATATGAAGTTAGTTGTTGCTTATGAACCATTCATGAGCAAAGCAGTCATGTCATAAGCAAGGGCTGCTTCTTCAGCTGTATCAAATGTACCAAGCCAAACCCTTTCTTTAGTTGTAATATTTCTAATTTCAGCACCATACCGATCCCAACGCCGTCTTCTCACACTAAGAAATTGTCTTGGCTTCAATGATCTTTTTCCTCTATGTTTCATCTAATTTGATTGAAGAGTACGTGCATAACATTGATTCAAAGTAACCCCTTCTTGTTCTTCACTTGTTTCACATCTTTTAGAACCCATGTTTAAGTTTGTAGGGAATGACATTGTTAAGAGAGAAACAATGAAATTGTATGTTGAATTAGGTAAGGAGAAATGATGCAATAGCTAGGAGCTCAAAAGTTTTCACTGTGACAAATTTTAAGATCGTATGGGATTGTAGAAAAGGTTATAAAAGTCAATGTTTAGATTTTGGTGCAGATGCCAGTGTCAGAAGTTATGTTCAAGCTGTCAAAAAATTATTTGACGAATGAGACAATGAAATGACATTGTGGATATCAATCCTTACAATAAAATCTTTCCTCTCTCACATACTTTCAAAATTACTATTCTTTTTTAAATTTAAATTTATAAATACTAATAAATATAAAAAAATGTTATAAAAAATTAATAATAACAAATTAATTTGAAAAGGTTAATAAGTTGAGATTATAAGCTTTAATATTAAAGGTAATATTTTGCAATCTTTTCACCCTTTATCTTTTCACAAAAGAAAGCTGAAATTTTTATTGAGCCTCCTTTACAAGTTGGAAGGTCAGGTGCATGCCTTGCTGTCCATAGAAATTGTCCATGGAAAGGAAAAATGAAATAAAAGGAAGAACAAGTGGCTAATATGTTGTCCTAGTCATTTCTAGCCTAATTTTTTTTGTTTTATTTTTTTGTTTTTGGATGGAATTTACCGAAATTTGCCTACTGGCAATGCACGTGAAGAAGAACCAACAAAGGATGGCCTTTACAGAATTTCGTTTTCCAAGCTCTCCCTAAACTTAAGACCTAAGTTTGCTTCTTTATTGTCAAATCTGCCAAAGCCATTATTAATATTAAGACTTAAATTGAAACATGTATGATATCTACTTTTGTGGTTACAATAAAAATACAAAAAGTATGATTAAAAAACCATTTTGACTGAATTAAAGTTTATATGATAACTGTATGTCAAGATCTGTTTGTATTGAAGTTCTACATTGTTATCTACTCACAAACTCAACTTTATTAAATACCATCTATATATTTTATCATGTTTATTTTTTTTTTTCCTAATAATAAGCCTGTTATATACTTTATTTTACAAAAAACATTAGTTGGATTCGATAAATTTATGAAAAAAAATTAGTTGAAAAAAAAAAAAAAAACTTATGTCACTCACAATAGATTAAATAATTTCATTTAGTTTAGATATTCAACTAAAAAAACTACATAAGAAACAAATAAATAAATATTATGTTGATAACCTAATTTGATATCACTTATTTTTTGTTTTTGTAAGTTGTATATTCTCCGCTATATATATATATGCGAAGTCACTACTAATATTAGGACTAAGGCGGAAACATTTATGATATATACTTTTGTGGCTAAAATGAAAAATGCAAAAAGTCTATTCAAAAAGTCATTTTGATTAAATTAAAGTTGATATGACCACTGTATCTCAAGATATTTTTGTACTGAATGGAGCCATGATAATATCATTTGAATTTTCTACAATGATACATCTAATCAAATTATTATTATGATTAAATCTATAGTCTTTATGTATATAACGTTTTTTATAAGTAATATATACGTTAAATGAACTTATACAAAAAAAGGATATCTATAATAAAACCAAAAAAAAATTTATTACAACAAAGTAATTACTCAACCAATAATAACGTTTTTTTCTCTAAAACCCTTATTTTCATAGGTATAAACTAATACCTTCCTATTTTTCACTATCATTTTGTCTTACTCCCAGTTTTATTTCTGGATCTCATTTCCCTCACTAACCTATTTTTCACAATCACTTTACCTTTTCCTAAAAATTTCCTCCGTAATTCTCCCCACTCACTCTATTATCTTCGTCTTCTATTTTCTTTTCTCTGTATACATATTGGCGACTGGTTAACAAAATTATTGCTCAGTTTCTAAATTCAAGGTAAATTTTAGTTAAATGGTTCAAAATTCTTTCATCTCCACAAAACATCATTTTTTAAAAATTTACAAGCAATTTTTTTTAAATAAAATTCATTTTCACCACATGTAATGCATTTTTCTTTTACAGTTGGATTTTGTTATTTATAAATACTTTATCTTACTATTTATATCATGTTTCAAAATCAATGATTTTAGATTTGAGAAAAACCTAAATTTTTATTTTTTATTTTTGGTATTTTTTTCATGTTTCAAGTCTTGCCATTTCAGATTTGAGAAAAATTTAAGATTTTATAAATAATTAGTCTGATAATAGCCTTTTTCCCAATTTTGTTTTTACAGATCTCTTCTCCCTCATCAACTCGTTTTTTGCTATCACTTTACCTTTTTCAGAATTGTTCTCCTCAGTTTTCCCTCATTTACTATAATATTTTTATCTTCTAATCTCTTGTCATTTCATACATACCAACAGCTGATTATCAAAATTATTGCTCAATTTCCGATTTGAGAGGTAAATTTTAGTTACATAGTTTGAAAATTTTTTATCTATGCAAAACATTATTTGTAAGAAATTCATAAACAATTTTTTGTTTTTTTTTTTTTTATATAAAATTTATTTTGATCACAAAAAAGTATTATTCTTTAAAGTTGGATTTTAGAATTTATCAATACTTTATCTTGATATTTATATCAATTTTAAAATTATATGACTTCATATCTGAGCTATTTTACTTATTATCAATTCATCAGGTTATCACTATAAAATTTAAAAATAATTTTTGAATAATATTTTTAAAATTAGATTTTGTACTCTACGTGTATTTAATCTTGGCATTTTTTTTCATGTTTCAAGTTTTTCCATTTGAAATATAAGAAAATCTTAAAATTATATCAATAATTAGTTCATTTATTATCAAATAATTTGATTATGTATCTTCAATTTTAAAGTTATTTTCTTATTTATGATTAAAAAAATTGACATATTTAAATTTTAAATTTTCATGTTCTATCTTTTTTCATGTAAGAAAAACATTGACATATTATATTACCTTGTTTTTATTTGAAATTATTAACATTAATTTTATTTTATTTTTGTAGAAAACGCCAAACGATGACATTTGCTCAATTCTTCTGCTATTTAGCTCTCATTTATGGTATTACCTGTTGTATTTTTTGTAAAGGACTTATTTTAATACTAGGTTTCATAGTTATCTATCTTTCTGTAATTGTAATTTTTATTCATCAAATTATTTAAATTAGTCTTATATTATTAGCATGTAATATAAATTTGCTATGAATCTATGGATACTTTTATTTCTAATTGAATGATTGTCTGTTGATTTCTTCTAAAATTAATTATTGAAAATCTTGATAATTAACACTATTTCATGTGTAATAGATTAAAAAAAATAAATTTACATTCATTATGTAATTTTTAAGGTATTCTTGCAATAACTAAAAGAACTGATAAATTTGGATTAACATTGCCAAATGCTGCCCTCTAGCTGCATCCTTATAGTAAATGAAAAATAACTTTCTGGTGACAATTTTATTTATTATTAGTTTAATTGTGCACCTATTTTCTATCAAATTATAGAGCTCTTAAGCAATTTATTGCTACATACTCCCCCAAATATTATAACATGCAAACTATTAAATGTAAAATTAAAAATTACTACAAAGGACATACATTCATAGCACTGCAATCATATGATTTGTAGTTCTTGTTTCTGTAGATGCCGCAATAAACCTTAGATAAAAATGTTGAAATGAAAATGTTAACTAAACAAAGCTGACTATTATTATACAAACTTGACTAAAACTTTTTAGGTGGATAAGTCCAAAAAAAATACATATATTTTACCACTCAAAACAGAAATTGTTTGAATTAAAATAAATGTATAATAAGACAAAAATCAAGCAGTGCACACAGACAACCTCATAACTTTTAATTAATCATGAATGTTTACTAATGGAGTGAAAAATTTATTTATGATAAAATTATCATTGATAATCCTAAGAAAAAAAAAAAACCCATCGACTCCTCAGTAATTCTTCCACTGCATCTGGAAAAAACAAAGAGAAGTAGAAGTTAGAGTTCAATATAAATAATAACATGCAAACAGAAATTTAATAATGATAATTCTTAAAAAAAAGGCATATAGACCAAGTTTCCTACATAAGACATCAGCTAGAGAACTGAGCTTTAATATATATTGTAATTAAACAAAACAGCTTTCACACCACTTTACCATTCACCCTAAACCTTTTAGTATAGCCAGTTCCTTGTTAGGCAGTACTAGCAAGTAGTGGCTTGCAGCAAAAAAGAATATCTAGTTGCCAATTCATGTCTTTTGAATTTAAGTAATGAACTATTTAATAGACCACACCAAGTTTAGGTTTACATTTCTATATGAATATTTTTATGTTATATTATTATCCTAATTAGAAGAATACAAAATTTCCAAGTATCTTTGTCAATTTGTTTTTCAATTGTAATCTCATGCCTATTACATGTATCTTTAGCACATAATGACTTGTTTTTTACAACTCATCAATTAGGTTATTTGGATAATAACTTTGTTTTGTTTTACTTGTCTTAAGTTTCGACTAAGAGTAGCAACTCAATTGTGCATCCTCTCTCTCAGCTTATCTCCCTTTATCTTACAGGCATAAGCAATAGCATTAGCATTTTCGATCTAGGTCAGATAGTTATTGGCATTCTTCAGTTCACAATTTTATTATTTTTGCATTCAACCTTGGGAATTAAACCATCATGGTCAATTTAATTCCTTTCTTATAGGCTATACTATAAATAAATAAAATTAAAAAAAAAAACAACAACAACATTGTTGTCAATCTCCAGCGCTACTATACTTTAACTCATAACTCAATCCAAGATTACTAGCCTAAAAATTAAATACATTAAGATAGGCAGGCATAATAAAACCTGTATAAGAAATCCTTGTCCTACGATGCTCCTTCAATACTCATTGAGCAGAGCTCTTTGCAACTTTCAAAGAGCACACCTCTTCTAATAGTTGCATCTCTACTAAGAGATCCACCATCATCTTAATTTTTTTTATATCATGCTCGCCTTGTTAGGTATGATGATAGAAGTCCTGCCCCCATACATGAGAAATGGCTATGAAGGACAAAGAAGTGTAGCTCGATTAGTGGAACTAGATGTAGGTGCTTTTAATGGTCGATTAGACCCTATGGCCTTTACTGATTGGGATGATGATCTTGAGGATTATTTTTACTTTCATCAATTTGCAGATTATGAAAATGTGCATTTTGCTAAAGTTAAGTTGTTTAGTGCAGCCAAAAAGTATTGGCAAAGCATCCAATATAGTAGACTTATTAGGGGTGAAGCTTCTATATCCACTTAGAGAGCCATGAAAGGAAAACTGAGAAGTAAGTACCTCCCCCAGCACTGCATATTAGATCTTTATGACCAGCTTATCTCCCTTAAACAAACCTCTTCTGTCGCTGACTACATGCAAGCATTTGATGACCTTTTACTTATGAGTCAGTATGTTGAAGGTGAAATCTATAGGGTTCAGAGGTTCAATAATGGAGTTCGAATGGAGATTAAAAGAGAGGATGACCGTGATTTCCCTAGTTCATTATAGAATGCCTACCAAAAGGCCCTTAACATTGAAAGGTATCTCAAGAAGTACCACTAGATGAGGTCACATTTTCAGTTTAAGGGGTCTCACTGGTCCCAATCTGTCAATCCATTCAAGTCCAATCCCCTACCATCATCAAGGTCGTTCCCTCAGTCTGCCTTTCGCGACAATACTGGGAGGACCAGAGAATTATATTATGTTAACCGTTCTAACATCCTAATAATTTCTCTATCCAGTTCTTCAGTTGTCAACAACGAGGTCACACAGTGGCCCCACGTCCTCGTAAAGCTTTATTCTTAAAAGAAACCCTTAGTGATCCACCAATATAGTCATTACCACCATCTATGTTCGCACCCTTGAAGCCCACCTCTGAGACTGAGGATGAGGATGAAGATGTTGCGATAGCTGACCCTGACATGGCTGAGCAACATTGTAGTGTAGTTGGACGAGTCTTGTCCACCACCGTAGTGAGTGACTAATGAAAGCTTACAAGTCTTTTCCAAACCTACACCAAATACAACAGTCACTTTTATTCTGTGGTTATCGATGATGGCAGCACTATGAATGTCGTGTCTAAACTTGCTAGTACTCGGTTTAACTCAGTGATGTCTAGTGCCCATTTACCTAGGCAAGTATATAGAGGAAGTGTCTAGTGATGTCCTCCCTATGGATGTTGCTTATGTGATGTTAGAATGACCATGATTTTATGATCTAGATGTGACTATCCATGCAAGGACCATACTTGTGAGTTTAAATTTAAAGGTAAGAGGGTTGTCTTATTGCCTGCTAGACCTTTAGACCAGAAACCTTAGGCCAAGCCTAAACCAACTCCGCACTCTACAACTCAAAATAGAATTAGCGTCCTGAGTGGTAAGGCTTTTGAGAACAAAATTGTAAAAATCCCTTGTGTTTATTCTTAGTGGCTAGAGAGGTTGTACCCGAAAGTGGGTAGTCTTATTCCCCTGCAGTTAATCAGTTGCTAGCTGAATTCCCTAATGTTATACCAGAGGAGCTTCTTGAAGAGTTCCCACCCTTATGAGATATCCAACATGCTATCGATTTAGTTCCAGGGTCACAGTTACCTAATTGACTTCACTATAAGTTAAATCCTAGGGAACAAGATGAGTTAAATTAGCAGGTGAGTGAACTTATAAAAAATAGTAAGATTAGACACAGTCTTAGTTCGTGTGCTATCCTTACTTTGTTAACTTCTCAAAAGGATGAGTCATATAGGATGTGCATCTATAATAAAGACATTAATAGAATTACCATAAAGTATAGGTTTCCTATACTTAGGCTTGAGGATATGTTGGACATGTTAGCTAGCTCTAGCTGGTACTCTAAGATAGACTTGCGTAGCGGCTATCACCAAATTTGGATTACACCCAGAGATGAATGGAAAACCTTCTTTAAAGCTCATGATGGATTATTCTAATGGTTAGCCATGCCTTTTGGCTTATCTATTGTCCCTAGCATATTCATAAAGGTTATGACACAAATCCTTAAACCATTCATAGGTAAATTTCTTGTGATTTACTTCGATGATATCTTAATTTGTAATAAGTCTAGGGAAGAACACATAGGTCATTTTCTAAAGGTGTTTCTTATTCTTAGGGAGGAAAAATTCTACGTTAATCTTAAGAAATGCAATTTTCTCCAATCTAGTGTCCTCTTTCTCGATTATATAGTATCTGCCTAAGGTATATCTGTTGACCCTAATAAAATTAGAGCTATTCAAGAGTGGCTAGAACCAAAAACTGTCTTTGACATTTGAAGCTTCCATGGGTTAGCTACCTTCTACAGGCGCTTCATTAGAAATTTTGGCTCTATCATGGCCCTAATCACTGAGTGCCTTAACAAGGGTGAGTTTTGCTGGACTCTTGCCGTTACAAGAGCTTTTGTTGCTATCAAGCAAAAATTAACTAAGGCACCTATACTAAAACACCCTGACTTTAGTAAACTTTTCGAGGTTGCATATGATGCGTTAGGACTAGATATAGGTGGTGTTTTAAGTCAAGAAGCTCATCCCATTGCATTCTTTAATAAGAAACTCTCTGATACTAAACAGAGGTACTCTACTTATGATAGAGAGTTGTATGTTATGATTCAATCACTCTGCCATTGGCGACACTACTTGTTGCCAAAATAGTTTTTACTATACTCCGACCACCAAGCTTTGAGATACATGCATTCACTAAGGCATTTAAAGTCTAAATATGCTAGGTGGGTAAATTTTTTTGATGAATACACCTTTGTTCTCAAGCTTACATCAGGAGCTGAGAATAAGGTAGCCAAGGGTCTAAGTCGTTTAGTTGCTATACTACATACCTTGTCCATTGAGGTTAGTGGCTTCGAGCGTTTGAAGGACAATTACAGCAGTTTTCCTGGTTTTAGTAATATCTTTCGTGATGTTAGTGACGATAACTGTAGATAGCATGTTGATTTATATCTTGTTCATGGTTATTTGTTTCGAGCCACTAGATTGTGCATTTTGCGTACTTCATGGAGAGATTTCTAGTTTGGGAGTTGCATGCTAGTAGATTAGCTGGTCATTTAGGTCGAGATAAAACCATTGCCTTAGTTGAGGATAGGTTTTACTTGCTTCATTAAAGAGGGACGCTATTCGAATTGTTTCTCTGTGTCGAACCTATCAGTTAGGAAAGGCATGGAAACAAAATACTAGGTTATATACCCCGTTCCCTCTACCACACATGCCTTGGCATGATTAGAGTATGGACTTCATCTTAGGATTACCTAGAACTACCATATCACATGATAGTATTTTTGTTGTAGTTGACAGGTTTTCTAAGATGGCCCACTTTATACCTTGTAACAAGACTGCTAATGCTTCCCACATTGCTAAGTTTTTTTAGAGAGGTTGTCAAGTTGCATGGGTTGCGTTCCTTTATAGTGTCTGATAGAGATGTTAAATTTATGAAGAAAAATTTAGAACAATGAAGAGGCAATTCATAAGGTCAACAAATTAAAGTACATGAATCTTTTTGGTTTTTGGGTAGTATTTATACATTAGTTGTGGAAGACTTTTATACAGTTATACTAATTTCATCTCTTGTCTATTATTCTCCTCTTAGAATTGTCTTATGCACTTAATGGAACTCATATCAAGGTGAATCTGTTGAATTTTGATAAACCTAGCTTCATGTCTAGAAAAAATGAAATTTCAACCAATGTATTGGGTATAATTTGTGCACCTGATATGCAATTCATTTAAGTTTTGGCTGGATGAGAGAGTTTTGCTGACTAGAGGAGAAATTGGTTGGTTATCCTCAAGGTAATTAAATTAGTTGTAAATTCTTATACAATTCTATGTTTATAGCGATTTATATACAAAATAAACTTAAGACGTTCTATAAAATTTGTTATTAGGTACTACCTTTGTGATGCTGATACATGAATTTTGATTGATTTTTTTGCACCTTAAAGAGGTACAAGGTATCATTTGAAGGAATGGAAGATAGATCTTTTACCCGAAACTTCTCAAAAGTACTACAATATGATGCACTTTTCAGTTAGGAATATCATTGAGATGACAATTTGAATGCTGAAAGGTAGCTGGGGATACTTAAGGGAAAGTCTTCCTACTTTTTCAAGTAGGGCGGATCCAAGAAGTTTTGTCTGTGAGAGAAAATTTTATATAAATAGTTTGTTTTTTTGAAACAATCTCTATAAGTTATTAATTTTAAACATAAAATTATTTTTTGAAAAAATTATATTATCTAATAAAAATAAATAATATAATTATAATTAGGTATGTAATACAATTTGAATGAGTTTTATAATAGGTCAAATTACATTTTGGGTACTTATGATTTCACTATCTTAAATGGGTCATTATGTTTTAATTTTTTTTTGTTTTTAATTGGGTCCTTATGATTCCACCTTTTCAACTAGGTCATCGTGTCTTAAATTTTTAATTTAGTCATTGTTCTTTCATTTTAATTTTTAGTCAGTCTTATACAATCATTTCTATTAATTTGTAAAGCAGAGTATTTAAAGAATGAGTATAAGACAGACAAACAATACAACATGATATTCTAACATTTACAAATAAAGTCACTATAAAATTATAAGAAATTTTGACAAAATCAAAGAAAGATTTGACTGAAATGCACGCATGAGACTTAATGGAAGGAAAAAATAAAAATCAAAACATAGTGTTTCGTTTTAAAGTACAATAAATTATAGGGACCCAAAGTGTAATTTAAATTTTCTAATTATATTATGTGACTCATAAGATTTAGTTGTTTTATTATCTAATCCACATTTTTTGGTACATACTTTATTCTTAAATTTACTAAACTAACAAATGTAAGTGATTTATTTTTTATGATAAAAAGAATCATGAAAGGAAACCTAATTTTGAAAATAATAATAATAATAATGACTAATATAAATAAAAGTTATTTGCTTCTTGGGTAGAAAAAAATAAGAAAAGAATGAACTTTATTTTTTATATAGAAGATTAGTGGATTCCATATTGTGAGGAAAAAATTAAAGTCCAACATGTAAATATTTGGTACTGTGGCGGGCCAAATCAACATTTGCCCAATAAGAATGGACCTTTTCATTGTAGTGGATAATGGTGACAAAATATTTATAGGGTCATAATTATATATCTCATTCTTAGTAGAAGCAAATTAATTCTTACATAGAGTTTTCAAAAGTTAATAGAGATTAATTTATGTCACACCCTACATGGAGGCATGCATGGCCTGAGAAATAGGTAACCAAACCTTTGTAGCATTGACTTCAAACCAAAGAAACACTACTACTTTTGACCAAACTAAATATTAAAAATAAAGTTTAGAAAACACATATTAAATAAAAATGCATATTTACTACAATACATAATAATTTAACTAAAAATTTCAACGGAGGTTCCCTGTAAAATAAAACATGACCAAAATACAAATATTTAATACCTGGTTATATTTAGCTAGACAACAACATTCATGATATTCCCAGGGAGCTCTGCCCTATTTATACCATAAACATAAACAAATGAACTAATATACAAAACAAAATTTGACACCAAAACGCTAATGTGAATGCAAGACTTCATTCTTAGAGCAGGCACTTATTGGGAGGGCCACCTAGTCACGACAGAGTCCGAGAGATTAGTCTCAAAGTAATATCTGAAGAGAAACTCGAAAAACCAAAAAATATATATATTATGCTATAGAAAAATCAAAGAATTTAGACCCTCTAGAGTTCTTAAAATTTTATTTATTTAACCTTTAGATACAAATAAATAGTCAAGATTAAGCTACTTCATTATTTTTTTATTAAAAAATAAAGTTGTTTAGTATTTTCTTAATTAGACTTATCTTTTATAGTTTTTTTTCAATTAAAAAAAAATTAAGTTATTTATATTTTCTTAATTAGACTTATCAAGGGATGCCACGACGCTCAACCCAAAGAATTTCATGTACAAGTTAGAGAAGGCCATGCCGTAGTGCCATTAAGGAAGAGGCCACGTCACCTATATTGAAGATGATCTCGTTGGCAAACAGAGAAGACAACGCCAAGATGAGGACTTCGTGTTATGACAAGATAGAGTCCTATAAGGACTAGGCTGAGACTAAGGCATCAGAACGCCAAGGAACGATACACTGCGGTGCCTTTTAGTTTTATCAAGAACTCCTAGTTATGTTAAACTAAGAGGTAAAGGCCTATATAAGAAGGTGAAAGCTAGAGTTTAGAGAACACATCAGAGCAAGAGTAAGAGATATAGCAAGGAGCTTGTGGAGATCGGAGCCTTGACAACTCTTGTTTTCTACTTCTTTCTTGTTCTTATTTTCTTATTACTTGTAATGACTTTTTCAATTATGTTGTTTTCTGTATCCAGTATGGAGGAGTTTTATTCTAGGATTGCAATTGAACTTACATGTAGCCTATATGGCTTTTGATTTAGTTTAATGCATTTTAAGTTCCAAATATTTATAGTCTTTTTCTTAATGTTTCTAATTGTTTGATCACTAGTTAGATTGATTAGGAACCCTAAACTTAGCTTGGGAGAGTGAATTTTAGGGTTAGCCTTAGACAACATAGCCTATGATTGGATTATTTATCTAAATTAGATAATCAGATTAATTAAAGAGATATGAATATACTCTTTAGCTATAGGTAATCGGATTAGATTAGTTCTTAATGAATTTATCTTAGTGTAATTCACATAGGAATATAGTGAATTAAGCTAAGGGAAGTATAAAATTATAAGACATAGGAATATGTTTGTAATTGCTTAAGAAATCTAGGTTAATAATTGGAACTATTGCATGATTGACTTAAAGTAAAGAAAACGTAGGTGAAGTATGATAGATATTGTGAACCTAGTTAATAATTAGTTTAATCAGTTTACATTAAATTACTTGTTAATTTAGAATTTCATCACTCAAATTCATTGGCTTGATTAAAATTAAGTTGCATAAATATTAGTAATTAACTTTAAAAGTGGTTTTGTTCTTGATAGGAATGATCTTGATATAATCATTATACTACTTGCAATGATATGTGCGATTGTGTTACTAAAATTGTATCAAGTTTTTGGCCACATTAGCGGGTAACTATTTCTACATTAATCATTGATATTAATGTAAATTCAAGCTCTTACTTTCTGTAATTTTAGGTGAATAGTTGACATTGCATGCAACAAACTCGAAATTTGGAACTAGTGCCTTTTGATCCCGAGATCAAAAGTACCTTTCAAAGGTTAAGAAGAGCCCAAATTTTAAAAGACTCATAAGCGATGACTGAACAAAATCAAGAACCTAAAAATAAGTCCTTGACGAATTATGTTGTACCTTTGGTGAAAGAACTCCACTCAAGCATCCAAAGCCCAAATGCTACAAATAACTTTGAGATTAAGTCAGGCATAATTCAAATGATACAACAATCTACTTAGTTTGGTAGCCTACCAAACGATTATTAGGAATCGATGTAAAATATGGCAATCATATGCGCAGCAGAATTAAAAATTTTGATATCCTTTAACCCAAAATCACCATATGATTATATTAAAGATCATAATTATAGTTTAACAATGAAACAAGTAAAGAGTTGTTTACCTCCAATGCTTTCAATTATTTCGTCGTATTCAAACTATTGATGGTAGTAGGCATATAACTTTTACATATCTATTACTGGACCCTATCCAATTAAATTAAAACTCATTCTAACTATTTAAATTAAAACTCTTTTTAATTCACTCTTTAATTTAAATCAATTAGTTAATCATCTATAGATAATTAATCAATTATCATGGTTTCTTACAAGTCAAGATTTATGCCTAGTAGCACATGATGACTACCCATAATAGTATGAATATGGTTGTGAATCTTTTGAACCTTTCTGTTAACAATTATCATGTAATTCAATCATTCTATCACGCAATGTCCCGAATTAAATTTATTTGGGTATGAAAATAATGTAAAACCTTAAATTTAATCTTATGTGTTTAATCTTAAGATTATAACTTCATTGAAAAAATTAAAAACTCATATTCTAATATTCACACTGCTATGGCCATAGACCTTAAATTAAATCTTTTATAGACCACATACGACATTCTTTTTTTTCTACTAAGAGTGATAGATCTTTTATTACACATTCACATACCTCCATATGCAAGTGATTATACCCAATTACTACTTTTATATGACTCATTAATAGAATTAGAAATAGTATCAAAGTATAATAACTTACATACAAGTAATTATGATGTCTTAAGTCAAAGGACTATTTGCACAACTATAACATGAGAACCACCTATTGACATGTAGAGAAACTCCATATAGATGTTCTCAATTGAGTCAGTTCAGTGAACACATTCTTTAATGAGCACCTACATATCTGTCTTCGTGTTCTTATACACAAGTGATTATGAGATCAGTCATCCTCAACTTTTTAAGCAAACTAGATATGTACTAATCTATTTAGATTTTCCAATGCCCTACTTAGTGATCCTACAATTAGAAGCATTTAAGAATTAAGCTTGAAGGAAATACATCTTATTAGCACGACTGATCTTATCATGATACTTATTTCCATTGTTTTAATTCTTTAGACTCATGATAGCTAATTGATAACTCTTATACATGATAATGTTTGTCACTTATATTTATTAATAATATGAATAAGATTGTACATAAAATATTGCGTCACAACATCACATGTTATTAGCTTTAGGGCATTCTACTAACAGCGATTACCCGAATGCATATCTAGTGACATTCATGGAATTATGCAACACATTTAAGTATAATGGCCTTTCCATGATGTTTTTCTTCTAAGATTTTTTCCTTTATCACCTTGAGATAAGGCAAAAAGTTGGCTTTACTCACTACCACTGAATTCCATCACCACATGGTCAAATATAGCACAAAAATTTATGGCCAAATTCTTCCCTCCCACCAAGATTGCCAAGTTGAGGAATGAGATCACAACATTCATTCAACATGGTTAAGAATCTCTTTATGAAGCTTGGGAGAGATACAAAGATTTGCTACGAAAGTGCCTTCATCATGGTATTCTTAAATGGTTCCAAATTCATACTTTCTATAATGGTTTGGTAAGCCAAATTAGAACCACAATTGATGCTCCTGCTGGAGGTGCTGTGATGGGAAAATCAATAGGTGATGCTTATGACATTTTGGAATAGATAACCTTAAACAATTACCAATGGTCACCCAAAAGTTAGCATCCTAAAGAGTTGTTGGAGTGCAAGAAGTAGATGTCATCACTATCTTAACGGTATAAGTAGCTGGATTGGAAAATAAATTTGACAACCTTAGGGTGCAACAAATTCCTAAAGCCACTATTATGGTTTGTGAAGCTTATGGCGAAGGACACTCTATTAACCAATGCTCAAATACATAAGTGTTGCAATATATGGCAAATTTAAACTGACAAAACAACCCATATTCTAACATCTATAATCCGGGGTAGAGGAATCATCCAATCTTCAGTTGGAATAACTAAGGTGCAAGCAAAGCCTAACTTTCTACCTATATTTCAAGCTCAACAAAGGCAGGCAGACCCTAAAAAGAAGCCTTCATTGGAAAACATGTTTAGAACCGACTCAGTAATTCAAAGCCAAGCGGCATCTTTAAGGATATTAGAAACACAATTGGCCAGCTGGCCAATGCTTTAACATATAGGCCTCAGAATGCCATCCCTAGTGACACTGAGGCAAATCCAAGGAAGGATAACAACGAACACTATAAGGTAATCACTCTTAGAATGGAAAAGAGTTAGAAAAGCCAAAGAAAAAGACATAAACTGAGGCTCTTAAAGAATTAGAAGAAGAGGAGTTACCTATTGAAAAGAAAGAAGAAAAGTATAAGCTGAACCACCAAAATCAACTCTTCCTCTTCCATTCCCACAAAGGTTTCAAAAACAAAATTTTGATAAACAATTCCAGAAATTTCTTGATATATTCAAGAAACTCCACATAGACATGCCATTCACCAAACCTCTTGAACAAATGCCAAAATTCATGAATGGCATTTTGTTCAAAAAGAAGAAGCTTGGTGACTATGAAATAGTGGCATAACTGAAGAATGCAAAGCCATACTTGAAAAGAAGCTCCCTCCTAAACCAAAGGATCCAAGGAGCTTTACTATCCTTTGCACTTTAGGCACACAATATTTTGATAAGACACTTTGTGACTTAGGTTCTAGTATTAATTTATTGCCTCTATCAATCTACCAAAAATTAGGAATAGGGGAAATAAACCTCATTTCTATCTTTACAACTAACCGATATATCATTCACATATCCTAGGGAGATTGTAGAGGATGTTCTAGTTAAGGTAGATAAATTAATCTTCCTTGATGACTTTATAATCCTTGATATAGGAAAAGATAGAAAGGTGCCTATTATTTTAGGAAAACTATTCTTAGCAATGGGGAGGACACTAATTAATGTCCAAAAACTTACCATGAGAATAAATAACCAAGATGTTAAATTTAATGTATTTCAATCTATATAATATCCTTGAGAACATGATGAATCCCTTGCAATAGATGTGGTGAGTATATTACTCAAGAGGTGTTTTTAGAAAACTACCCAAATGATCATCTTGAAGCTTCTTTAATTTTTTATACTAATAGAGATGATGATGAGTTTAATGAATGTATGATATTATTGGATGACTCATCACAATTGCCTAGACCAAATTCAAGATTTGAAATCTGGATTTACCACTATCCACTCTTTCAGGGTCTAAACCCTCAATTGAAGAACCACCTACCTAGGAGCTAAAGCCATTACCTACTTATCTAAGGTATGCTTTTCTAGGTTCTTAGTCTACTTTGCCTATTATTATTTATGCATCTCTTACTAACATACATGAAGACAAGCTCATTCGTAAGTTGAGAATTCGTATGTTGAGAGAACATAAGAAGACATTAGGGTGGACTATTGTTGACATTAAGGGTACAAGCCTCTCCTTTTATCTTTTGTCGATCAGGTGACAGCCGGATTTGAACTGGGGAAAAAGGTCTACGAATTTATTCTAATTATCAACAAATTTTAGGCAGATGGGGATTGTAATTCTTTCTACTTCTCAAGGTATAATGACAGACCGAGAGGCCCGATTTGAAAAAATTGGAGCACAAAATCCTCATAGAGAATAACTATATAGTTACCATAGAACATCAAAGAAGGCTTAACCTTATAATAACGGAGGTCGTCAAGAAAGATATTATCAACTTGCTAGATGCATGCATCATCTATCCAATCTCGAATAGCTCATGAGTAAGTCCAATCCAATGCATACCAAAGAAGGGAGGAATGATTGTCATTGCTAATGCAAAAAACGAACTCATTCCAACATGAACTGTGATTGGTTGGAGGGTAATGCATGGATTACCGAAAGCTGATAAGGCCACGAGGAAGGTTCATTTCTCCCTTCCATTCATTGATCAAATGTTAGACCAGCTGGCAAGTAAGGAATTCTATTACTTTCTATAAGGTTATTCAGGGTATAACCAAATTGTTCTAGCCCTAGAAGACCAAGAAAAGACCACATTTACTTTCCCTTATCGCACCTTCATCTTCAGAAGAATGCTTTTCGGTCTTTATAATGCTCCTCCACCTTTTAAAGGTGTATGATGGCCATCTTTACTAGTATAGTAGAGAAAGGCCTTAGGGTTTCTATGGATGACTTTTCTGTTTTTGCTTATTCACATGATACATGTCTCCATAACCTTAATTGTGTGCTTAAAAGTTGAGAAGATACTAACTTGGTTTTAAATTGGGAAAAGTGCCACTTCATGGTATAAGAAGGCATAGTTCTAGGATATAGGGTGTCTAGTAAGGGGTTAAGGTAGATAGAACTAAAATTGAAACCATTGAAAAATTATCTCCCCTTATTTCAATAAAAAAATTAGAAGCTTTTTAGGCCATGCGGCTTCTATAGGAAATTCATAAAATATTTTTCTCAAATTGCTAAACCTTTTTGTATTCTCCTAGAAAAGGACACCATATTTAACTTTGATGATGCATGTCTAGTTGGGTTTTTAGAGTTGAAAAAGAAGTTTATATCTACCTCTATAATTGTTACCCCCAATTGGAACCTACCCTTTGAATTGATGCGTGACGCAAATGACTTTATGGTATGTGCAATTTTAGGGCAGCGTAAGGAAAAGGTCTTTCACTCATGCTAGTAAAACATTAACCGGTGCCTAATTGAACTATATCATAACTGAAAAAATAATTGTTAGTTGTAGTGTTTGATTTTTATAAATTTCATTCTTATCATATTGGAACTGAAGTTATTGTTTTACTAACCACTTACTATTAAGTATTTGATCGACAAGAAAGATGATAAGCCTATGTTAAGGTGGATTTTATGGCTTTAAGAGTTTGACTTGGAAATTAGAGGCCGAAAGGACTCCAAAAACCAAGTGGTTGATTACTTATTAAGGCTAGAAAGGGAAGACGAGGTGGCAAAGCCCACAATAATCAATGAGACCTTCCCGGATGAACAACTCTTTCAAGTTGTTCATAAGAGGTTACCCTGGAATGCTGACTTTGTCAACTATTTAGTTAGCAAATTCTTTCCTCCTGAAATAAACTCTCAACAAAAGAAAAAGTTTTTGAATACTTTATGTCTAATGACCTATTCTTCTCCTCATACACTAAGACATCCTTATTGTAGTGGACTACGTCTCCAAATGGGTTGAAGCATTGTTATGCCAATCAATGACTCAAAGGTTGACAAGTTTCCTCAAGAAGAAAATTTTCATATTCTTTGGCACACCCCAAGCCATTATTAGCAATAGAGGGTCTCACTTTTGCAACAAACAAGTGAGAGCCCTTCTTGCTAAATATGGAGTTACACATACGGTGGCACTAATATACCATCCACAATCAAGTGGACAAGCTGAGATCTCCAATCGGGAGATAAAAAAGATACTAAAGAAGACATTATGTCCTTCTAGAAAGGATTGGTCCAAGCGATTAGACGATGCATTATGGGCATACTGTATAGCCTATAAGACTTCCTTAGGTATGTTTCCAAATCGGTTAATTTTTGGAAAAGCTTACCATTACTAGTTGAGTTGGAGCACAATACCTATTGGGTTATCAAGAAGCTTAACTTTGATCTTGAGGCAGCTGGTGAGAATAGGCTTCTCCAACTAAATGTAATGGACAAATTTATGCTTAATGCCTATAAGAATGCTAATCTCTATAAAGAGAAAACCAAGAGGCTGCATGATCAAAGGATTGTTGAACACCACCTTGAGCCGAGTTAATAATTCCTACTGTACAACTCGAGACTCTTCTCAGGAAAGCTCAATTCAAGATGGTCTGGTCCTTTCACTATCTCTAAAGTATTTTCATACAAAGTTATGGAGTTGACTGTCACTAATTCGCATAGGACATTCAAAGTGAATAGACAAAGACTTATACGGTATTGGAAAGAAAATAATAATCACTGACATACCTCCATGTATCTTGATGATGCCACTTGAGCACAACTAAATCAAGTCGAGTACTTTAAACAAAGCGAGGAAACCCAAGTTCCTAAATTTTTTTATTTTTTTTTTTTGTTTTATTTTTGTAAGGTATATATAAGTATATTTTTATTTAAATTACTTTTTTATTTTTTTCTTGTTTTATTTTTGTGATGATGTGAAATACGAACGCCTGCAGCATGTGAGCAGACTAGTAGTCAATGCAAAGTCTACCGTTGCTATTTCCCGGAAGATTCCGTCGGCTTTCTCATTTCCTCTCTCTCTTCCCCGAGACATATATATATATATATATATATACAGAGAGAGGATTCTAGTGTGAGAGAGACAAAGAAAGAGAGAGGAGATATGGGGTCTAATACTGGATTTTTGTTAACGGCAGCAAAACAAGCGGAGCAACTGAGAAAAAATGGTAATAATTACTTCAAGAAAGATCGTTTTGGTGCAGCCATTGACGCTTACACTGAGGTAATTTCATTTTTGAGTGTGCTCTTTCATGTAATATTCAGTTGTTTATAATGGGTTTCTTAGATTGAGTCTTTCACAAATATACGTGGCTCCCCAGGGCATTTACGAATATGTTAATTGGGTAAAGGTGAAATTTTGAAGCACTCATGGTTTTCATTTCTTCATTGTGTTTGAAGGCAATTACGCTATGCCCAGATGTTCCTGTTTACTGGACGAATCGTGCTCTATGCCATCGCAAGCGGGAGTATGTATAGGAACTTACCCTTTTTGATTAAAAACTTTAACTTTCTTGGTTGTAACTTGTATGTATAGTATCGAATCTTTTTTTCGTTTTCCTTCAATTTCTTTTGTTCTTATAAGTGTAATGGATTTCAATTTCCTTTTTTAGGATAAAAAATAAAATTTTTTGTTTTGTAGTGATTGGACAAGAGTAGAGGAAGATTGTCGGAAAGCTATTCAGCTTGATAACAATTCAGTCAAGGTATTTTTTTCTCCTTGTTACTTTGTAACTCCTTAGTTTTCATGAAGTGCTAATTATTAGTCCAGAGAGGTTGTTGCCAAATTCCTCTATCATTATAATTACACTTTCAATTTTTCAGGCAGTTTAGACTCCCATATTTGATTTACTTAACTTAGTTAGTTAACAATTATATAACAGTTGAATTATATAACAGTCCTTTTTGAATTTGAGGATGTTGCATGTTTTCGCATCTATAACAATTATATAACAGTTGCCTCGTTCAGTAGTTTAGATAAATAGGATTGTTATTTTTTGTTGAATATATTTTTGACAATCTATAGAGGAATTTCGCGAGCTCTTTCAATAAAATGCAGTTGTCGCTGAACTATGATAGGTGGAGCATATCCTTAGTTTTTAATTGACATTTGATTAGAAGGGGATCCTTTCAGCTATTGGAATCAGTTCCTTATAGTTCCACAATCATTTACTGGTGCTGCCTTCAAGTTTAATTCTAGCTATAATGTAATAGTTGGCATGGAATCTCTTAATATTAGCAGTGTTCCATTGTTCTTTTCTTATTCTGGATCTTGCAACATGAACAATGTGGTGCTCAATATAGACAAAAATAAAGAGGATGGAGGATGGCACTTGTCCTTTAGAATATCTATGGAAGTTCCAATTTCTATTCAATTTACCCCCTTTTCACCTCCTTAAGTAAGTCTTTGTATCTATTAGGCAAATCTCTAAGATGAAGCTATCACCGGATAACTTTTGAGCAGAATAAGCTATATTATAGTGGAACTTATTTCCAATATTTTATCTGTTTGTCTATTTATCATATCAAGTCATACAGACGAACCTAGTTGCTTTGACTTGTTTTTACTCGTGATCACTTTCCTCGTATTCTGGTTGAGTGCCATTTGTTTTTCCTTCTTCTTAGACAGACAATATAGATTATAAGTGGTATCTCATATGATGTGAGCATACTAAGATGATGGCAGATAATGAAATAAGAAATATGGTGGCTATGAAATTGCTTTGCGGCTGAGTTATAGGAATCACCCTGTACCACTGCTTGATAGTTGAGAGCATGATTTTATTTTCCATATTGTTTGTTTAAATTTTGACAGTAAATAGTTTTCCTTTGGAATGTTACTTGTATTTTCACCTAGCTTTTTTTTTTTTTTGGGAGGGGGTATACAGGGTTGTGAATGGAAGTGCTTACACTTATTGCACGCCTTGGCTAAGAAGACAAGCTTAAACTTTCCCCTCTGTTTATCTGGATATACTGCGTCTTGTTTTGGCCTTATTCCCAGTAAAAGTTTGAGACCTCAAAAAGAGCAACAAAAAATGCTCTTTTTGTCCTATCTTATGAACTTTAAGGTGTATGTGGTCAGAATTTCCTGTCTTGCATCTACTTAAGTTTGTTCCTCTTGGAGTGACTTCATTTCCAATTTGCTTCATTTCAGGCGCATTATATGTTGGGACTTGTGTTGATGCAGAAAAAAGAATTTGCTAAGGGAGTTAATGAATTGGAAAAGGTACATATTGATTAAAGTGATGCATCCACTGTATCAGTATTGAATAATTGTTATATCAGTTGCAAGTGACATTTTGATGTGTGGCCATATTGAAAGCACAGAATTCAATTTGAGGAGTGTTTTACTCTTCCATTGTGAATCATTGAGCAGTGCTTTTAACTATTGATCTTTGCATCTGGGAAAACTTTGAGGCGGGAATGTTTATGTAAAGAGAGAAATTGAATACCTCCTTGGCACAAGAATCTTTAGGAGTTCAAGCTGTCTGGTGTTTTCAGTGTTCTGTGCTGACAAGTAACTATGTGATTGTGGTAGATTTGTTTGGTGACACTAAGCTTTCGTACTTGTCAGTTCTTGATCTTTAATGATTCAAACTAATCCTAGCCAATCCTAGTACGTATTACATATAAACATCATAGTAATATCTATATGCGACACATGTCATGCAACAATTTAAGATGTTGTTAAGAGATACACACAGCATGTGTGGATACTGGATATGCACAACGGACACGCATTAAGACTTTTGAGATATACACACAACTTGAGTGGATATACACAACACACATATTTTAAGTGCTCTGGTTCATTCTCTGTGATTCTTTAGAACCATAGCCATGGTGCATAGGTTCAATGCATCTCTTTTATCAGTTCTCAGTGTTCCCTTTTCTTTTCACCGTCCATGTTCCTCGATACAATGTGTTTTCTTAAAATTGGAAAGTTATCCAACACAAAAACCTGTAATCAATATCTGAGAGTTGTTAACCTTGACTATTAGACAAGTGCCAGAACTGACTTTATTGGAGTTTTAATTTAATGCAGGATTGTCATGTATCATATTCGTATCTTCCATTTATTTTTGTGACACATCTCAATGTCAAGCCATTCTGCATTAGTATCCAAATTTCAGATGCTAGAAGGAATAATAATGTTGTGCTTTTCTACATGGAATAGTGAGATTAACCGTCCCATGATGTCAAGTTGTAAGGTTTAAACAAAAACTAAATTGATTCCCTGCATTTTTCTGAGGAGGTTGTGTTTTGGTAGGAAGCTCGAGTGTGATTGACTCCAGCATATGTAAATACAGTAAAGAAAAAGAAGGGGAAGCAGAAAAAGATCGTGCTGCAGTAAAAAGTGCATAACTGTATTCTGATCTCTGGTATTAGTTTCAGAATTCAGGCATCTGGCTTCCTACTCACATCCTCTTTCTCATTCAATTCTTGGCAGACTTCACTGCACTTCCTTTTGGTTGTTTCTTTCTGTTTCTCTCTACACACACAGGCATTTGTCTATCTATCTCCATCTCTACATCTATTGCTCTCTGATTGTTTTTGTTTTCTTTTGATTCATATTTTGTTTGAGATAAAGTTGCTGACCTGTACATTCTCATTTTACAGTGAAAATGAAGTTAGTTGGCTAAATTGGTATCATAACTGTTTTTGAGTGGGGTGGTCGTTTTAATATTTTTAGACTACTTACATGCTGAGATGGACATGACTGGACTCTTAAGGGTCTCAGTATCTCCCGGCCATGAAAACAAAGCATGGAACTGAAAAACTAACCAAATCGTTGAAAGTAGTTTTTAAAATAAAATGCATTGCATTGAAGTCTTCTAGTTTTAGAATTATTTTTTTTATAAGTAATGATTTTATTAAAAGAAAATGAGGGTAAAAACTTTGTACACGAGACGGGTAGAATAACACCCCGCCCCTCCCAAAAGGCTTTACACATCAAAAACTACAAGTACCCAATATGCTTGAATAATGATTGGACAAATATTTTTTCTTTAATTTATGGCTTCATGATGGATGACCAATCTCTGACTTGCATGGAAAAGCAACCCAACAAATCTTGAACTGCAATTGATAAAGTTTCCTGTATAAACTTTATATATCACACTGTTGAAATCCCTATGTCCTAATTTTAGCCCGGCACAATCTTTACATCAGCAGGATTGCATAACAATATTTTTTCATAAATACAATAATGATTTAACAATTGTGGTGTGATGGTTGTTTTTCCTTTCATAGTCTTTAGCCCAAAGTGAAGAAGCTAGTGTCAGTGACGTGTATGTAGTGTGTATTTTGATAAGTGGATTGTTTGATAGAAGATAAAGGTAGAATGATACTCTAAAAAATTTAGGTATTTTGCCATAATCTCCTTAATGATATCTCATAGCTGGTGTGAGCGTGGATCCTTTTTTTACTTGGGACTGGGAGAGTTTCCTCTTTTGGTTTGTATAGCAATATTTTAGTAGTAAATGCTGCTTAGGAGTTGCTGCACTGGTTGAAGACTGTAAAGAGGAACATCAACATATGCAGTACATAACATCTGGGTCCTTCATAGGTTATATGATTCAAAAGATGAATATGAGCCCAATGGTTTGAGATCAAGGCTTTATTGTTGTTAATTTTGAGCTAAATATTTCTTTGGCCTTGCATGTATAGTGACGGAAAACAAAGAAATAAAATGTAGGATTTATAAATTTTTTTTGGTAAACAGGATTTATAAAATAGATTATATTTAAATTATCTAATATTAAAATTAAGGATAAAATTAGTAATATTTTAGTATAATTAAGATTTATTAGTTTCGTTTTTATTAGGACTCTAAATATTTATCTTTTATGCCATTAGGGGAGTCTATAAAGACCCCTAGTTTTATATTATTAATTAGCGGTTGATGAATTAAATAAATCGACTTTTTGATTGTTCTTTTGATTAAAATATCTATTGGTACTGCATCATATAGGCTTTGGATCTGGGGACAGGTGCGAACCCTAAAGGTTACATGGACGAGGAGATCTGGCAGGAGCTTGCAAAAGCAAAATACTTGGAATGGGAGCATGCATCCACCAAGAAATCGTGGGAATTGCAAAACTTGAAGTATGTTTTTCTTGTTTAGACTAATGATCTAGCTAAGGTTCAACCAATTTAATGTCTGATTAATAATTGTTTGCATATTTAATATGCTATAGTTGCTTCTCAAAATATCTGTTTATGTCTCAGAGAAGCTTGTGAGACTGCACTTCTCCAAAAACATTTTCTTGACATCTCCGATATGGAAGGATTTGTAGATGAATCTAATAATTCCCAATTTAGACAATTAGAGGCTGTAGGAAGAGTGTTCAATAAAGCAGCAGAAGATGACATACCAACTGAGGTGAGTAAAATTTTAATTTCTGTTTTTTTTTTTTTTTGTTTTTTTGTTTTTTCCTTTCTCTTTTCTGAAAGATCCAAACTGACTCATCCGGTCATCTCTTGATCTCTTAAGGTGCCTGATTATCTCTGTTGTAAAATCACCCTTGATATATTCCGTGATCCTGTCATTACGCCGAGTGGGCTTACATATGAGAGGGCTGTGATTCTTGACCATCTTCAAAAGGTAATTTACTTTTCATATTTTGATTTTCAACTTAGTTGTTCTACTTTATATAACTGGCTGACTATTTAGGTTGGTAAGTTTGATCCTGTCACACGGGAACTACTTTATCCATCCCAGCTGGTACCAAACTTGGCCATAAAGGAAGCAGTCCTAGCATTCTTGAACAAACATGGATGGGCATACAAAACAGACTGATAGTTAAATACTGTCAGAGCTTAAATAGTTTTTGGGTTCTCTTGTTTTCTGGGCAAATGTAGCTGAACGTTTTATCTGTTGTTTCATGTGTTGCCAATGCCATCAGTTGTGAATTTTTGTTTTCAGAGTCCACCATGTACATTACCATGTCTTTTGAACATTGAGGAGTCTCTCTTACTCTTTTAAGTGTACATATATCCTTGATCATGCTTACAAATAATGTCCACAGAAAGGTTGATTATTAAAGTATTACTAGTGCATTTGCTTCTTAATTGGAAATTTCGTTCTTCTTTTTATTTAAATGAATTTGCTTGTAGAGGTTTAATAAGTACTTGGGTTTACCCATCTTGGACATGATCACCCCTACTGATTTACAAAGATTGAACGTAATATGTGCAAACAAATTTACTATTGTCTCAGTTCTGCAACATATTGCTACTGCACACCTTTCTGAACGGTTATAATTTTATATTGGTAACTGAAAATGTTACCATAGATTCTAATTTACTTTTTCTGTTCGGCTAAAGACACGCTGGAACTAAAAACATACCATTATATCTCGTGCTTTGTATTGTTATGTTCATAAATCAATCCCTCTTAATTTTCTAATTTCTTAGGAAGCGAATCTGCTTGATCTGATTCTTTTGCTATCCTCAGTAGTTAATTATCTAGAAATTGTAATTCATACGGTTGCTTCTTTTAATATTTTCCTCTCCAAGATACTAGCATATAAGTTTGGGGCCAAAGCAGCCAACTTAGTTTGAAAGGAGACCATAAAGCTGTAAGCTTCTTTTTTTCTTTTTTGATAGACTAGATTTAATGTAAGGGACATTATTACATAAAATACAATTTCATTTCCTCATTTTGAGGATAACAAAGTTGCTGATTCAGGGTGAGAAAATTCTGCCCGCTGTCTCTACTTTTCATTTTCAATGGTGGTGGCTGCAATGCTGATTGGATTCTCTGCTTACCCCTATTTCATGCACACAACCAAGACATAATGGGAACAGTGACTTCCACAATTCTTGGACCAGAAAATTCATTATCTAATACTTCTCTACACAATCTACTTGAACCATATGCAGAAATCGTTGAAAAAACTCAAAGGGGGTAATGTTTTTCTTTATTTAAAATGGAAACTCATGAGTAAAACAAGTTTCTTATTTAGTCAATCACTGATGAATGAATATGGTAATGACTTTGCTAATTAACAGATAGAATTTACAAAATGGAGACAGACAGAATTCCTGAAAGGTTTTTAACAAGCAAAGTTCTGGTAATAGATGCAGAATATACAAGCAATGTACCGTGTGATGGGAATCAAATTGACTGGCACTGCATCATGCAGTGTGTGTCGTGCTCGTAGAAGCAGCCCCGTTCAGTCTCTCCAAGATTTTAATAGCCTTCCTCTTAGCCCTTGTAGTTCCCTTCTGAGCAATTTCAGAGATTGTTCTAAATTTTTTCTCCTCTTCCCTTATGTCATTCAAGTTGGCCTTCTCATGCAGACAGAGAGTTTGAAGCAATGAAATGCAATTCTCCGTGTTCCTTTCACTGGTTTTCTCATTGATAATACTCAGCAAGACAGTTATTGCTTCAAGCCCTACCATCTCCTCAACAGCCTCCCACTCATTTGAAAGCAAATAAAGCATAGCCACTGACTCCTCGACAATCACACCTTTCATGATCTGCTTAAGAATCGCCCATACTGCTCCTTCTGTTACAGCTGTTCCCCTGTTGTTTCTGAGGGCACATAGACTAAAAATTGCTGAAGCAACATCTCTCATAACCAAGGGATTCCCTTCTTCTAAAAGATCAATCAGCAGTTTCAAGGCACCAGACTTTCCAATGAGCTCTTTGTTTGAATCAAGATTTGACAGAGTGAAAATGGCTGCAGCTGCATTGCTCCTTGTTTCTATGTTTCCTGATCTCAATGCTTTCATAAGCACTGGAATTACCACTGGGGTTTCAGCAACTAGCTTCTTGTTGCTTCGATATAGTGAGGCATTATAGAGCGTTGTGATTATGTCTACTTCGAGATCAGGGTTAACACTGCTCAGATCAGAGTCATGTCCAGAAAGTGGATTAACCAACTGGGGAATGGCATCAATAGACTCACCAAAGAGTGCACGGAAGGAAGGTGTTTCCCTTGTCAACACCCGGAGCTCCTTTGCAGCCTCTTTCTGTTCATCAAGACTTGAAGACATCTTCTCAAGCAAATAATGAAAATGCTCACGCTCAGATTTCGTTATGCCTTCCTCATTAGTATAGTGAACTGGGTCAGCCAATTCAATCCCCAACTTTTTACACCATTGTGCTATCAGTTCACGGATTAAGTGATTTGGAATGAGGACAGTGTGTGAGAGGACTTTCTGTGTTAGAGGACAAGTCCGATTTCCAGCTTTGATCCATTTATGAATGTGGGATCTATCATAAGTCTGTGCAAGGCAATCAGAAAACTATCACAAAGTTAGCAGCTAGCCAACAAAAATAAATGAAGCACCAAATACATAAAAGCATAGAGAGAAAGAGTTAGACCAAAAAACAAATTGCTTTCATAGCTGGTTTATGTCCATCTTCAATCAAAACAAAAGTATGGACATATAGAATCAAGCTGGGGACAGAAATAAAGAAAAAGGGAACATCACCGTATCAATGATGAAAAGAAAGAGCTCAAAACACCCAAGATTTTGATATTCCAATTTTTATTTCTTTTGGGGTAGATTAGTCAAAAGTTCTACATAAAGCTATAATAGAACCTCCATTAACTCAAGAACCACAAATTCCGGGGAAAGAATATTCTGTGGAGCATTATTCTTTCTTATCTTTTCGTTTTCTTCTTGATTTTCTTCCACAAAAGGCCATGCCCAGTATGTCTAATGTTAAATTAGTACTGGAAATTCCTGTTGCTGTGATACAGTTCTTTAATACCACCAACTATCAGAAATCAGAAGTTAAGATAAAAAAGTTGTTTGGGTTGAAAGAAAATGATCTAAAATTAAAGAAACTACTTCTTGTTGTCGGTTAAATACTCAGTTCACCCATAAGGAGAATTCTGACATCTATATTTGTGGGTAATGAATTTTCAAGAATTTCTCATCAATTCCACGTTTTCTCAGTGGCCAAACAGCGCTCAAAGTGCAAGATATTCAAGCAAGAACATACGTGGACAGAACTAAAAAGGGAAACCAAAAGAAAACGGACAACTAGATTCTGTAGTTTCACTACAGTCGAATTAATTTCTAAATAACTAGAAAGAAGAAACCCACTTCTATCACTCTTTCAACTAAAATAGTCCACCCAAAATCAGAAAGAGTCAAAGACCCAGAACATAATTTTCTTTCTCCCCATTCCCACATTTTCTCAAACACCATACAGAGTAAATTACAAATCCAGCTGTGAATACTAACCTGCCCAGTAGCCACAATGACAGGATCCATCATCAATTCCTTGGAAAGAGGGCAACGAAACCGGTCAGGACAAGAAAGAGATTCTTGAAGCTTGAATGACAACGATGTCTCCTTCAGTTTCAATTCTTTCAAAGCACATAGCATTTCTTCAGATTGAACAATGGTTTCAGTACTGTAATTCTCATCATTAACAATTGCATTCACCAATCTCAGTAACTCCTTCTTCAACTCTGTCATCTTCGTTACCACCGTCTGATCAGAATCCGCCACCACGGTCCTCGTCTTCGCCATACGATCAAGTAGATTGAAGCTGTTGTTTCTGGGTTCGAATCAAAATGGATTTTTTCCGAGAATGTTGAAGCTGAGGATTCGAAGAATAAGAATACTCTGTTTCATTGCCTTTCTCTCTCTCTCTCTCTCTTTCTCTAAGCTGTTATTTATTTCTTTCGGCTGCTATTCTAGTTAAGTCTATGAACTGGAAAAGAACAAATACATTGCCATAATTATAAGGAGTTTTTACCATGTGTAGCAGTTTACCTTACACAAAAAAAAAATAATTAATTAATTAATAATAATAAAAAAATAAAAACTCAAAAATTACACTAAATTAAAGTATTAGACTTGAACATAAATTGATATGATTATTATATAAAAAAATATATTTCATGTTGTTAAAAAATAACACCATTAAATATGATAAGTACAGTATTTTTTAACAAATATCCTAACTGTATGTTCTTAGATTATCCGTTAGAGGATTTTACGTCAAAAATAATTATGAATATGCTCGAGCAAAGCTCGGCTCGTGAAATTTTTTTGAAAATTCTAAAAATGTTTTGTAGGCAAGGAGAGTCGAACCCAAGACCTCTTAGTGAAAATTTGTGCAATTTACCACTAAACCAAGTAACAATTTGTGTTAGTTTTGTTGTATATAAATATATTTATTATAAATGTATATAGAAATAATAAAAAAAATTATTAAATAATATTAAACGAGCTAGCTCACGAGCTCACGAGCCGAGCTTTGGAAAGATTGAGCTCGGCTCGTTTTACTAAACGAGCTTAAAATAAAGCTCAAGATCGGCTCGTTTAGAAAACGAGCCGAGCTTGATCTGAGCTCTTAACGAGTAGCTCACGAGCTAGCTCGGCTCATTGCCACCCCTAATCACAACGTAATATGATTCACATATTAATTAGTTTAATTGAAATACAAATAATGATAGTGTTACTTACTAGTTAGATCTACAAACTTAATTTTCACTTATAAAAAAATTAATTAATTTTTGTTGATAAAACATGATTTATTTATTAATCTTGTTTAAATTTAATGTTATTCTACGATATGGGTTTTGACATGACTAATAATTATGTCGAATTATTATAGGGCTCATGAATAATAAAAAGATAAAATTAAATAAAAAATGTGAAATTATTTAAATGATGAAATTGCCCAATTTATTTACTATTTTTATAAGATAAACAAGAACAACTATTGACAAATTGTACAATTTGGGGTTAATTAGTAGACAATTGGTTATTTGATAACTACATTTATATTAAAAGATGTTAATTTACTAATTTCAATTAGTGAATCTAATTACTATTTGTTGTTACTAAATAATATTTTTAATTTGAAATGAGTAGTAAATGTTATTTAATTTAATTTTTTCTTCCTTTCCCCTAAAAATGAAATCTCATTTGCATATTTCCAATTAAAAATATAAAGTTTTTATTTTTTAAGATTTTTAAAGAGACTTGCATATTTCTAAGAAACATAAAGTAGCATCAAATTGGGAAAGATCAAGAGAGAGTGAGGTTGATATATTTGGAATGAAGAGAAGACAAGACCCTCAAGCAGGGAACTAGCTACTGGACAGTTTGACAGATATGAAATAGCTCATTCCCACATAAACTTATAAATTCATTTGCAAAATAAATTTTATTTTTTATCTTTTTAAAAAAGCTTTTTGGTGAAGAAATAAATTAATAATAATAAGTGCTTGTAGGGTCATTATGGCAGAAGAATGAAGACAAGTGATGAGGTAGGACCGTAGGACCCACAGGGTCCACCCTGTACGCAATCACGGAATCCATGGCTTCAACAGCTGGCATGACGCGTGGAGGAAGCTTTCTTTTACTCTCTATTATCCACTTTTTGTTTTTCATTTTTTTCTTAAAATTAATTGACATTAAACATATTAGCTCCAAGTCAATAACCCAAAAAAATTTAATTTGTCTTCAACTCAATTTTCTTGTTTTTATTTTATTACATAGCAGTCAGTTTATCAAAAATACTAGTAATACTAATCAATAAACAAATAAAAAATATGAAAAAAAAAAATACTAATCGTTACTAATTCTAACTGCACACAACTATTATTATCTAATTCTTAGATAAAAAATAGTTGTTGAGTTAAAAATATTATAAAAAAATAAAATAAAGTTGAAGACAATTTTAATTTGTTTATTTATTGCCCATTGCAATTTTATGTTTTATTAGTCTAATCCTTTAAAATTAATTAACTAATAGTTTGAGTTAATTTTAAGAAAAATATATTAAATAGAAACAAGTGAGTAACAAAATAATTATTGAAATCACAAGTGATTAAAAAGATACAAAAATATCATTAGTGGAAAAATAATTTTGTTTTATACCACACGTTGATGAACTGATATTTGCCGTAAAATTAAACTCAAAATAATGTAAAAAAAAATCAAAATTGAGTTGTTTTCTAAATGGATAATCTTTTAACAAATAATTCATGATGGGAGTTCTACTTCAGTGCATCAGGTTTCAGAGTAAATTTATTCAGTTGCAGTGTCTACGTGGTTCTGGTCTTTGAACATGTGTGTGTCAGTCCGTAAAATTAAGACACGTGTCATTCTGGGGGGGGGGGGGGAGGGGGGACATTGAATGTGTGACCTGTCGGTTTGACGACTTGGAATAATTAAGAGGTGTAGTATTCTGGTGAGGCCAAATCCATGGGAAGTAATTCATGGATTTAATTTCAATAAAATAAATTTATCATTTAGTCCTTGAAAGATGATAGTATTATCAATACGGTGTCTAAAAAGTTCAATTTAATCAATTTAGTACAAGATAGTACAATTTCCTATTAATTATGTCCCGCCAATGTACTAGTAGGCAGTAGCAATTGTCATTTATTTGCCTTTGATTTTTACAAAGTTTCATGTTCACTAAAAATAAAAAGAAAAAAAATATAATTGACTATTTAGTTTGTGTTAAGTGCGATTTCATAGTCTAATTGATAAAGTGACCAAATTGATTGAGAATTGTAGATATTTATACTAATTAAATTCATCAAATTCAAATTTCAAAAACCAAATTGATAGTATTATTATTTTTAAAGACCAAAACAAAAATTTTGTCTTTAATTAATTGAGAAATACATTAAATTTTTTGTAAAATAGTTGTGAATGAGTTCTAATTTAGATGATTTTAGTGATGGAATAAAAGCAAAAGTATCTTTTGGTCCCCAATTAAGTTTGCCATAAGTTTCAATTTAATTCTCATATTTTTAATTATGTCAAATTAGTATTCCTATTTTGTTGATTATGTCTAATTAGTGTCAATCTCTTTTTCTTTTAAAAAATAAAAATAAAAATAAAGAAAATGTTTTGTTTTGTTACAAAATTAAACTATGAAAATAAAGAAAATGTTAACTAAGTTTTCTTTGTTTAAACTATGATATGAAGATAATATTTCTATTTTCCATAATTCTGCAAGAAAATATGAAATATTAAAAAGAGAAAAAATATAAATTAAAAAAAATTTAAAATGTCAAAAAGGGATATTGAATTTAAATAAAAATGAAACATGACCATGATGCATCATATAAGATTTTATAATAGACATAATTGAATATATGAGGACTAAATTAAAACTTATAAATTTTAGAGTAGGACACTTTTACCTTGAATAAAATTTGTCAAATATTGAGAATTTAACTGATAATTTTATTAGATTTTGTATTCTTCAAATTCTTTTGTCATCTATTTTACCAAAAGAAAAAGAGATATATTTTTCACTTGGTCACAAAAGACCACCTGAATCTTAAATGAGGAATATGAATCAAACCCCAAGCAGAGTAGATATAATATATAGGATTGACAAAATTTAAATGAATATGTCAATATTTGTATTTTTCTTTGCGTGAGTGACTTCCTGAAGTGAAGGACAAGCATATTGTGGCTCTGATATGTGACAATTTGGTATCGGAGCCAGGTTAAACAAAAAATGGTGGCCTTGTTGGCCAACATCGTTGTAGGCTTGTTGGCGGCTTCGTGGAGTGAGAGACAAGCAAAAAAATGGCTCTGATCCGAGACTACTAAAGTCAGAGCCATGTTGTGAAATTTTGTTTCTGACTTTGTGGAGGGAAGGTTAGGCAAAATTTGTTTGCCTTGTTTACCAAAGCTTGCAGGCATATTATAAAGGTCATGAACTTTACAATGCATCCACGTTGGAGAAAATTTGGTCCTAATTGTAGGCTATGAAGCAGGTGATTTGTGGCTTCATTTGGCCAAGATTGCAAGTGTTGGCGGTTTTGTGGGGCTTGTGTTGCCCGTTGCATGTGCAAAACTGGTGTCCATGAGATGGACTAGACATATGGCTTTGATGGCCTTATTTTGCTGCCATATTAGGCTGAAGCATATTTTAGGTTGATTGAGAACTTGACTAATCTATCTTGGATGTTTGGAGTCATTCATCGAAGTTCGTGGTATGGACAAGGTAATCCAATTTCTTGTTGAATCTTTATGTGTGCTTCTAGTCGACAGGAAGCAATGTTAAGGGGAAACTAAGAGTTGGATATGTGGGTTAAAAGTTAACCATTTTAGCTAAGAATGCATGCTTGGTTAAATATTGCTATAAGTTGGACAAAACTTGCCAAGGGTTAAAACTTAACACTGTGAAGCTTGTTCCTGTGCTTTGATGGCTAGTTGGTTAAAAGTTCCTAGGTTGAAGAAATTTTCGAACACATGGAGTCCAAAGATAGTTGGATCGATTTTGGCAAAGAATGCTAAAATTTGTCATTTCTCCATGGTTGTTGCGGATAGCATGGAGGGCTAGACAACAAAGACTTGCCTAAATCTTTTGACAATGGCTAGATGGAGAGCAAATGTGACTAAGTTTTTGAGTTCGAAGGTTGGAGGAAACAGTTGGCTTTGTTAAAGACCAATTTCCTCACTGAAGACCACTGATGTGGGCGGCATATTTATTAACCAGATAAGTTATTTCTTGGTTAAATTTTCTCTACCTCTACATTTCTGGTCGGGTTTGGGGCTATTCTAATGGGGAAAGTACTAGATAATGGTGATGTGATGTGGAAGAAGAGAGGACGAGACTTCATTATTCCATGAAGACTTCACTTAGTGGGTGAATCTTCGAATTTCTTGTCATTACGCTGATGTATGGATGGCTGAGAAAAAAAAAAGACCCGATTTTATCAGTTTAGGCCGTTTATGGGTGGATTCGATTGATTATAAATCGGTTTATTGGTTATTCGAGTATTATGTTCACCCCTAATGATAGGGATCAATTTATCGGCAACATGATTCTAAAACTTTCTAATCTTCTTAGCGACAGTGGGTTTGCTGTCATACATGGTTAAAATGTTGTAGTTGACACTTATTATCAGCGACAATTTATCTGTAATAGTATTTTGCTGTTGTTAATATTGACATGTCTTGTAGTGTCAAAAACACTAAATTGAAAGAAAAAAAAAAAGTGAGATAGATAGAAGGGATGTGTACCTGCAATATTCATGAAAAAACTAAATGGAAGAATGAGATTTTGCTGGGAGGGAATGAAGGTTGATATACTATGAAAATTTCATCAAGGTCTTATGGAGGAGAGAAACATGGGAACTGCTAAAGAAGTGCACGGGTAGTTTTCCTCTTTTCTGTTGCTTTTAAATCTTTGTTTTTGAAAATGATCACACTACCCTTTGTTTAGAAATAAAAATAACTGAATGATAAGGATATTTTTATGAAATGGTCTCTCCCTTATAATATAACTAATAATCATGGCAGGTGTTCATATAAATATATATATATTTTACAGTAATTTTACTCTCGTTATAGCTAATTTAACATATGTGGTTAACCTAGTGGAGAGGTCTTTTTGGATTTAGCTTTGACTTTCAATTAGTTAAGTTGATCAAAAAATCTTTTAATTTGGAAAAAAAAAAAAACATTGTATTTGTTTTTAAATGTATTAGCTTTTGTAGTATATACGTTGTGCATGAATCGCGTTTATAATATATATTCATCAAAAATTAATGCACATATCAAGAAATTATAATTAATAAAAAATAATAATAATAATCCATGTTAATAACATAAACAAATAGATAAATCTAATAAAAATTAATTTATAATATAAACATATAATTTTTAAAAATAATTCTAAAAATGTAAGAGGTATTAATACAATAATATTATTATTAGAAAAATTATACTGTTAATATATCTTCTCATTCATAGCATTTAATTCTTTTTAGATATAATAATGTAATTATCTATAACTTATTAAATTAAATTAAATTGAGAATTCAACCTTAATTACTATTGTTATATAGTTATTGGCTATTTAAAAATTTATTAATATTGAACACAATTAGGATAAAAAAATCAATAGTAATTAAATAATTATAATCATATTAATAATAAAATAGAGAAAAATTATGAAAGAAGTAAAATATAAAATAAATAGAATATTTGAAATAAAATAACAACTAAAAAGTATTCATATAATAGATAAAAACTCATAAGGTATGTAAGAAAATAAAATTTCTTTCACTAAAAGTTAAAACAATGAAATATAATCATGGAAACTATACTTTAAATATTTATTAATTCATCAATCTATTTATCTATACTATTTTAAAAGCTAGAACACCTCTGTAGTGTTCTCTGGCTTGAATTGATTCTTTTTAACATAAATATTTCTACAACATTCTATATTTATAACTTTTTGCTCTTTTGAGTATATAGATTATTTTTGTCAATTTAAACTATGTATATATATATATATATATAAATTAGTTTAAAAAATTCTCTTCCAATAACTTCTTAATTTTATCTACTTTTTAGTTTTTATCTAAAAAAATAAAAACTCATATCTATCCACACTATTTAAAAAACAAAATTAAAAACTATCTAATTAGAAACCCGTTCATTTACAATAACTTCTTCATTTATATACACGTTACTGCTAGTAGTGCTTAAAAAAAAAAAATACATATTTCATAACTTTGAGAAGAACTAAAATATATTATAATTACTAAGAACTTATTAAAGGAAAAAAAATTTGAGAAATTCAATATTAACTAATATTGAAATATAATTATTGAAAAATATAATTTTTTTTTTGTTTTTTATGAATTAAAAGTTAAAACAACAACATTATAAATATAAAAACTATATTCTTAATATTTCTTTTAATTCATAAATTTGAGAACAATTAAAAAAAATAAAATTATTAGGTACTTATTAACCAAAAAAAAAATCAGAAATTTAATCTTAATTACTATTGACATATAATTATTAAAAAATTATAAATTTATTATTATTGAAAAGAATTAAAAAAAAGAAAAAGAAATCAATAGTCCTAAAATAATTACAATCCTATTGATTTTAAAATGGAGAAGAACTAAAAAAAAGTTTAAAAATATAGTCTATTTGAATCAAAATAACAACTGAATATAATTATATAATATTAAAAGCTCATAACGGTGTTAAAGAAAATAAAAATTTTCTATCATTAAACTACTTTTGTAAATAGTATAGATTAAATGAAATATTAAGTTTAACATAATAATTAAAAGTCATAAGACATCATAAGAATATTTTGACCTGTAGAATAATATATGTTACAAAGTAGAATTTGGATCCTCTCCCGTTAAACGCGAGGGTCTATGTGAGAAAGGTCCCTAGTTCAATTTTGGAACCATAAAGTGTATTTGATTTATTTTTATTTTTTTCTCTCTCACACACAAAATGTGCCAAATCTCTTTCTTTTTTGGTTAATTTGATGAATGACTCGATTCTTAGAATATATATATATATTTTCCTTTTAAGTTTTGATTCTGATATTGTCACTTTGATCAATAAATTTCTATACATCAATATTGTTTTTATGTGAAAGGTCCCTAGTTTAAATCTTTCATCTCTTATTCTCAAACTTACAAAATAACAAGTTTTTGAAATCATCCTCTTAAAAAATGATAAATTCCACTTCAACCACTATAACTTTCGAACTCTTAAATTGTCCACATGTGATTTATGTATTTATTAATCTGTCATCCTCTATTATTATTTTTCTCATTTTTATCTATTTCAATAAAAAAAAATTACGTGAAAAACATGTGTATCACTTATAAATCATTTGTAATTTATAATTAACATCAATTTTTATTTTTTTTTAATTTTGGTTGAATAGTTTTCTCTTACAACCACTGGCCAAGACTGAGACCGGGGAGCAAATACATTCCCATAGTGCTACATGCATGAATAAGATCTTTAACTCCATGTCTTTGTTTTGTTTTCGTCAATTTTGTATCTCTGGTTCCCACGATAGGAACGATAGTCTCAGTTTAAAAACCTTACAATTTAAGAAATTCAATCCATGAAGTAAGAATATGCATACAATATTAAATATATTTACATGAGTACTATAATTTATATAAAACAAAGATACTATACATTCGAGATACATTCGAGATACGTCTAATAATTTTTGAAAATTAATTATTATATATAAAAAAGATAAATAATTAAAATTTAATAATAACAGAAGAAAATATATCATATGTTTAAAAATTTAAAAATTTATAATTAACAATATTTGAAATAAAGTATTTTAATAAACATAACAAAAACTATTTTTATTTTAGGGATTAAAAGTATAACACTTAAGCCCAACTTATTTTGTCAAAAAGAAAAATAAAAAATAAACCAAGCCCATTAAGTGGCCCAACAAAGAACAAATTCTACGTTGATACTAAGATAAATTACATTTGGGTCCCTGTAATTTCATTATTTTAAAATAAGTCACTGTATTTTAATAATTTCAATTAATACATTATACTTCCATTTTGTTTTCAATGATATCTCACGAGCACATTCCTATCAATTTACAAATAAAAGTCATTTAAAAAATAAGATCAAAGACAACCAAATATAATAACAAAATAAAATTTTTAATATTTACGATCAAAACCTCCTTACAAGAAATTTTGACAAAATCATAAGAAAATTTAACCAAAAAACATGCATGATACCATTTGAAATTAAAATAAAATTACAGTGACGAAATTGAAAAAACATTTAAATTACAGTGACCCGTTTGAAAAAACAGTGAAACCACAAAGACCCAAGGAAAAGGAAGAAGGAAGCGGCTACTTCGACGGAGATTGGGGGTGCCATCCCTGCGAACCTGCAATCTGCAACTGGAACTCAACTCCGGACATTCGAAGCATCTGCGAGGAGGTTCGTAGGTAGAAGAGGAAATTTACAAAAACTGAGGTTTGTGCGTTTAGCCGTATCCAGGTGATCCTTTTAAACAATCTGTAATAATCAAAGCCTCATGTCTTGGATCACTTTGAATAATTTAAAGCTTTTAAATTTCTAGGTTTGGAATTCTAGCAAACAATTTTGTGTTCTTGGGTTGATTAGTCATTTATGAGGTGTTTTCCATATTGTTATGAAAGGGAAGTTAATTTTTTAGATATTGTCAGTGTCACATGCTAAGATTTTCGTATTGATAGGATCTTAGATTTTTGTTTACTTTTTTATTGATTTAAATGTCATGTGCCTCCTGGTGTGAAATGTTTATTGGGATATGATGAAATTGATAGGATGATTTTGCTTTCTAAAGGGTTTTGATCAGGATCAAATGGTTTATAGCAGTTATTGGGTGCTCAATAAAGCTAATGGGATTCTTACTTTGAAGTAGTTTCTATTTGGGGCAGATTTGGTATTGACACTTCTACAATTTACAACTTAAGATCCATAGTTTCAGATGTGCTTAGTTGGATTGTGATATCTTGTCCATTTTCTTGTCTTGTGCTTGCATGCATTTTATCCTCTGGAAGTCAAGATCGAGGCCAATTTTCTCACCCTGTTTAGGAAGGAGGTCATCTTTATAAATTTTAAACTGGGACTGGTATAGAAGAAACTAGGATATATTTTTAGTGATTTTAAATACATTTTGAAAGTGATCTTATCTTTTTCGAATTAACTCAAAATTAATTTTACGATTTAATGAAAATTGTCGAGTTAAGGCCAGAATGCTTTGGTCCTGCAACACTAATTAACTTTAGAAAATAATTTTTTTCAGTGTGATAATTGTGAATTCAGTGGTATACAAGGCTAGAAAGTTTATTGAAGATCGTGTATCACAGTATCAAGCAGGATGTTTTCTTGATATGTGACTACCATAATCAGTTTCTTGAAATGAGAAAATTGGCCTGTTTGTGACAATCATATATTTACGAGAAGCACAAAAGCACAAGTCTTCTCTTCCTAACTTATTTAACATTCTCTTTCTTATCTCTCTCAATGGCTTTCTGCTCTCTTCTGTTTCTGGATCATGAAACTTCATTTACAAACTCAAAATTGGCTTCAAGTTGGCTTACAGAAAATCTTGAAGAAACTATTAAAGAGGAGTCTATTTTGGATTTTTGAAATTTAACAAAGAACAAATATCTTCCATAATACTTATGTGAAAAATATTCAAGATAAATTTGTTGTATTTTTGCATGTGATCAGCTATCAAGTCCCTGTTTCTATTATTTTATTGTCTTCTTTTTCTCACTTGTTTCAAGTTCTACGTGGAAGTTTTCTTGATCTGGTTTTTTTTTTCACAGTGCATAAGGATACAAAGTCCCTTGCAAATTCATGGTAGAGTAAAATTTCATTAGTCCGCACAATTAGCCAAAACATCCACTCAATGTTCCAAATCCTGAGTAAAGTGCAACTGTGCAAGTCATAGCAATCAGATTATTAAAACAGAAGAATAAAAAAAGATAAGTTCAGAATATGGTGGGTGAATTAAAATTTACAATGATGACCTGTGGTATCCCAATTACTGTGGATTGTCATCCATTGGATTTGAAGTGAGATCTACAACTGAAAGCTGGTCTGGGTGTAAAACTCTTAAGACTGTTGTCAATGAACTGCATTTCTATATACAAGATATATACAAGTTTTATGTAGTCATTCTGTCCTAGAGCAGAAAGGTTGGCAGCATTTTACATTTAATCCGATGTGAGGTTAAACTTGTTTTTAGTTTTTTTGTGAGAATGCAGCTATAGCTGGGCAAAGCCACTAGAGGTGGTATAGGTTGTTGATGAGTGTATGGTTGATATGAATTAGGATATTTGTGTGTGTTGGTAGAACTGCATTAATGACATAGAATTACTGAAAACTTACAAGGTTAGGTCAGATTCAGGCACAAGTTTGCAGATGAAACACTGCTGGATTACCGTCATTCCCAATTGAAGGAGGAGGAGAATAAGAAAATTATAAAATATTGAACTCATTTGCAACATAATGAATAAAACTGTGTCGATGGGGCAGTAGCAACCTCTCTTCTCTCTTTCCTACTTCTTTTTTCTTTAATTGGCAATGATATGTTCACAAACATCTCTGATCCAAATCAAAGTAATCCTGCATGTCCTTTTCTATATCAGTGTGTTAAAATGTTCATTTCTGAATGTTATCATTATAACAGTAACGTCATAGTTATATTTTCTTTATGATATAATAGTTTGATTTCTTTATTGTTTTAAATGTTCCTTTCCCCAATTCTCTCCCTCCCTCTATCTGTCAATCTGTAATTGGTGCTACTTTGATTGCAGTTTTAAAGTGGTAAGGTTGCTGATTCATAATGGTCAATGCCACCAAAGGACTGTTTATTTCCTGGTAAGTCTTATTTCCATCTTGTAGTACATGATTAGCAGATGCAGATCTGGTTTTGGGGAAACTAGGTGTTGTTCCTTGTTAAGTGGGTTGTTATTTGATGTTATACCCCTTTAAACAACAGTGGCAATGAAGTCAAGAGAAGCACTCCCAATTGCATTGTTTGAAATAAATAATAATTTATGTCCTTGGTTTGTGGAAGTACAAAAATTTATTGGCAGTATTTTCACTGTTCTTCCTTTTTTACGACTTAAGTGGTTGTGATATCGTTTTCAAGCCATCAATTTTGTTATTAGGCCTTCCAGTTTATAGTGCATTTTGTTTTTCTTTTGATCTTTTTGCGTTAGTTAGCTTGCAACTGTTCTGCAATTCACAGATGACTGTTTATGCACAATAATGGATATGATCAATTTCGTGCGTGTAATATTATCGATTTGATTTGATAGACAATTGCAGGCTCTATTTTTGTGTTTCTCAAGGTGCCTACTGAGAATCTCACTGTTTCCCTTTGTGCAGTGATGTACCTATGGCTCAATTCATCATTAACATGAATGCTTCACTGCCTGCTTCCCAGAAATTCATAATACATATATTGGATGATACTCACATGTTTGTTCAACCTCATGTGGCTGAAATGATCAGAAGTGGCATCTCAGATTTTAGAAAGCAGAACTCATATGAGAAACCCACTTGAATTCATTGTTCTTTATAGAGCATGCTTGATTTTAGACGACGAGCTGTTCTGTAGGCTCGTACCACTGTTATAAACTAAGAAAATATTGTTTTATGTTTATTGCTTCTAAATTTTGTTTTTTCTTTCTTAATTTTACTTGTAGTCTCTAAATTTCAAAATCAGATTTCATGATAAAAAAGGATGTTATTGAGTCCACAAAGTAACAATTGTTTTATAAGGGAAGATTAACCAAAAAAAGAAAACAATTTAAGTAATTGACAATGGAAGAAGGAAAAACAGTGAGGAAATAAAGTTGAATAATTTGTTAATTGTTGAAGGAGGAATTATCCCTTTCCCTCTCTAATACAAACTATTGGTTTGAGATAGTCACGAATTCTAAACGAGATTAAACTTATATTTTTTAGGTGTGGGGTATCTTAAAAAGTCAAAAAAAAAAAAAATAAATAAAAAATTATCCCTTAAGTTCTGCTCTTGTATCTAAAATAGAAAAGTTGTGTCTACATTTTCTACATGCAATAACATCAATGTTCATAAACATTAATTATTGCATGATTAACATATCAAAGATGAAAAATAGGATCCTTATACTATAATTTGCTTAATTTCAAGCACTTTTTATTTTTTATTTTTATGTATATTTATTTAGACAGGGAAATCTGTATTTCTTTTGCAATTTCATATGTTTTATTTTTGTGAAATCTTGCATCACTTGTGAAATTCAACTAAGAATTAATGTAAAGAATTTTAATAAATATCTTTTTGTCACGTGTCTTTCACACCAATTAACACTCATTGACTTTTATTAAATAAATTATGTGTCATGATCCATAGCGTGTAAGAAATTTTTATTTATACAACAAAAAAACAATAAAATGAAAGCATACAGATTCCAAAATTTTCAATTAATTAAAAAGAAAAAGAAAAAAGAGAGAGAGAGAGAAAGGCTAGAGGGATAATTAAGCCTGGCCTGAAACTAAAAGAAAGAAAAGAAACATGCCCAACCCACCTTAGGTACTATTATTTTATTAGGTTTAGGATTTTGTGTATCCTAATCCTAAACAAAACTATGGAGGCCGTCCACCACAAATTGCTTTCCCTCCACCATTTTATAATCAACACACTCTGAAACCAAAAGGAATTAGCCGTCCACAGCAAAATTTCCTTCCTTCCACCATTGAAAACCTCTAGTTACAACCATGGATGAAAACCCTAACCCTAATCGTGATAACTTGTTTACCAAGGATGAGTTAGAGGTTGCTGACATTCTTCTTGAACTCCCCATCCTTATGTCCAGATCAAACTTCACTCCTTTCGTTCCCACATGGGGAAACACAAACAAGCGATCTGCCATTGATTCTTCTCCGCCTCCACCACCACCACCACCTCCTTCACTGCCTTTTCCTTCACCACCGGGTTCTGCGCGTTCTCTAGTTGATCCTCCATGCAACAATGGTAGTGGAACACCCATGAAAATCGGTCAAGAAGAAAACCCAAGTCCTGAAACAATGCTTAGTGTTGGAGAACAAACTTCGAATATTGAAGGTTCGAGTAGTTTACTTGACATGAACGAGGAGCCAAAGGAGAGTACCCCCAACTCAGTAAGGAAGTACTTCAGAAAACAATCAAAGAAAAAGGTAATTTATTTTTTATTTTTTATGTATTCTGAAATATTATCTTGAGTTTTAATTAGATTTAGAAAACTTTCTGCTCGTTTCCAAAGAAAATTAAGTGCAAGTAAAAGAAAAGAAAAGAAAAATTCTAACAGCTTGGTATAAACCTAACAATCAATTTCCGATCTTAGATAAAACCCTAGAGTAGTAAGGAGTCTTTCAAATTTTAATTAATATTTTTTAAAATTCAATAGAACTATTTGATTTTAATTAAATCTATTGCTGCAAAAGATTTATTAGTTGATTTACATTTATCCAAGGAGAACAAAAAAATATTGAATGTGTATAGGGGATCGTTACTGGTTTGGACTTGTGAAATTAAATGAAATAAAAAAGATCCTAAAAGCATAATCTATTATAAAAAGAAGCATCAACAGATCCTAAAAAAATAAGTAGTGATGGTTTTACCAAACTTACAATTTATATTGCTTTTATTAACTACTAGGAATAATATCAAATTGGTAATTAGAACTTTATTTTAAAATCTCAAGTTTCAGTCACTTTCACACAGAATTCAGTGTTTTATTTACATAGGTCAAACAAATATCACCAAATTAATTTTATTCTTAAAAATTGTATAAAAAAATATTTATAATTTGAAAAACAAAGACATGTCAGAGTAACATTCTTATGCAAAAAATTTGTCATATTTTTATGAAAATCAAGTATATGCAACTATGTGTGTACTATTTAATTATGTGCGTTTATATATACATGATTATATGCTGTCTAAAGTTAATTAGACTAATTAAATTGGGCTATATTATTCTACCACTTCTATTTAAGTTGGGTTATGTTGTGTTCTTTTCCTTGTTTACATAGTATTCTAGAAAACTTTCACCAATCCTATTTAATCTGAAAAAGAAAAGTTCTATTTTATTTAAAGTATGTATTATTTCAAAAACAAATTTTCATGGATTAACTAAAAATAAGAAAACGAAGAAAGGGTGAGAGAAATATAGAATTAGAAGAAGAGAAAATTTTACATTGGCATTTCATATGAGCTTCTTACAATGAAAAAGATGGGAAATATTATAAGTTCATGTCATACTATGTGCATTTAAAAAAATAAAAATTATCTAAGTATAATTGATAATCAGATTATAACTCTAATTATAATCGAGTTTTAAATTATGAAATAAGTTGTATAAGGAGTTCGGTAAATAATTACTTATAATTTTTGAGTAACTGATTAAAAGTTGTGCTGATATTTGATAAAATAATTACTTAGTTGATTACGTTATATCAAAATAATTTGTGGGATGATGTACTAAGGGTATTTGGGGTGTTATTTGTGATAGAGAATATAGTTTTTTACTTGGTCAAATATGATAATTATGAAACTTGATTATAATCTAAAAATTTCTAACTAAACACTAAACATTTAAATTGTTTTTTTTATATTGGTGGTGGTGGGATGACTGCGAAGATGATGGAAGAAGAAAATCCAAGTCCTAAAACACTGGTTAGTGTTGGAGAACAAACCCCAAATATTGAAAGTTCAATTAATCTTTCAATAGTAGAAAATGAGGCTGAAGGTTCAAATGGTAGAATGTTTTCGGATGGTATTCCCAACTCAGAAGGGAAGTACCATGGAAAGAAGCCAAAGAAAAAGGTAAACTTTTCATCAATAGTTGGTTTAATTTGTTTTGTTGTCTACCATATTGTTCTGGTTTCTAGTCTTAGAAAAATTTCTGCTTGTTTCCAAAGAAAACCAACTTTTTAATGCAATAACTAACTAGATAAAACCCTATAGTAGCAAGAACTCTTCAATTTTCAATTTCTAATTAATATTTTCTGAAATTCAAGAGAATTTTTGTTAATTTTATTTAGGGTACAAATAGGCTTATGATTTTTCATAATACCATCAACAAATCCTAAGAATTTAGTGTTTATTTAGAAGCCATGAAACCAAAATATTCATAGTAGTTTTATTTTAGAAAATTACAAATAAAAATAAATAATTATTTTTCGTGATTGAGGTAACTTATATATATGATATAATTTGAAAATGAAAAATCTTGTTCATTGTAACATAACTATGAAAATATTTTGCCATACTTTTATGGAAACTAAGTATATGCAATACAAGTTTATACACTTCATAATATAGTTTTTCATTTCTATTTAAATTGCACTTATTTATATGTGTTTACATATACACAAGATCATATAGGTTTTAATTTGACTAATTAGTTATAACTAAGAAATTAAAAATATGAATGGTTTATTACTATAAATTTAATTTGGGTTAATTATGTTGATTTTTGTTTTTTATATTCTGTTTTTACTTTTTATATTAATCATATTGACAGACAAAGGAAGAATTGGAACAAGTAATACTCGAGAATACCAAATCCATCGCTGTTTTGAAGAAGGTACGTATTGCCTATTGTTTTGATTTTTACTTATTAATTAATTAATGCCATTAAATAATTTATGAAAATGATTTCTTCAATTCTCCCCTTTTGTTATATATATAATTATTAGTTTTTCTTCTCGAATTAGGAAATAAAAAAAGTGCAACTTTACTTACGAAAGCTGCAAGTTTATAACATGAAACTCATGGCTCGCCAGCAAGAGGTGATTCATTTTATTTTCTTCTCTCTTTCTCTCTCTCTCTCTCTCTCTCTCTCTCTCTCTCTCTCTCTCTCTATATATATATATATATATTATATTTATTAATATATGATCATGTTTTAATTGTGTATATTCTCCTTTCAGCTTTCTATCAACAAGCAAAGTTCAGCAGATCGTGATAGGATGGATTAGGGTTTAAATCAATATTAGAAATTGGTTTTTGTTACATTTAAGTCCTAATGACATAATTAGGACATTGAATTTAATTCTATTTGAGTTTTCTCCTTGTTGCTACTCCTTTTTCTGTTTCATGTTTCCTAATATTTTGAAAGTCAAATAATTTATAAGTTTTTATAATTTGATTGAGAATTCAATTTTGTCCTTATATTTTGGATCCCACCCGTTTTAGATTGGATCTTTGATCTACCACTGGCCTGAACTAATCTGATTAATTTGATCAACATCGGATTAGTTCCATTTCATTGATTGGTTGGATTAATTTGATCAACATCGGATTGGTTTAGTGTCATTGATCGGTTGATTGGTCTTGGATACTTATTTTGGTAAATTTATTTAATTGATTCAGAATATATATATATTTTTTTGATCTAATTGATTCAGAATTTTTAGGATCAAAGGACCTATGGTATATACTCAAATATAGTTATAAATCTTAATTTAAGATTTGCTTTTCGATGATACGAGAAAAGTATTAACTGGAGACTGTAATTGAGTAGCACATCTATTCACTATTTCTTTAATATTTTAAAAAAAGAAAAAAGAAGACATCTATTCACTTTTCAACACATTATGGATGTTTTGATTATTAATGTTATTTTTTTAAAAGGTTTAATTTGGTACACATAAATAATTTTTACAAAATTAGAATAAGAATGTGAATAAAATATTGTTGAGCAGACTGATCAATTCATTTTCTTGTTTGGTAGGATCAAATGATCATTTCATTTATTTAGTTGATATATATAGTTTTTAGACATAGAATAATATAAAAAGTTATATTAAATTAACAAAAAATATTCTAAAGTATATAATTCATAAATTAATATGCTTAACTTAGCTTCTAAAATTTATATACTTTTAATCTTTTAAGATTTTATTTTAAAATTTTTTAAATTATAATATTTAATATTACTATATTATTTTTTATTTAATTTTTTATTTCTTATATTTATTTTATTAATTCATATTTTTAGTATTTAGTAATATTTTTATTATAATATTATTTGAATATTTTATTATTTTTATTTTTTATATTATAATTATTTTATTTATTAGCAAATTTTCAGTTAATTATTTCTTTTATGTGATGTAAATGATTTTTTTTCCATTTGACTAAATTCAATTGATTCCATAAAAGTGAAAATGAGAAATAACATTCGTAGATGGGTTTAACGTTTTCTACTTCCATAAAAAAAAAATAAAAAAAAATGTAATGAAATGAGCATTGCAATTCTAAATATGTAGCAAACAACGAATTACCATTCCATGAAAAATATTATTCCACGAAATAGCTAATTTAGTTCAAAACTTATGGATTGATTAGATCTGTTCTCAGATGAATCATTAACTTGGTGGTTAAGAATATGTGCTCTATTCATTGACTTCATGAATGATCTATTTGGGAGAAGTTGCATGAAGTAAAATCCTTATAAATTTCTCTGTCCCAGCGTGGATGCCTTTGATCGAATTAAAGATGCGATTAGTTGAGGTGCGTGTAAACTAATCTAAATACACCTAACCACTAAATTAAAAAAGAAAAAAGAAAGTAACCTTTCATAAAATGTCCATGTTGTTTAAAAAAAAATAAAATCAAAAGAATAAATTGTCACCCCACACACAAGAACTAAAATAATTAATAAACCCTAATTTTTTTTTTGGCATGGATCAATCCTTGAATTACTCTTGTTCTTATTCTCTCCCTTATAATTTTTCTCCCAATTTTTTTTTTATTTAAAAGAAAAATGTTATTTTTTCTATGTAATTTTTTTATATACTTTTTTATTTTTTATAAGTACTTAAATTTATTTTTTAAATCATGTGACTTTAACTTTTTAAAGTTCTATCATTAAAAATAATAATTTAAACTTGTTTTATTCAATTTTCAAATTAATTTTTTATTTTTTTTATTTTAGTGTAAAAATAAAATAAAAGATAGTGAGTAGTATTAAAAATTTAGTATTTAGAATTCATTTGGATGGTAATAATTAAAAGAAATGAGTGTTAAATTCTCCAAATTTTAAAGAGGTGTTATTTACGCTATTTATATTACATATATGTCCAATTAAAAACATTACTCAACCTCTTGTGGTAATAAGTATTTTTATTTATTATAAATACAAGTCTTATAAAACAAATTTTTATGACTCGTTCAGGCATCATATAAAAAATGATATATTAGCATAAAATTATCTATCTATATTATTATATAAGTGTGAGACCCTTATGATCTCTTACTATATAATATACACTTATTGAATTATTTAAAAATAAATTTAATTAATAATTTTTCTTCCATTACTTGATAACTACTAAACAATAACCTCTTCCCTTTCTCACTCTCCTCCTCTCTCTCCCACTCTTTTATTACACAAATACTTTTTCATTAAATTGACTTAATTAAAAATAATAAAATTAAGATAAAATATATATATATATATATTTAGCACACGCATTGCTAATCTTTTATAATTTGCCTGATATAGGGAGGATAATGATAACACACTACTACAATATATTCGATGTCACAATTATCGTATTCAATCACAATCAATGCATTAAAGAAATTGATTAGCCATAGTGTGACGGCCAGAGAAGACTAGTCCCATGTTAGCTGTATATTAGAGTAATCTTGGACATATAGGAGTAATTTTTTTTTTCTTGCTATATGCATTTTTAGTAATCACCGGGTCTTTCCAAAAATAAATTTGTGTAGTTAAAATGATTGAAAATTAAGAAGGCTAAATTGAGAGGATATACATGGCAACCTTCCGCGTTTATAGGAGAACATATCTTTATAGTTTTTAACAGAAATTGTTTCCTTTTATAATTTCTATTTTCTCCTTCAAATCTTTCAATTCAATTTGGTAAAAAGTAAAAACCGCGTAGAGAGATTTCCGGTGAAAGTAGAATTCTGGGGTTCGTTCTCTGTATTTTCCCTAGTCTCAAGAAAACCATATATAGACAATGGAAAACAGAAAACAATTTTCAAGAGTGTAATACAGATTTGACTGCTCGATTTTAACGTATGGATCACACATCTCAGTTGCCCACTGAAGCTTTGGAGCGAATCCTGTTTTTCTTGCCCACAAAAGATGCAGGCCGTGCAACTATTTTATCTAAGTCATGGCTTCAGCGCATGGGAATCACTGCCGACCCGACAGTTTTCATTCCATCAAACAAAACCCAGTAGGGATCAAGAAAAATCTGAAGAGGAAATAGAGAAATTCTTGGACTTTGTTGATGAATCACTGTCAATTCTCAGCCAGTACAAGGTAATTGTCGAAAATTTTGAGTTGAAAATGTTCATGTGCCATTGCAATGAATATACGTCTAGGGTAGATGAGTGGATGAGCTTGCTTTCGAGAAACTGTGTGAAGGTGCTTGATATTGATTTCACTGGGTCAATTTTTTCTGATACCCGTAAGCTGTTCTACAGTTTGCCTCAAACAACATTTTTCATTAAATCTTTGGTTGAACTGAGGTTGAAAGGATGTAGATTTGGGAAAGACATTTTGGGTGATAATGTCAACTTCGTGTCTATGCGAGACCTGCATTTAGAGTCTGCCAGTCTAGATGAGCAGACAGTCAGGACGGTTGAGAAGCTTGTAAATAGCTGCCCTCAGCTTGAAAAATTCAGTCTTGAATCCGATACTGACGTTGGCCTTTTTTCAATTTCTTGAACTTCGTAGGCTTCGATTTGTTAAGGTTTGCACGTGCAAAACGATTCTCATTAAGGAATCTCTTCTCCAATCTCCCGAATTGTGTGATACCTTGACCTTAATAGTTCTTAACTTTGTAAGTTTAGAAATTTCAAGTGGTCGTCTTAAGAAGTTAAACTTGTCTTGTTTTGAACTGGGAAAAAATAAGGTTATAATTGATGCTCCAAAGCTTTGTTCCTTTAAATTCGAAGGCATGCAGACTCCTTCTTTCGTTTTCAAAAATTATTTCTGTCTACAAGAAGTTCAACTTGTCATCAGAATCTCCTTTAATGATCTTGACAACACATGGTTTCTCAAATTGAGGAAGGACCTGGCCATGCTCAGCAAATACCTTGTTGTTGTGACTCTGGACTTGTTTCTTGGCCATGTGGTATGTTGAAGTTTAAAAACTGTATTATTTATATGCTAATCATATGAATTTTCTATCTTTTGATCTGATTTATTTTATTACTTCTCTTTAAATCTAGAATGCAAAATTCACTAGAATGCATTTAGACGGAAGCTTAAGACCATCACCACATTCTCTCAACTGCTTGAAGTTGAACAGGGTTCCGTCAACCATAGACTATTCAGCTTTTATTGAAGGTTTGCTCTGGAGTTGTTATCCAAAGAATTTGTTGGTAGATTTACATCAGCAGCAGGACCAAAAGTTCATTGAGGTTGCTGCACTTGACACTATCATCAGAAACTTTACCTTTCCATTTTATTTATTTATTTATTTATTTTATTCCTCTAACAATTGAACTTTGCTTATGAAACAGTTTCTTTATGCAACTCTGACGAGTAGAGACGAAAATCCAAGCTGTTGCAAAGATATTAAAGCTTGTATATGCTGGCGGCATTTCTTGGATAATGTTAAAGTTGTGACTGATACATCAGAAGGGATCAGATATGGTCTTCATAGAAATGCTTTGGACAAGACAGCTGTTGGCGAGGGCTCATATTTGACATTCCAATTAGAATGGCGAGAAAGGTCAAAGCTTCACTCATCTCAATTTGATAAATGGCCATTTTCAACTAAATTCAGAAAAGCATTGTGCTTTACGTAATCTATTTTAGATTTGCTATGACCTTCCCGCACAGAAATTTTAGTTTAGTTATTCGTTATTCAGAAAAATTATGAAATTATTTGTTTTTCTTTTGCCTCGTGCTGCATTGAGACTCAATTAGAAGGTTACATGTTTTCTCCAGTGATTTAATAGAAATGAGGATTGCAAATTTGCAATTATTTGGGGCGAAAAGATGCATATGCACATTCAAGTTGCATAAAAGGGAATGGTGAACTTATGCAATGTAGGTGCGTATTTATGAAATGATGACACAAATATTTGATGATCAACTGTTTCACTGAGTACTGAATCACATTGTCGAATTCTTGTTTGAAATTGTAATATGAGAAATGCATTTGAAGATCTTGATAAATCTTAGAGGTTGAACAGTGAACACCAATCAGACCAAGTTTCTGCACAATATAGCTTTGAAGTTGTACTTCATTCTGCAGTCATTAAAATTCTTCTTTGCTGGTTGTGGTATTAGATGGAAAGCCACCAAAGAAATCTTGCAGATAAGTAGGTTGATGACATTTAGCTATCTGTTGAACGAAGCTATGCATTCATTCTCTCTTTGATTTTTGGGTAATTCGACGTGCTGCGCTGCATTGGAGCTAAAACTCGTGTGGGGAATGCCCTTGTATAGGCCACCCCATGTGAAAAGAATTTGTTAATACCAATTTTGTCTCCCAACTTTTCCAGTTTCATTCCCAACCCATATTTGTTCTTTTTATATTTGAAGAACAACCCTCATTGTTGCACTTAAACAACTCCATTTGTGACTTAAAAGCTTCTTACTTCCCTATTTGATATTTCACCTACAAAAATTCCTAAATTTCATTGTAACTTTAAGCCACAAACGATTTAAGTTTAGATGTGTCATTGTGATAAACAAAACTTTTTAAATTAGTCATGACGTAAAAATACGGTTTCATTGTTGATGTCAATCATTAAGTAGAATATTCAATCATAACAACCTCGAGGTTGGTATGATGGTCAAGAATATGTGTTTTATTTTTGAGTAAATTGACTAAAATACACATGATCATTAAATAAAAATAAAATCAATCAAAATATAAAAATATATATAGTTTTTGGCTTAGCCTTGTGATGAGCTTTTGGTTTAGCTTTAATTTATTGGATATTGTTCCCAGCAATTTAGTTTAGCTTTTAAAACAATTTTACAGATTAAGTTTTATCCAAAACTGTTTGGTAACAAAGATTTTCAGTTTTGAGCTTTACTAAAAAGTGTTTTTAGGTTTTTAGATCAATTCTAAAAGATGAAATTAGAAATATAAATTATTTCAAATGAAAAAGAAAAAGAAAAAAGAAGTTCAAATAAATTTTAATGATTTTCTTTTAAAATTTAGATATCTACCCTATATATTTATAAAAGTGGCTTAATAGCAATTTTTTTTTGATTTCCTTAAATGCGCTTATGGGTTTTATAATTACATTTGTACCATTTAATTATTATTTCATTGTATTAAAATATTGGACTATTAATTTTTTTTTCCTAATTCTTGTCCCTTTAAAGACTAATAGAACTGTAACTCTTTTTTACTGTTAATTTCTTTTCATAATTATTCTCAATTTTATGAATCAAATTTTTTTTTTTATAAAAAAAATTAATTAAAATAAATATTAAGGATATAATTTTATTTTATTATAATGTTATTTTCTTAATTCTCCTTCTATATCTTAAGAATTAAAAGAAAGAATTTATAAATTAGGTTATGATCAATTTTATTTTTAATTGTATTTAAGTATTTATTTAATTACATTAACAAAGAGTAACATTTAATTATTATTTTATAGTACTAAAATAATGTGTTTCAAATGGATTACTAATTTATTTTTTTTCTAATTCTTTTCATTTTTATAAAAGTGACTTGGTGGCAGAAATTTTTATTTTCCTCAAATATTGTTATGAGTTTTTACTTTTACATAGGTACCATTTAGTTATTATTTTATAATACTTAAATATTGTGCTTAAAGTACACTATTAATTGATTTTTTTTCTTCTTATTCTTCTCTCTTTTAATACTAATATAATTATAAATCTTTATCACTATTAATTTATATTCCTAATTCTTCTCAATTTTATGAATAAAAAAGAAAAGAAAAATAAAAAGAAACTATGTATTAAAAAATATTAAGAGTATAGTTTTTATTTTATTATAATTTTATCTTATTAATTCTTCTTCTATATATCTTTAGAATTGAAAGTAAAAAAAATTATAAATTTATAATTATGAATTACAGTTTATTTATGTTTATTTATTTGTTTAATTAATATTTAATAATTATTTCATATGATTAAAATATTTTTCTTCAAATAGATTGCTAATTTTTTTTTCTAACTATTTGTATTTTAATAATAATATGATTGTAATTCCTTTTTGCTATTAATTTTTTTACTTAATTATTCTCAATTCCACGATTTAAAATAAATATTAAAAGTATAATTTTTATTACTGCAATATTATTTTCTTAATTATTTTATTTTTATAAATTTACTATGAAAATAAATAATTTAATTTATTAAATTAATAAATACTAATTAATAAATAATTCTCAATTATTTATTAAATTTTAACAAATTAATTAAAAAATAGACAAAACTTTCATTGTTATAAATATTTATTTATTTATTTATTATTATTATTATTTTTACATTTTTTCTATCAAAGTGAACACTTTATTTTGATTTTATTTTAGTATAATATATTAACATTTTAATATTGTATGTTAAACTAGATCTATATATATATATATATATATTGAGATAAAGATACTTTTATATTAACACAAATCATCAAGAACAACTTGTTTTATATTAACCCAAATCATCAAGAACAACTTGTTTAATATCCCTTTGTTGCCTTCCCTTCTTGTATGGTAGAGAGTGAGATGAAGAAAATCTTGGGCTAGCTCCTTACAATCTTGTACTAAACCACCAAAATAATTATTTGGAACATCCTCCTTTTGTAGAGCGTCAAAGAGAACTAGGAAATCAGTCTCTGCCATGAGCTTTTGTACATTCAAATCTCTAATCATTGATAAGCCGAACCATAAGGCCATTGCTTCTGCCAAATGAGGTTCTATGACAAAATCTTCCTTCCATGTTCTTGCCCCTATGGTGCCTCCTTGATGGTCTCTAATAATTGCTCCAAAAGCAGCTTGTCAACGTTGCATCAACATTTAGCTTGTAAATATTCAACGGTGTGACTTTCCACCTTGAAGAATTAGTATCTCTTCGCTTATATCCCCTCCCACCATTTTCCTTCTTGTACTCATCATCCAAAAGAAGAAAACCATTATGTATCTGAGTTGCAGGATTTATAACTTCATCCTCAAACTGTCTTGAACACCGTGCTTTCCAAATGCTCCACAAAATAATAGCAAATTTTTCGGTTTTCTCTTCCTCCTCCCATTCGTGTAGAATCAGATTCATGGCTTATGAGGTCATCTACAGTGTTAGGAAAAGAGACTTGGTCTTGCTCCAGACTTCACGTGGACCGTGACAAGAAATTAATGCATGCATGCTAGACTCCCATCCTCCACAATTTGGGCAGCTTTTGCACGCTGGAACACCTCTTCGTGATAGATTTTCTTGGACTGGCAACGTGTCTATAATTACTCTCCATAGTAAGTGCTTGATCTTTGGTGGAACTATGTTGTTGCCACTGCTCCAAGAGTATTTGGTTGTAAGTACTTTTCACAGAAAAGCAACCATCCTTTGTACCGTGCCATACCACTTTATCCTCCTGTCTGCCTTGACTTAATGGGATGCTTTTAGTTTGCTCTGCTTCAAAGGGCATGAAGCTTTGGTCTATCAAGTTGTGGTTCCAACAGTTTTGATCCTGATTAATGAGAGAGCTAACCACAGCATCTATTGGAAGAAGTTTTGGAGGGGACCAAGGCTTGAAACCATTTTTGCTGTGGCATCCATTTATCCTCCCATAGTCGAATTGTGTGACCATTACCAACTAACCATCTGCTTCCTTTCTCAATAATATCCCTGGCTCCATGAATGCTTTTCCATGTGTAACTTGGTTGAAAGCCTAGCTTGGATGTGGAAAAATCACTCTTAGGATAATACCGGGCTTTGAACATTCTGGCAACTAAGGAATTCAGCTTCATAAAAAGTCTCCAAGCTTGAGCATTGCCATATTGAACCAACCAAAATGTCGGAATCCCAATCCTCCTTGGTTTTTTGGGTAATCAAAGATCATCCCACTTGGTCCAATGGAACTTTCTCTCCGTTCCTGTTCTACCCCACCAAAAATTACTCACAAGTGAAGTAATTTGATTACAAACACTTACAGGTAAACGAAAACATCCATTACATATATAGGGATAGACTGAACTACATACTTAATTAGCACCTCCTTGCCGGCCCTTGGTAAAGCTTTTTCTTTCCAACCCTTAACCTTCTTCCAAATTCGATCTTTCACCCCTTTAAAAACATGCTTCTTTGAGATGCCAATAATCGGAGGTAACCCCAAGTACTTGGAGTGTCTCTCGATCAACTGCCTTTATCCCCATCCAAACCTGCATATTTGATTGCAACATTCCCTTCATATTTCGGCTAAATGATCATTTGGCCTGAAGCACTTTCATACAATTGCAACGTCTCCTTCAATTTGATTGCAGAATTAATTATAGTTAGCTTGAGCAAAAAGGAGGCTATCATCTGCAAAAAATAAATGGCTAATTGGAGGTGCTTGTGAGGCAACTTTAATGCCTGAAATTGAACCTTCCATCTCTGCCTTTCGAAGTAGTCCTGTAAAAACTTTAGTCACTAACAAGAATAAATAAGGTGATAGAGGATCTCCCTGTCTAAGACCTCCTTGAGGGTGGTGAATAATTTGAATAATTATGGATTATTTGTCAATTATGACTTAAATAAAATGTGTCTGATAGTTTATGGGATAAAATGTAATTGTCCCCAAAATTAAATTAGCTAAGATTCAATTTTTTATTTTTATTTTGATATTTTGCCAATCAGTATGGGATGATAAATTAGATTAATAATCTCTTATTAGGATGGATCACTAGATGTAACAACTTAACAACAACATTGATGTTGCCGGACTACAAATTCATTAGCAGCCAAGACTTGATTTTATTATAATAAAAATGTTCCATAGGTAGACAGAATCCATGCAGACCATAAAAAAAACGTGCAATTATTACTGATTTGCAGATTGATCAGATTGATCCGTACTGATCAATCTATGTACTGACAACAACTACACAAAACAGATTAGGCTTTGCTTTGCTTTTAACATCCTCACCCACCAAACTCAGAATTCTTACCTCCCTATGATCTCTATCACTACAGTGTTTACTGTCCGAATCTTGGTAGATATTATAGATGGTAAGACCTACCAGCTACCTGTCAGGTAAAAACAAACACAAACAAATTTGGATACTATCGTGTTGCACGAGAGTAACACGAGAATGTTGTGTGAGAAGGTACACTAATTCCCTCCAAAATTAATTCTAATTCAGAAAACAGATTCAAATTTTGCCTAGATATATTGAATCTTCAGATAGACCTACGGATTCTGGTGTAGATAGTCGAGGAAAGGGTAAAATTAGCTGGGGATACTCCAAGACTATGGTGGATATGTGTTTGTACTGGAACAGAGTAAAACCAAGTTAGGAGATAATCATGACATCCAAATGAGTGATTTTATTTAGACAAGATATTTTAAAACAATATTGAGGATTGTATGAACAAAGTTAGGAGCCAATCAAGACAACCAAACAATCAAACCCAAGTCCAGAGAGCCACCAGGATTAGCCTGCCCATCTGCAACAAAGTTGCATTATGACGAACCACAATTAAGATTTAGTCAAAAGTAAACAACCCCTCATTTCATAATGTTCAGTTTAAGATGGAGTTTAGAACAAGGGTGCTCAGAAAACTTGGAAACTTATTTAATTTGGATCCACCCATCCGAGTTCAACCAAAATTTGACAATTTGATTAAATTCTAGTTTTAAGTTGGGTAGTTTTTATCTATTATCTCAAGTCTGGTCGGTTATTCGGATGAAAAAAATTGAATTCTAGAACACCCTACTCATCTGAATTTATTTACTAATGTTTTATTTATTTCTTTTTAATTCAATTTAGAGTCTTTTAATTTATGAAAAAGAGTGTGACTCAACCCAATCTATACTCATGTTCATTTTAACCTTATCAACATTCAGTTTGAATTTATATTCAAGTTAAAAAAACACATTATTTTAATCTTTATTCATGTTAAATATACATACTATTTTAACATTTTTATTAACATTGTAATGCTAAAAGACTCCAATATATATTTATTTAGTTCAAAAATCATATAACTTAGATTTTCTATCTTATTTTGGACCTTATTAGTTGTTGAAAAATAGATATTAGATCATTTTATAATAATATTCTATAAATGGGATAATGTAATTTTTTACCATCCAACCACCTGGGGGGTGTGCATAAGTTGGTAAACCCAAAATAACCAAACTGAACTATCCCAAAATTTGGGATGGTTTTGGTTAAATAGTAAATTGGGCTTCACAACCTAATTCAGTCACAATAATCGAAAACAAACCCAAACCAACCTAATCTATTGGGTTGGTTTTGAATATCCTATATGTAAAAAACCAAATATGGTTATGTTAGTGGTAATTAATTCATACTTAGTTCAGCTTATGGAGGACCATACACTGGATATGGATCAGTTTCCGGTACAAGAAATGATCTTTTTATTTATTTATTTATTTATTTTTAAGTTAAACACCACCACCCTCTCAAAAGTGTATTTAATAAAAACCCAAATTTGTCCCTAATAAAAAAAATAATGTGTCCCTCTCTCACACAAACATCCGCCCCCCTCTCCCCTCTTCCCTCTCCCATGTCTTTAATGAAAATAAGATGGTCCTGATCCTCCGTACATTAGATCACACCTATCTGAAAATCAACCAATCAAATTTTATCGTCATCTCTCTTTTTATTTAATTGTACTTTATTTTATAAAAAAAAAAAACGAATTTTTTTTAAGCCCCGCGAGGAAGCAAGGATCCACCAAATGAGTCTTCAGCCACCAAATTCTCTATATATACCAGATTGCAACTCCTTAATTATTCCTCATTCTCACTTTGCTTTTTTACAAATTTAGTTTCTGCAATCTCTTAATGTTATCCATCTTTCTTGATAAGTACTTGGGATATTTAAAATTGAAAGTCATTGATACCTACCAAATTTCTCCACCAATAGGTTTAGTTCCCACAACCACTCTCCCTGTCACTTTCTTGAAAAAAAATTTAACACTAATGTAAGATACAGTATTACTGCCATTCAAATTAGGGCATATGTATTAATGAGTCCACCTCATCTCATCTATCTGGCAGACTAAGTAGGAGACTTCCATTGTTAACTCTATCCTTTTCCCTTCCATCTCTTTTCCTTCTTTCACGACTAAGTAGTTCCATAATCATCGGCAAAAAAAAAAAAAAAAAAAATCCTCCAAAAACTTAGTTTCATACTCGAATTTTGAAAAAATTTATCGTGAAATTCCTAAATGTTTCTCCCATACTTATGGTCTCCCTTAGTTTTTTTTTTTTTGTTTATTAGTCAACTAGAAGACAAGAAGAAGATCACTCTGTTTCAGTTATCTGGGCTAGTATCAACGAAAACAGGTGAGCAATCAAAATATTCTTTTCTTTTAACATCATTCCAATTTGATTTCTTTTTTTTTTTTTTTTTTTGCTGGTAAGAATTTTCAACTAATTGCTTTCATTGATTTGGCAAAAAAATCTATCTGGTTGCTTTATTTGCTTCATTCTATATTCTTTCTTCTTTTTTATTTTTTATTTCCACCATTATTTAGAAGTTATCACTTATTTGTTCATTGATGCATACTACCTGTTTGATATAATGTGTGAAAGAACTTTTATAGTAGCAATGGTTTAAAGCAGAGGTAGTATGCTATGACTAAATAAGAACAAGCTGCTTTTGCTGTTGTTAAGGTTTGTTTCACTTTATACTTTAATTAACATGACAAATCAGTTAGGCATTTCCTATTGCCATTTCAGAAACCAAGATCATCCAAATGGATATTTGGTTAAGCAGTCCCGATACTCAATATAGTTAACAATAAACAATTAAAGATTGATATGTAGCTAAATAATATTTATTTGCTTCATTCTACATGCTTTCTTTCTTTTTCTTTTTTTTATTTTAATTTCCACCATTATTTAGAAATATTTAATTGATCAAGCTTTAGCAAAAGGAGTCAATTTCGCTGTGTGCAACACTTCCAATGAGAAGGCGATATGCATAATCAGGTTCCAAACTTATATTCGCTTATGTGTTTATTTCTGAGATTGTAGAAAACCTTTTATAGATAACCAATCCTCGAAGAACATTGTTAATAGTTGATATATCTTAATTTATGACAAAACTAACAATCAAGATAAGGAACCTCTTGTACATTTTTCTATTTCAACTAAATATAATATAAACTTTAATCATGTTGGATCAATATGCTTGGATGAACTAGTCATAACTCACACTAACCTAAATGTTAGGAATTTGTGTGAAATATGACAATCATATGCACAGTAAAATTTAAATTTTTGATTCCTTTAACTCGAAATCACCTTATGATTATATGAAAGATTTTAATTAAAGTTTAACAATTAAAAAAGTAGATAACTGTGTACCTCCAAGGCTTTCAATTCTTTCGTCGTATTCTTAATTCGGCTTTTGCTCCTTTATTGATTCATCAACAGCATAGCAATGACACAATGTGTCTTGTCTCTAAGTGTATCCACATAAATGAATCTAACTACAAATATTCATGCATTGAAGATGAAAAGGGTTACCAAGGAATTCCTTTTATGCTATCACAATTTAATGAAACTATCTTGTAATTTAAGAATTGTACTTGGCCTAAAATCCTTCTAAAGGTATTTTTGGACTCTCTGTACAGTACGTATAATTATTTTTTATCTTCTGTCTTCTAGCTTGTTAAGTATTGTATTAATAAAGACTAGCCACCTCATTATGGATTGGACAATCCTAACACATTAGGGATGCTGCTAACATTAAGATTTAATTATAATTAAATCTAATGCCTAACAAACTATAATAATTATGTGATTGTCCCAAAAGTCTCCTTGATTGAATATCGTCCTTTTGTGTGTGACTCCTTAGGTCCAAATTATTGATGGCAGTAGGCATGTAACTTTTACATATTTATTATTTGACCATGTCCAATTAAATTAGAAGTCATTCTAATTATTAAAATTAAAACTTGTTTTAATTCTCTATATGATTAAGATTAATTAGTTAATCATTTATGTAATTAATTAATTATCAGGATTTCTTACAAGTACATAATGACTACTCATAATAGTATGAATATGGCTGTGAACCTATTGAACCTTGCCATTATCATTTACCATGCAATTAAATTATTCTATCATGCAATGTCCTGATTAAATCTATTTTGGTATGAAAATAATGTCAAACCCTAAATTTAATCATATATGTCAATCTTAAGATTATAACTTCATTAGGAGAAATTAGAAACTCATATTCTAATATCTACCATGCTATGGCCATAGACCTTAAGTTAAATCTTTTATCGGACACGTAGGATATTTTCTCTTTTCTACTAAGAGTGATAGATCCTTTATTGTACATTCACATACCTCCATATACAAGTGATTATACTCAATTACTACTTCTTAGGTGACTCATTAATAGTATCAGAAATATTATCAAAGTATAATGACGTACATACAAGATAACTTATGATGTCTCAAGTCAAAGGACTATTTGCACAACTGTAACATGAAAACCACCTATTAACATGTAGAGAAACTCCATATAAGTGTTCTTAATTAAATCAGTTTAGTGAACTCATTCTCTAATAAGCACTTACATATCTGTCTTGGTGTCTCATACACAAGTGACTAGGAGATCAGTCACCCTCTATTCTTTGAGCCAACTAGATATATATACTAATCTATATGGATTCACTAATGCCCAACTTAGTGATTTTATGATTAAGAACATTTAAGAATTAAGCTTAAAAGAAATACATCTCATTAACATGATCTCATCATGAAGCTTATTTCTATTGCTTTAGTTCTTTGGGCTTGTGATGGTTAATTAATAACTCTTATACATGATATTGTTTGCCACTCATTCAATTAAATGAATATTAATAATAATATGAATAAGATTGTACATAAAATAATATGCCATAAAATTGCATGTCATTAGCTTTAGGGCATACTACTAACACCCAACTACTTTAGTTTTTTTATATCTATCATTTTCCATTGACACACAAAATATGTGTTTTTTTAGGTCTATGCTATAGTATCATTCTTTCTAGGACCCAAGCAAGTAGAAAAAATGGACATATTTGCAAGAGACTTCGTTCCTCGTAAAAAGCTTGATCTAGTACATTTTCGTCTCTCAAGTGTTAGTTTCGTAAAGTGGTAGCTGGACACCATCTGATTATTGACCTTCCATACTGTAATACAAGATGCATTTGTTGTTAGCTCCTTTCAAATATATGATATACTCATGCTTTGTGATAACTGAAAGAATAGTATGGAAATTGGTTTTTTTCCACTCAACTAAATTTGCTCTTTCTAACATTCTATTTATATATTAGTTGCTAGCACCTTAGGAATTGATCCTTCTAGATATTGCATCATAGAGTGCCTTATAGATGTCTGATACTAAATTATAATCTTAATAAAGTTCCATTCGTTCTTGCTCGTTAAGGTTGAGATGCCATGTATTTTGCCTCTTCATACTTTTTATGTGTTTATTTATTTAGTCATTCTTTTGTATGCAAGCAAACACTTCTTCAAAAGCCAAGGGCAATACATTGCTGCAACTTCCTAAGGTACCTTCGTTTCAAAAATTTGCAAGACAGGAGCAATATGGACAAAATGATAAGTGTGATAGTGAAAGGAAATGGTTTGATGGTGTCTTTGGAAGGCAAGATTGTATATAAGAGATAGATTCTAGGAACTGTAGAGTTAGGAACTGGTCTGTTGATTTTTCTGCTGCTTATGTTAACCTTGATAGTTCAAAAATGTCGTTGGATAATCTCTCACAGAGGAGTCAGTCAAATAAGAATGCCAGACATTTGAATTTTAGAGAACACTCAGGAGAAAGTGTTGCTGCAGACAACAATATTTATACAAAATCATGGATTTATGCAACTGGTGATGTAGGTCTAAAGGACTACCATTTTTGCAGCAATTCTATACAAATGTTACCAAATGTTTCACATTTTAAATTTAATAGTATAGAATTTTGCATTCAGAATGTTGAATATGCAAATTTTATATAGCTAATTGTTTAATAGTGAAGATTTTTGTATATTTAGATGGTTCTGTATTGCAGATTTTTCTATATGCAGATTATTTCAGAATGTTGTTAACTTTGGGAGGAATATAGAACAACTTAGAACAATAAATTATAGTATATTATAAATAGAATTGTCCTTGCCACCTTATTCTATTGAAGCTATTATTTTTATTAAATAGTAAAAAGTATTATCTTTCATCATAATGGTTTTTCAATTCTATTTTTTTTTTTTTATTCGCTAGAATTGCTTTTCGAATTGAAAGTAGAAAAATTGACAATTTCTTCCAAAGTTTCAGCAACAAAGTAACAAAAAGAAAAGAAAATGGCATGAAGTCAATTGCAATTTAAAATAACAACTAGAAGCTAATGTCAAAAATTTTGAATTCTTACATTCCTTTATGATAAAAAGTACTAATAGAAAACTCTAAAAAAACAATAGTAGACAGCTAAATAGTGATGTAGTAACTGAATATTTCTAAATTACAGCACAAGTTCTAAATCAACTTAAAATCAAAAAAAAATTGATCATGAACTTTAGGATCCACAAAAATTCATGAACCTTATATCTATCCAAAAATTTATCACTAATAATGTTCTTCCTTGACAGTATAGCTTGTACTCTTATTTTATGCCAAGATCAAGTTATCTCTTATTTATCTTTTATGGAGAAAAGAGTTTCCTTCTGTTCCTATATGGTCCATCATGTTGCTAAGTGATTCTTGTTTGACATGTAAAATCATAATATTTTTAATGAAGAATATATTATACTTCCATCTAGAAAAAGAAAACACATACAATTTACTATTTTCTCTATTATTTTATAAATTATGATAATTTTGTGAGAACAAAGAGTTTAATAATGTGAAAGTCTACCCGAGAGAGGACTTAAATTTGCTATTGTAGCTTGATTTGAAAAAGACTGGACATCTTGATAACAATGAGGCAAATTTGGATACAAAGCCTACATGTAAAAATAAAAAATAAAAACTATATTAGTATAACATATAAATGTTAACTAATCCAATGTGTAAAATGATTAACCTAGTTCAGAGGAAGTGTTGGTATGTAATTGTAGTAAGACTAGCTTGCAGAATTACACCCCTACCCCTATATAATTAGGAATTTAAGTGTCCATACATTTAGAATAAAAACAATCTAGAGAGAAAGACAAAACACTAAAGAAAGAAATGAAGGATTGATTCCTGAAGAACATATTGTGATCCTATAGGTATAAGAGTAGCCACTTTAGAGAAATTTGGAGAATGAAATATTGTTGGAGATGTTGGTGAGGCACACACTAACATGACTAGATCCCATATGTGATTTTTTACCTATGTTGTGCAATGTAAAAGAAACTTAGCAAGTATTAAGAAAGTAACATGAGAACAAAACAAATATTTCCTTGATCTTGCTAAGTGCTAACCTTGATCAACTTTGCTACGCTTTGCAGGCATAAATGTCTTTTTGTTGTTATTTGTATCCTTTTGTTGGAATGACTTCTTCTTCCTGCATCTCTTCTCAAGTTGACTTTTGATTCTAGCATTTGTCACTCCCTTTACTGTAACTCGAGGAGGATCTAACACTCTTTGTGTTGTTAACTCACAACTTTGATCTTCTGTCTCTTTTCCATTAGTATCCTTATCAAATTAACTTAATGAACTTTCCTCCATCTTGGTGGATTTCATGAAATCTGCTAAACTTTTGATGCCATTGTCTAAGATATCTTTAGCTATTTTTATTGTTTCTTTTGTTAGTGCACCCTTTGTTGCAAAATGAATGGATTTATGCATTATTTGGCTTAATCCAAACTAATTTGTCATGTTAATTAAAGTATAAAGTGAAAACAAGCAGCTTGTTCATATTCAGTCATAGCATACTACCTTTGCTTTTAAACCATTGTTGCTATAAAAGTTCTTTCACACATTATATCAAACAGGTAAAATGCATCAGTGAACAAATAAGTGATAACTTCTAAATAACGGTGGAAATAAAAAAATTAAAAAAGAAGAAGAAAGTATGTAAAACGAAACAAATAAAGCAACCAGATAGTTGTTTTGCCAAATCAATAAAAGCAATTAGTTGAAAATTCTAACCAACAAAAAAGGAAAAAGAAAAAAAAAACAAATGAAATCAAATTGAAATGATGTTAAAAGAAAAAAAATATATTTTGATTACTCACCTGTTTTCGTTGTATACCAGCCCAGATGCCTGAAATAGAGTGATCTTCCTCTTGCCTTCTAGTTGAGTAATAAACCAAAAAAAAAAAAAAAACACTAAGGGAGACCATAAGTGTGGGAGAAACAATTAGGATTTTTATGATAAGTTTTTTCAAAATACAAGCGAGAAACCGAGTTTTTGGAGGAATTTATTTATTTATTTATTATTATTATTATTTTTTTTTTTGCAGATGATTATGGAACTACTCAGTCATGAAAGAAGGAAAAAAGATGGAAGGGAAAAGGAGAGTTAACATAATTAGGAGAGTTAACAAGTGTTAGGTTTAGTTTGGTGATGATGTGATTTTTAAAAAGTTGTTATAACTTTTATGCTGTGAAAAAATAATTGTCAAAAAGTCATAACAATTCTGTCTGATAAATTTTTTATAAAATTTGTTAGGGATAATAAAAGTAATGAATAAGGTGTTTGGTAAAACAAATTATAAGCTGCTTTGAATGTATAAAATGACAAAAATAGATATTATTAATTAATAATATATTTAGGAAGAGAAATTTAACAGTTTATAAATTAATTGAAGATATATTTAATAATTTTCTAAAAGTAATAAGGATAATTTTTGTACTTTTAATTTTGCAAAAGTTCACAGCTAGCATTCAAAAGCATCACTTGGAATGATTCTAAAAACACCCATTACTTTTTAAAAACTGTAGAAGAAGCACCCTTAAAAAAAAAAAAAAAATTAACCCAAAAATATTTAAGTGCTATAGCTTTTTAAAAGCCAAAACACCCTCTTGAAAAGGATTAATAAACCCAATCTTAGTCTCCTACCTAAGCCTATCACATAGATGAGATGAGGTGAACTCATTAATACATGTGTCCTAATTAATACATGTATCTTAGGTATTGTAGTAGTGCTAGAAATTTTTTCCACTTTTTTTGACATCCTCCATCTTTTTAGTGATTAAAAAGTTTTTTTCTTCCATAAATTTCCTTACTCAACCAATCATTTCTTGGAAACAATCCTTCCATGTCTTAAACAATCTCTCTCCTTAACTCTTCAACATTTCTTTCCATTTGCTGCCAATTTTGTAATCCCTCCAAAACCCAACAAGCCTCACATCAATTACGTGGCAGATGTCGCCTTTGTACAATTCACCGTGGCAGAATCAATGGCAAATTTTAATCACTTTGTAGCTGTTAATTTTTTTTCTTTTAAGACATAACAAAGTACAAAAGAGAAGTCTTTTTCCATGGCTGCAAAAGTTTACTTAGCAACAAAGTTGGAAACTTTACTCGTTTTCTTTTCTTGTAGTTTCATTTCAAAGAATTTCCTCGTTGTTTATTAATTCACAATTGGAACTCCTATCTTCCAAGGAATAAAGTTTAGTTTCGAGGGACTGTTTCGACAAGCCCAAAAACAGAAACAATTCGAAAAACAATATGGAAATAGTATGGAAACGTTAATTTTTTAGGAAACACATGAAAACATATAATAAAACACATATGATAGTAATTGTAAGTATCTAACATGAATAATTTAGTTTTTAGAGTACTAATAAATACATATCAAAGTAAAAATCATAACACAAACATAGTAATTCAAGAAAAATATTAAATTACAATCACATCTAACCAGCTATGGAGTGTCTAGCAAGTGCATATCTAGAATAATGAAATTGTCTAAAGAAAATTAATAGTATTATTCAACATAGCTACAATACTGATCATAACTCATGTGATGACAGAAATGTGTCTCATCTTCCCTCACATATTTCTAAAAATCTTCAATATTGTATGCAAAATTTTGAGTTTATGAAGCAAAATTACCAAAGTGAGAAGATGATTGTGTATCATATTCAGAAGATGTATCATAGCTATAATTAGAGGATAATGAACCATAATTAAAATTAGAATTATTATATCCAGATGGTTGAGACCCATATCCATAGCTAGAACTATAAGTGGAAGAATCATCCTATGCATGTTAGTTCCACCTAAATAAAATAAGAAAAAGTCTGAAGTCAAACTTTTCAGCATCTATCATCATTGTATCTCTATCATTTTACATTTAACTTTCATTATAATTATTTTTTTTTCTTTCGACCATAACACTTTTCATTTCACATAATAGGTCAATACCCATGATCAGTATCTTGAGTACAATAATTAAATCGTTGCTCTTCAATAAAGAATACTACACCTGAACTTTCACCTTTATTACATTGTCCTCTAACTCCTTCATTATTATCTCTATCTCCATTATCATCATTATTATCACTACCACTTTTATCATCATCATCATCTTCTTCTTCAGTATCAACAGATATATACCAAGAACGATGTTGAGATCCTCTTATTAAATTTCAAACTCTTCATCATCAGCTATTTGGGTTCTTCTTGTTTGCATTCTTATACCATATGTGTCTGACCAATGATTAGCAAAAATGGCTAAATAAGCATTTGGCCTAGTTGGTTGGCCATGACCATCAAATCCATCTAATAATATATTTTCGGGATCATCTAACCATTTAGAAATACCTTCATTATCTTAAAGCACAGTGGTTAAATCTATTACTTTGAAATCAATATTTTTCTTACTTTTCTCTTTCATAATATGTTTCAATTTCAACCTCATGTTGTATTATGCATAAAAAAGCTTCTCTAGTTTTTCATAGTTAAGTCAGTTACTTACTTTTGTGTGAATAAGAGCAAATGTACTCTAATTTCTTTCACACCCACTAGATTAACTTGTCTGTGACAATACTTTTAATGCAATCTTTCTCAAATTTGGAGCATCCATTCCATATAAAAACCATCATTCAGCTATGAAAGATATATTACTATTATATCATTAACTAAAAATTGTATTAATGAAATAAAGTTCTTAAATAAGATCAAGTTACCTGGATCCATTTTTTCTCTTCCTTTAACAGCTAGTTGACTTGAAAACCTATGCATGGCCTCTTAAAAAATTTTAACCTATTAACAACCAGATTGTTAATTCTCAATAGCAACAAGTATATATAAAATTCAATACTATTGAACATTTCTTATTACCTGTGCTAGTACATGAGAAGCTATTGTACTGCTTGGTTCAATTCTATTAACCACATCTTTAAGTGCATTTATCAACTCTAGTTGATCCTTATTATTTTCACTATATTGGTATACAAGATTCTAGTAATATGCTATTTTGTTTTTTTTTAAAAAATGAAAATATAACACAAGTTAGAGGTATGTTTAGAATATCAGGTTATAAGCAAAATCATACATAACTAGAATATATATTCATTAACTTACCTGCTACATGAATAGGAGATATTATCTTCTTTCGACAACGTTCATCAATGACATTAATATAATTTTTACAATAATTTGGGGCAATTTCTTGTATTTGTTCCTTTGCTTTGATCATTGGTGCATATACATGTGTCATAGTTGCTAATTTCTCCCCATCAACCATTCTCAGTACTTTTGCAATTGGAGCATGTATGTTAACAATTTTTTTAGCTCTTTTCCTAGAACTTATAATCCATAAGAGTTTGGCTAATTTTCTTCCCAATTGAATGCTTACTATATGTATTCATTTCCCATTCATCTGAAGTCATCATTCTTTGTAAGTCATTCTTATGTTGTAGAAGACTTTCAAGAGCAATATAATTTGTGGCAAATATTGTTTGAGCTGGCAGTATTAATTCACTTATACAATGTTACCTCATCAAATGAATAACTTTTCCATGATTATAAATGAAATTTGTACACTTCTTTGCTTGCTCTAAAATAGGTAAAATACTTTTGAATTTTGTAAAGTTGTGTAATACCAAATCAAGAGAATGTGCAGCATAGATATCCAATATAAATGTGGTCTTCTATCCATCAATAACTTTGAAGCCCTTTTGTTATGAAGATTGATTATCTGTGATGATTTGAACTAGATATTTTTCACCAATCTCTTGAACAACCTCATCTATTAACTAAAAAAGATAATTAGCATCCTTATCAATCCCCGTTGTGTTTACTGATGTGTGAAAAACTATCTTTCCATCACAATAAATCAAAAAGTTATTTATTGACAAATAGGTTATAGATGTCCATCCATCACACATGAGAGTCACTCTATAAACCTCCCAATTCTTTTTAAATTCATCAATTATTCTTTCTATTCCTCTATCTCATCCTCCAAAATAAGACCATTGATTTTATAAAGAGTAGGCCCTTCAACTCCAACCCTTACACGTGCAATTTCATCAATCATATACTGATAATATAGCCCTTGTGCTTTGTTAGGAGCAATATTTTGATAAATAAAGAACTTTCCAATAGCATGCTTTGCTGACTTTGCCTTGGATTTCATATGTTTTTTAACTTTTGTTAGTAAATATCTTGTTGCCTATTTATGCTTGAATCTATCTTTTCTCTACTTAGGCCTTTTTCTCTTATAGTAAACTTTCCAAAACCTTCTTTCACACTCTGAGTGCAACTTAAATTTCAAGTTTGTGTAGGCTCCATCATTAGATGTGGAACTTGCCTATATTCCTTGTTTTGCCATAAATATATATATCATGTATTTTATAAATTCATTGCATATTGAATATCTCATCTTTACTGCATGCTCATCTCATCAGCTGTGTCATCAATATCTTCTTTTCTAATTCCTCCCTCAGTTAAATTTTCTCTCATCTCACCTCTTACTTCTTTCCTTTTTTAATTCTCTTGTTTCTTCTCTCTCAAGTGCAATCTCACGTGTTTAGAAATTTTCACTAAGACATTTCTCACACTTTGTCATATTTGGATAACCTCCAGCTAAATGTTGTTTGTCTCTAGCAATACCTCCTCCCTTAATTTGGTTTTACAAAAATTATAAATTACTTACTGACGATTAGTCGCCTATTCTTTCAAATTACAACCATCCAATATCATCAACCTTGTTTTTTTTTTTTTTTTTTTGTATCGTGGCTCTTCAATAGCCAGGTTGTTTATTTTTTGAGGAAGAAGAAGCCATCTATTATTTTTAACTGCAAAAAAATAAATATATAGCCCAATTAAATTATACTAAGAGAAAATTTATATAAATTAAATTGATAGAAAAAAAAGATAATAATTGAAATTATATAAATTACTGATAGTTGAAAATTTAAATAAATTAAATGATAGCATACAAAAATTAAAATTTTTTTTTTTAATTAAGTCATATTTACTGATGTTATAGGATAATGAACTTAAAAATTATTTTCTAAATAATTCATATCTACTAATGTTCTAAGTTAATAAGCATATATAAATAACTTATATTTATTATTTTTTTCACTATTTAAAAAATTAAACTAACTTTAAACTAAAAACCTCATTGTTTGTGCTATCTATAAATAAATACTAATAATTGAAAATTTAAATAAATTAGATAAAGAAAAAATAGATAATAATTGAAATTTAAACAAATCTAATTAATTCATATTTAGTAATGTTATAGGTTAATGACATAAAAATTATTTTTTATCTTATTCATATTTACTAATGTTCTAAGTTAATAAACATATATAAATAAATATCTTTTAATTTTTTTTTCACTATTTCAACAATTAAACTAACTTTAAAATAAAAAAAGGCTAATATATATATTTTGATAGATATATGAATTTATTGTCAAAACAAGGAGAAGAAAAAAAAAGTAAAAAAGAAAATGATTAACAAATTATATTAAACTATAATATTATATTATATTATATTATATAGAAACAATTATATACATGTTTAAGCCCAGCCCAGCCCAGCTCAATATACTAATTACAAAAACAGAAAAAAGAAAAATAAACACAGTTAAATGCGACTCTTCTCTGTAATTATAAGTTTGCAACTGCAATTCCTTCCAGCTCTACAACTCTCTTCTTCAACTTTGTCTTTAACTCTGCTACTTTACACCCGATCGATTCCAACTATTGCAAGAGAATCAAGGGCCTCTCTCACTTTTACAATAGAACTTGCTCTCACATCCTATTCTTCAAAGACAGATAAGTATTTTCCTTCCTTCAATTACCTAGTGCCCTTTTTTTCCCAAAATTTTATGCTTTTGCTTTTTCTTTTTCTTCCCTTTTCGTACCTACAAACCTGAAATTTTGTTACCCACATGTGTGTCGATCCGTTTCGGTTGAAATCGACTCCGTTTCTACAAAAACTACAAGCTTTTGTTTCTGTATATGTGATTCGTTTTTATGTGTGTGCAAATCGAATCAATTCATCTATTTCAGGCGAATTGGCATAAATTTACGTTCCTTGCTATCTCCCACTAAGCTTCCAATGGAGACGAAGCTGTTAAGAGCTTCTATATCAAATTATTCTAGACCCCATTATGCTTTTTCCTTACATCAATCTTAGCCAATGGATTCACACTCGATTTCTTTATGATAATCTCTGATTCAACTCTCTAATCTCTTATCTGATTTTAATGATTTTATGATTTTAAAATCTAAATAAATTATTAAAAATTTAAGCTTCCATTGAATTGTGGAAGCTACATTAGATAGAAGCTATGCCTAAGAGAGATTGTTCTTGAAATATCCATCCAAAACTATTTTCAGAATTGAAAAAATGGATGGAGGGATGAGAGAACCATAACATAGTGGAAAAGATGATGGGTTAATATTTGAATTTTTTTTAAAAGAAAAAATAATTATTTTTGTGGGAGAGTCCCAAAACGACGTTGTTTTGGGACTCTTCCACAAAAAATCTATAAGACTAAACCTTTTTTTTTTTTTTTTTTTTTTTTTTTTATAAAAAAACACAACAAAGTATGAAAGAGAAGCCTCTGTCCATGGCTGCAAAAGTTTACTCACCAACAAAGCTGGAAACTTTACTCGTTTTCTCTTGTCATTTCATTTTAATGAATTTCCTTCCTGTTTGTTAATTCATAACGGGAACTCTAGTCTCCCACTAAGCTTCCAATGGAGACGAAGCTATTAAGAGCTTCTATATCAATTTTTTTAAAGACCCAATTATGCTATCTCCTTACAACAATCTTAGCCCATGGATTCACACCCGATTTCTTTACGATAATCCCTTATTCAACCCTCAATCTCTTATCCGATTTAAATAATTTCATTATTTGGTTCAACATTTATGATTTTTAAAATCAAATAAATTATTAAAAATTTAAGCTACCTTTGAATTGTGGAAACTACATTAGATAGAAGTTATGCTTGAAAGAGAACCCAGTATATATTCTCTTTTTTCGAAATATCCATTCAAAACAGTTTTTAGAATTGTAAAAAAAGATGGGGGGAGGTGAGAACCAGAACACAGTGGAAAAGATGATGGAGAGTCTCAAAACGAAGAAGAAAAGTAATTATTTTTGGGGGAGAGTCCCAAAACTACGACGTTTTGGGACTCTCTAGGCACTTTTCGCCCACGTCCTTCCCTCTCTAATGGATCCGTTTGTGTTTGGATCCACCGAATAGGCAGATCAGTGGAGAGGTGCCTGTGGAGTCTCAAAACTACGTCGTTTTAGGATTCTTTAACAAAAAACTCTGAAGTTTCAAAAACAAAAAAACAAAAAAAACAACAGAGTATGAAGGTAAAGCCTCTCTGTCCATGGCCACAAAAGTTTACTCACCAACAAAGCTGGAAACTTCATTCGTTTTCTCTTCTTGTAGTTTCATTTCAAAGAATTTTCTCCTTGTTTGTTATATCGTAATTGGAACTCTAGTCTCCTACTAGGCTTCCAATGGAGACGAAGTGCCTCTATATCAAATTTTTCTTGACCTAATTATGCTTTTTCATTACACCAATCTTAGCCCATGGATTCACACCCTATTTCTATATGTTCATCCCTGATTCGACCCTCAAATCTTTTATCCGATTTGGATGGCTTCATCATTTGGTTCAACTTTTATGATTTTTAAAAGCTAAATAAATTATTAAAAATTCAAGTTGCCGTTGAATTGAAGAAGCAAACATTAAATAGAAGCTATGCTTGAAAGAGGACCCATTATATTATTCTTGAAATATCCATCCAAAACAGTTTTGTGAATAAAAAAAATGAAGGGAGGAGAGAACCAGAACACATTGAAAAAGATGATGGGTGAATTTCCAGTTTTTTTTTTTTTTTTGTTTTTTTTTGTTTTTTAAGAAAAATTAATAATTTTTGTGTGATGATCTACCTCTCCAAGCAACTCCACGGATTCCCTCTCCAGTGGATCCGTTTGGCCATGTCATAGGTCCAGATAAATGTAACTGTACTTTTTATCTGTTTTAAATTGAAGAATATGTTAGTATCAAAAATTTGTATGATTATATGCATGCTATGATGCTTTCACCTTAATTAATGCTAGACAAATGTTCATATTTTTTTTTATATTTAATTTCACATTTCATCACCATTATTTTCTTTATTTTTTATTTGAATCCCCATCTTATATATAATTGAGAAGTCATTATTTTTTCATTTTTTTATTTTTATTTGAGATTCTCACTATCTTGGTGATGAAAATCATAGATTGTTTATTCTTCTGTCATTATATGAATTCTCACTTTTATATTGATAAATATGATTAATACAATTTGATTGTCTTCAATGAAATTATTAGGTTAAATTCGAGCACAAGGCAAATGACTTGAGCTAATTTGAAATTAGAAGCTTGAAAATATTATCCATTACAAAGTGGGATTAAAGTGAGGATCAAGTAATTTATTTATTTATTTTTTTTTAAATTGAGATTTGTTTTTATTTAAAAAATAGGAAAAAAAATTTAATTCAAATAAAATATCATTATATAATAGACCGTGATGCCCAAAAAACATGGTCCGCCATTTTTAAAGGTTGAAACTGGTCTGTTTTGGTCGGATTTTTAGCATTCAACAGGTCAACTAAACCTAAGGAATGTCACTAAAGCTAGTGTAAATTTTAATGGATAAAATCCAGATCAGTTTATACACGTCTGGACTAACTCATTTATGTGATTCAATTAAAGACGAGTCATTGAGAATTTTATACTTTTACAATCTTTTTAAATTTAAATTTATGAAAGTTTTATTTTCTGGTCTCTCTAAAATTTTTAATATAAAAAATTAAAAAAAAGGAAAGTTCCTTAACTTTTAAACCGACCCTATTCCTTCCACTCCTTTCAAAATTCAAGTGCATGTCACCACTAAAATCTTATGCATGTGAATGTGTTACTAAGATCAAAATTCCCCTAAGGTAAGGAAGGCTTTGTTTAGTATGAAGCATTTCAAAGGTCTTGGGCCAGATTTCAAGCTATTTTCTATCAATCTTAGTGGGCAGTGATTGCTCACTCCTTATGACATTTCACTAACGAGGCCTTTCAGGGACGTGAAGAATTAGGTACGTTGAATAATACTTTGATTACTCTGACTCCTAAGACTAACAATCCAGTGCTGCTTAGTTTCGTTGTATAAGTTTATGTAATGTTATCTACAAACTTGTGGCGAAAACTATTAGGCTTCGGCTAAAGCATCCAATAACTAAACTTATTGCCCTAAATCAAGCTAGTTTCATTCTAGGAAGGCATGTCCAGGACAATATTATCATAGCTTAAGAAGTCCTGCACATAATGCGAAGAATGAGTGGGAAAAAGAAATTTATGGTTATTAGAGTTGACCTTGAGAAGGCCTATGACAAACTGCTAAGGTTTTATTCGAGACACATTATAACTAGAAGGCTTTGATAGGCATGCAGTAGCAGTGATCATGAATTGTATAACTTCCACTGCTTTCAAGATCATATGGAATGGCGGAACCACTGAAAAGTTCGAGACCTCAAGGGGAGTTCGACAAGAAGACCCTCTCTCAATTTATATTTTTGTGCTTTGCATGGAATGTTTGGGACATCTCATTGCTGACAAAGTGAATCAGGGCATCTGGAAGCTCTTTCACGTTGGTAAGGAAGATAATCCATGACACGTTAATTGAGTTTGGCCTAGCTTATGGTCAAAAGGTGAGTATGGAGAAAACAAGGTTTAGTTACTCAAAGAATGTCTCTAAGCTACTTTGTATGACGAATGATTATTATGTATTATTTTACCTTGATGTTGTTTTAGGAATGTTTTAGGAACGACATTCACGATTAATAGAAAATAACATATTAATTATTACTTTTTATTTAAGTTGTCATAGCTTAATATATAATTTTATTATTTCTAGAAAAAATTATTTAAATTAGTTTTTATTTAATTTTTATTACCTACCTATCAATATATAAATATATATTACCTAAACAAAAGCTATATGAAATCGGGAAGAGAAAAAAAAAAAAATCTTTCAGTACTCTTTTAAGTAATTTCAATATAAAATAATTATTAAACAATTATTGACATAGGTTTTAATAAATTATTGGCAAAATAACATCAACCATCTTTAAAATATCATACTTTTGTCAATTTTATGCCAAAAGTATTTTTTCGATTAATTGTCAAATAACCTTCAAAATATTTGTAATGCCTTACCCAGTCTAAAACTTTTAATATTGTGGATGAACAATGTTGATGTGACATATAATATATATATACACTTTTAATATTGTGGACAAACAATGTTGATGTTAATGAACAATGTTGATGCGACGTATAATATGTATATATACTTTTAATATTGTGGATGAACAATGTTGATGCGACATATAATATATATATATATATATATATTACCAAAGTTGTACTGAATTAGCAACAAAATAAATAAAAAAAATTATCGCTACTCTCATGTATCATTTCTCTCACTACTATATTTTAAATATTTTTACATTTTTTTTGAGAGAGAAGAGTGAGGTAAAATAATTTTAACACAAAATTGACCCCAAAAAAAAATGATACTTTTAAGATGAAATTGATAAAAACAATAATAATTTTAAGATAAAATTGACAAAAATAAAAGATTCTTTATGGAAAATTATTTTTATTTTCATTACATCAACAAAGGCTATATTTGGCAACCAACAAAATATGTTAAGCCACCTCAATAATTTTTAACGGTGTGAAGTTAAGGGAAGACATTTGAAAGGGTTTGAAAGTTATGGGACAAAATTGACCGAAAACATAATTACAGGATGAAATTGACAAAAAAAAAATAATAATAATAATACTTTAAGGATGGTAGATATCATTTCGGTTAACTTATTTCATGAGTTACAAATATTAACCATACACATTTTATAATATAATTTAAATATATTATAATAAAAAACAAGTAATTTTTTAAAAATAAATAGGTGTAAAACAGAAATAAAAAATATTTGAGTTCCTTAAATAATATAAAAATGAAAAATGAAATAAATAAATATATATGAGTGTCTAATTAAAAAATAATGTCTAAATTAAAGTTCTCAAACAATACTTAACTCAAAAAAATTAATATTGTTCACTTATAATTCATCACAAAAAGAGCATAGTTGACTTCCCAAACTTTAAACCTTAGGGTCTCTTTGGAAATTTGAAAGGAGAGGAGAGAATAGTAAATGGAGAAAGAAGATGTGAGAAAAAAGTGTACAAAAAATGACAATAATAATTTCTCTAGTCTGCAAGTTTAAAAAATTATAAAAAGGAAGAAGAGAGAAAAAGATGAAGTTTTTTGTTTAGGAGTGAGGGAAAAGAGAGAAAATATCATATTAAATAATTTTATAGTTATGCCCTTGAACTGTTTTATTTAGATATTAATAAGTATTAAACAAAAAAGAGTAAAGATATAAATGAAGGAAAAAAGAAAGAAGTTGTGTCTATCCTCGCCCCTGCATCCGAATAAATCTCAAGGTGAAAGTGTCATTTTAGTAAATATCAACGGGAGAGTGTAATAATAATATAGGGCTGAAATTACCTAATCGTGTTTTAATTTCACCGTTGATATCGGACTGAAACTCTCTTTTAGGTTTTCTACCCAAAGGCGAAAGCAGTATTAGTCAGATACAGGCCACAATTGAAACCCCTCTCCAGAATTTAAATTTGATGTCATCCCAAATGAAGACGAGAAATTTTCTTCATCAAATCACATGGGAGTCCCATATTACTGCCAGTCCTAGAATAGGAGTCAGGGATAAAATTTCCCAATTGCCAGACCAAATTTTGCTGCACATTCTATTTTTCTTGCCCGCAAAAGATGCAGCTCGTACCACTATCTTGTCTAAGACATGGAAACGTGTGTGGGATTCAATTCCATGTGTTTCATTCGATTTTGACAAATGGGTAGCAGGTGATCGGGTCAAAGCACAGGAAATCATCAATTTTGTTGATGAATCTTTATCAATACTCTCCCAACACAAAGCCAAGGTGTCAAGGTTTGTGCTTAAAATTCCCAAGCTTGACACGAAGATTAAGTCTAGTATAGACAAGTGGGTAAGCTTGGTGACAAGAAACTGTGTCAAGGTGCTTGACATTGCTGTTGATGGCAGGGGACAGTGTTACACTTTTCCTCAAACAATTTTCTCTGCTGAATCCTTGGCTGAATTAAGGTTAAAAGGGTGCGTGTTTGCAAATGACATACTTGTTGATACTACAAAGTTCATTTGTCTTCGGGCGCTGGTTTTAGAGTGTGTCCTTATAGATAAGAATAGACTGCAAAAGTTCCTCAGTATGTGTCCTTTACTTGAAAATTTTTCTTTTTTACCAGGTTATTGGTGGGCAGAATCACTTCAACTTTGTGGTAATCCTAGGCTGCAAGCTGTTAGTGTAAGCCATTGTGATTATTTAAAAATTGAAGCACCAAATCTTCGTACTCTTGATTTAGATAATACATTGCTAGTAAATGAGGTTGAGTGTACTAAAGTGAAGAAATTGACCTTATCTGGAAGTAGAGTCCCCACCTTCATGGATTCCGTGACAAGGATTATTTCCAAATTTCCGCTATTAGAGACATTGATCTTAGATGTGCCAAAAGTTAAAAGTTTACAGATTTTTCACCCTTATCTTAGAAGGTTAGAAGTGACTCGTTTCTCTAAGTCCTACATGAAGTTGAAGAAGTTTCAGATTGATGCTCCAAGACTTTATGGTTTTAAATACAATGGAACCGACGTCCCTTGCTTACTTTTTAAAAGATTTTCTTGTTTAAGAGAAGTGGAACTGGATCTGAGAATAAATAAGGATATTGACAGCTCATGGTTTCTTAGTTTGAGGGAAAATCTATTAGTTCTCAACCAACAGAAAGTTGTTCTGACTTTGAGCTTGATGATCTTCTCTGATATGGTATGTTAAGTTCCTTTTGTCTTCTTTGTTCCTACATTTTGTTTATCTTGTTTATGTTTCTATAGTTCCTTCCTTTGAATTTGTTTAGTCTTTAGAAAACATTTGATTTCATTACACTAGACGTCAAAATATATACCAGTAAGGCAATAACTAACTACATAAGAAAATGCAACATCTAATCTAGTGCCTCCATCCAACATCTAGTATGGTGAAGTGATCTTTACAAAAAAAAAGTTCAAGATATCTATTCTGTTGGAAATACTATTTTGAAATTAACTAGTTTAAGTTCATTGGTCACTTAATAATCTCAAGTGGATGGAAGAGTTACGTTCTTGTTGTGAGAGTTTAACGTTTGGTAAAAGATCTGTGTACTGGGGTAGTGAAACTTTAATCTTTATTAGTACTTCTTTATTTCCATATTTAGTAGAATAATAATTTGGTCATTTTTGTGCCTAGTCTAAAAGTTCTATTTAGGGTTACTATAGATAAATGTGTTGCAAGTGTCATGACTTAGGATCTGCGTGGAGTGATATGAACTCTTCTAGTGAGTATGGCAGTGAAATGAGTTAAAGTACTATCTCCCAATGCTCTCTTGCTCTCTCTTATGTTGTTTGTGTGCTTGATCCTACCATGCTTTTAACATACTTTAGGGTCTGACCATATACTTTTTTTTTCCATGACTTGGAATACAAAGATTGCTTTCACACCAATGCTGTTAGAAGGAAGTTTAGTACCATCACTGTGTCTCAGCTGTTTGAAGCTGAAATATATTTCCAAAGGAACTACAACCTTGACTTATCCAGCTCTCATTGAGGGTTTGCTTGGGAGTTGTCATCCAAATACTGTGACAGTAAATTTTCTTTCGCAGCAAAACCATGAATTCATAGAGGTATATCACAATGACAAATTGCAGAATATTTGTTTGAAATATTGCCAAAAGCATTGTTTATTCCGTTGAACCACTTATGAATTGCAGATTCTTTGTAATACCCTGATGAGAAGAGAAGGAATGGAAAAATGCTGCAGTGATCGTTATACTTTTCCATGTTGGCGACACCGCTTACAAGAGGTCAAAGTCGTGGTTGAGACATTGAACGGGAGCAGAGTTTGTAAAGGTGATATTCATGGAAATGCTTTGTGCAACTCGTTGCTAACTATTGACAATGGTTCGCTGCAACAAGTTAAATTTGAATTAAAATGGTGAGAAAGTCAATCTTAGAGGTTTACTTACTTCAATCTTCTTGTTTTGTCATTTGTTTCCTTGTAGTCGAAAAAAGTAGACTGCTTTCTAGTTATCATTTTGCTTGACAGATGTAGATAAACTTTTTTTAGCTTGTATCTGTCTATTCTGAGGTGGAGGCTAGACATATTTACCTCATCCAACTCTACAAATTCTTTTACCCAAAAAAAGAAAGAAAGAAAACTCTACAGATTCAGGTCATTGTTTTGTCTTTCCATTTTCCTTGGGGAATAGCTGTATGCTAATATTTCGTTTTCCTTGTTTCCTCAATCTCATTTCAATTTAATTTATTTATTTATTTGCAGTAATTCATTTATTTTAATGTAAAAATATGCTATTTATATTGTAATTCTGATAGAATCATCAACAATTATTGTTTGAATGAAGTTTATATTTGTGTTTTGAAGAAATGCTTAGCTCGTATAAATACATAACAGGTGGTAGCAGAGCAACGAGTTCAAATGGTAATTGAAGAGTTCTGCAGAATCTCAGTATGGCCTTTGTGGTCATGTGATAAAGAGCATCAAACAAATTAAAAGTAACAACATATTTTTAATTTTTTTTATTTATATTTAAACAACACATTTATTTATTTCTGTAAAAATATTAACAAAAATAAGTCATATTTACTGTTGCAGCGACAGAAATTAATTATTTATAATTTTTTTTAACAAAATTCATTCATGAAAGTGATAAAAAAAATAAAAATAAATAAAAAAATCTGTGAGAATTGCGTAATTTTGGTAATGTTGATTTCCTTTGATGAAAAAGAATTGGAAAGCGATTTCAAAGCAGAGGGAGGAGACTTGTTGATTGATGGACACATTCTGATCATTGCCGTACGAATATTTAAGATGTTGATCAAATCCATGATGTGAAAACTGAATTAATGATCGAATCTAAAAATTAAGTGATTCTCATATTTATTGTTCAGATGGTTGAATTAAAAAATTGACCGATTCTCAGGCTAATGGTTCAAATATAGTCGAACCAATAATCAAATTGATAATATCCTAAAAATATTTAATTTAATATTTATAATACTATTATACCTAATAATTATATTAATATTATATTAATATTATATATTAAAAATTTTTAAAATTCATTTAATATATCATACCTACAAAATATTATATATTAATTATTATGTTTTAGTAATGTATAATATATTTTGTGATTTTTTATTTAACTTTTTAACTGAATTTAAATGCAAATTAGTATGACCCATTAAATTATTGAAAACTCAATTTAATTTAATTTTTAGAATTAAAATAAAATTATAAAAATATCGGTCCAACCACCAAAATCAATACCGGGTCGTTTGATCTATTCTTTTAGTTTTTATTGATTTTATAAGTACAAGTACTAAAAGGGTTCTATGAATTACACTATTCTAACCTACCATCTTGATGATAATTCAATCGATCTAACAATCTCGGCCAGTTAGTTTTCAAAACTCTGAATCTAACCCTTGATTCTTTTTTTCTTTTTTTTTTTTTTTTTTCTTTTTTTTGTGAATTTTAGATTCATCATTGGAATATTCTAAAGAGGTGATCAATTGTCATTCTTTAGTTATTCCTTGTCTTAATCGTATCATCCTTTTTGTCTCTGGATATATATAGAGGAATTCAGACACATAGAACACAGTGAATCAAATTCCATACACTCTGAAAATTAAAAATTGCAAGCTACAACTTTCAATTTCCTGAAACAGAGAAATTAAGATATGAAATTTCATTCTCTTTCTTCTATGTTTGCTCAAGCATCAAAGATCCAAACTTTCATTTCTTTATGATAGCTTTGTAATTGAATATTGAGTGTTTTTGTTTAATCACATCCTTTACCTTATGTAAGAAAGAGCGAGTGAAAAATTAAAACTTAGGTTTAAGTTTGGAACATTTCTATTCGGGTTGTGTTTTGAAGAACATTTAAAGTTTTGCTGAGCTCTATAATTCAGCTAGTGTAAAGATCCAGTCTAAGTTGATTGTGAGACTTTAAACTTAAAAAGATTTAGTTTTTATTTGTCAACCTATTTAATCCCCTCTAATTTGCCTTTTGAGACAACAAATTCCTGAAACAGAGAAATTAAGATATGAAACTATTTAAACAACACATTTATTTATTCCTGTAAAGATATTAACAAAAAAATAAGTCATATTTACTGTTGCAGCGATAAAAATTAATTATTTATAATTTTTTTAAATAAAATTCATTCTTGAAAGAGATAAAAAAAAATCGTGAGAATTGCTTAATTTTGGTAATGTTACTTCAGTTTCCTTTGATGAAGAAGAATTGGAAAGCGATTGCAAAACAGAGGAAGAAGACTTGTTGATTGATGACGTTCACACACATTCTGACTTTGATTGTTACACGAGTATTTAGGATGTTGATCAAATATATGTTTTAAAAACTGAATTGATGATCAAATCGAAAGATTGACAGATTTTCATATCAACGGTTCAATTGTAGTCGTACGAATAATCAAATTGAAAATTTCATAAACATATTTAATTTAATATTTATAATATAATTATACCTAAAATAATTATTTTAATATTATATATTAAAAATTTTAAATTCATGTAATATAGTGATACTTACAAAATATTATATGTTAATTATTGTGTTTTAGTCATGTATAATATATTTTATAATTTTTTATTTAGCTGTTTAACTGGATTTAAATACATATTAGCATGGCCTATTACACTATTAAATACTCAATTTAATTTTAATTTTTAGATTTAAACAAATTAAAATTAGAAAAATACCAATCCAACCATTAAAATCGATACCAGGGCATTTGATCTATTCTTTTTGTTTTTATCGAATTTATATTGTACAACTACTAAAACGGTTTTATGATCCAAACCATTCTTACCTAAAATCCAAATGACAATTCAAACGGTCTGATATTCTAGGTCGGTTAGATTTTTAAAACACTGGATATAGCCCGGTTTTTTTTTTTTCTGAATTATAGATTCATCATTGGATTCTAAAGAGGTGATCAATTGTCATTCTTTAGTTATTTCTTGTCTTAATCATGTCATTCTTTTTGTATGATATGTATATAGGGGAATTCAGAAGAACACACTAAATCAAATTCCATATGCTCCTTTGAAAATTGAAAATCGCAAGCTACAATTTTCAATTTCCTGAAACAAAGAAAGATATGAAATTTCATTATCTTTCTTCTCTGTTTGCTCAAGCATCAAAGTTCTAAACTTTCATTTATTTATGATAGCTTTGTACTTGAATATTGAGTAATTTTGTGAAATCACATCCTTTACTTTATGTAATATAGAGCGAGTGAAAAATTAAAGCTTAGGTTTAAGTTTGGAACATTTCTATTCAGGTTGTGTTTTGAAGAACATGTAAAGTTTTGCTGAGCTCTAAAGCTAGTGTAAATATTTTGCTAAGACCAGTGAATTCAACTATTAGTAGATTAAACTCTCAAGTGGAACTTGACGAGTAGACATAGTGAAAATATTTCATGAACAAACATAAATCATCGTGCAATCTCTCTAGCCCTTCATTCTTTACTTCTGTTTAAAGTATTTGATTTGTTGTTTGTTGATTGTGTGATTTTAAACTGAAATAAGATTTGGTTTTTATTTGTCAAACTTCAACCCCTCTAATTTTTCTTTTGAGCCAACAAAAAGAGTGGAAAAGAAGTAACGAGGAAGTCTATTGTCACCGAGTTTAGGAAAGTTTTATCTTTGTGATCTAAAAAGGGTAATGGAATGAAAACTGAATTTAAGGACAAGGAGTATGAAAATTCAATTATGAAATTGAGTGCTCCATATAGCAGAATTGGGAAGATTATACAACAGAATTTGCATTTAGAATTTGAAGCCAAGATAAAGATTAGGAACAAAGTCAAATAGTGAAAAGTCAAAAGACTGTTCATCATATGAAGATCGATGAAAGATTTTAAAACAAAATATTCAGAAAATTAGTGAAGGGTGCAAGAAAAGAAGCATAATATTCTATCATTTAGACTTTTTAGCATTGTCGAAAAAGCCTGATCAAGAATGTCATGATGGAAATTGAGGGATAATTAATGAAATGAGTGAATGAAAATTATGTGCTCGTATTGGTGCGTAAGCTACAATATCATGAGTTTATACTATTAACATTGAAGATTTGTAAATTTTTGACATCATGAGGACAAGAATATTTTTCAAAGGGAGATAATTGTTGGAACTTTATTTTAGTGAGAAAAGTAAAAACTGATTGGTTGAGTTGTTATTTCCACTAGCTCATTCCTGAATTGTTAAAAAAAAAATATATAAAAAACAGTTAGACTATGTCAGTATGTGTTATAACCCAGTATCGTAAAACCGAGTTTATAAGATATAAATTTCAGTTATACAGCAACAACTATATAAACGGATTAAATTAATTTTAATTATACAAAGAAATTGCGATAACCCGATATGTCTTTTTTTGTTATCGATATTTTAATTTACATTTTGGAGTGTCGTACATAATTTATTAAGTATTTGAAAGATTAAATTAATAATATATTATACATAGTAATATAAAATATTATAACTAGATATTTTAGTAGATGTTTTAAAATGTTGTAAAGTGAATTAAGATGGAAGAATATATATATATATATATATATATTGGTAGAATTAATGCTTCCATGCTTGTGACATCTTAACTTCATTCACTCCAAAGCAAGTTAGTGGCCTTTTTCTACTCCTTCCAAACATCAAAGCTTTATACTGGCTGAAGAGTGGTTTTGGCTCACTCTGTTTTGCGTTTTCCTTGTGAGTCTCGAGAGGATGTCTCCTCCTTAAATCAGTAGCTTGTTTTTTTCTTGGTGTGAACCGACTAAAGGTGGCTGGAGGTAAGCTATTTTTTTTTTGTTTCAAGAGATAGTCGTTCCATTAATTTGTTTTACCTTATTTTAAACGGTGTTGGAGGGGAAATTCCCAGGATTATACCAGCAGCAAAAACTTTCCTTTTCTTCCCCTAGAACCATGGTAATCACGTAAATGAGCAGTGGCTAGAAGCTTGTTTGTATATTACTTGTAAAACTTGGATTATGTCTTGTGAAGAGCAACCGAGAGAGCATTTAGGTGGGATAACAGCCCTGTTTTAGGCTTGAATTTGTTTCCTTACTTTTGTGTCTTTTGAGCAGCTAGTGGTGAAGTTATAAGGGTAAGGAAATAGTAACAAACTTACTTGATTATTTGTTTAGTTAGAGTAGCCGAACATAGCTTTTGGATGCTCCATTAGTGTAATTGTTGTATGTAAAATTAAATTAGTGATAGTAAGTTAAGTAAAAGATTAGATGAATTTAAATTAGAGGTATTAATAAAAGTTACGTTCAATAGTTAAAAAATTGATCAATATAAGTGTCACTAGCATTTTGGGTAATTGATTTGGGAGATATATATACATGAATCAAGGTAAAGCATGCTTATAGGATATTCTATAAAAATCGTTCAGAAGAAATTAGGGGGTTGTGAATTATAAAGCAAAGTTAATAAAAATAGTTAGTGTATAAAAATAGTTAGGTAAAATAATAAATTTAGGATGCTAGCATTTTAAATTTAGAACTTATATATGTTAAACAAAGTATTTTTGGTTAATGTTGTGAACTAAGGATTTAATGAAAAAGTGTGATTAGTTGTAGGTAGAGTGATGGAAATGAGAATTAAGTGGTTTTGAAGGGGTGTAGGGGACATATTTCGTAGGTGAAATAAATTCGGTATTTGGAGTGTCTTCAAGGCAGAATTAAATTAAGAGTTCAAAAGATAAAATGTATCTTATGGTCTTGAAATGTTGTCTGTAAAATTTCTTAGTTTGGTTCCAAGTATGTTGTGAGTTAGAGCTGTTAGACTCTGGCTAGTTCATGTAGGATTTTTAGTGCCCTGTTTTTGGTTCATGTAAGAAATTGAGTGGGTTCAAGACTAATTTGAGCTAAACAAGAATGATAGATATACTTGTCTATTAACAAACTCGACAAACAAAATTGTATTTCATTTTTCCTAGGAAAGTTATGTTCAATTAACTAAGGTTAGGTCAGAACTAGTTAAAATCCTGTATTTTGCAGAATTTGATGTAACTTCAAAGAATAAACTATATTGATGTACAAATCCAAAAAGTATAATGATATACCATTATAAATCTACATGTATCTAGTATTTTATAAATTTTATCAAATTGGATTTAGAATTTCTTAGAGAAAGATATGACAATTAAAGTGGACACTGGTCCAAACCTCAAGTTTGAACAGTTTCAACATCTCTAACTCACTAAGTGCTTTCAATCTTTTCTAATGGTTTCTTCTACCCTATGCATTGTAAAGAAATTTAAAATATTTCTTCTACTTGATATGTAATAGCTTAATAGAAAACTTTTATAAAAAAAACTTACATAAGTTGAGATAGAAGCTTAGTAATTAAAAGAATATAACAATCATGTTTATGAACTAAGTATTATTTAGGAATATGAATTTCAGTTTCGGATTCTAATATGGACTTGATAAGACGAGTGGATGCAAATGTGAGTGACGAATGAAATCTGTTACTTGTGAGTGGTTAATTGTTGCCTTTAGAGGCTAGATTATTATGTGTAATTGTACGTGTGTTTGAAATAAATGTGTCAGTGCAATATTTTAGTGAGTTAGTTGAACCATTTTTATTTGAAATTGTTTGTGGTTAATAAGGGTTAACACATAAAAGTTTTTTTGAGAAATGTTTTTTTTTTTTTTTTTTTATCTCCGAAATTAAGATCCAAGTGCACCTAAGATATTATGATTTAAAATCATAAAAAAATTATGACTCTAATAAATTGTTTTTTTTAAAAAAAAAAAATTTAAGTGTTCAGCCCTATGGGATGGATTGTGTACTGAGATCAATTTGTTGTGCTGGAGCGTGAATGCCCTGTAGGGGATGATAAAGTTGTGCAGAGTTTGGTCACTCGTTGGCCCTTTGGTTTCTGTGTTTGGTATTATTACTCTGACTAATTTGTGATCTGTGTTTTATGTAAATTGTGAATTTAAAATGATTATAATATATACGTATAATTTGAATTAAGGTATGAACAATGTACATGAGGTTGTTATTTATGTTATACGTTTGTGTTGGGTGATGCTAGTACCTTTTGGATACGATTTTTCACTCATAGAGTTTATAGGACTCACCCTTTTTTGTAGATTTTTTTTAGTAACAGGAGTTCGGTACATGGCATCGCCAAACTTGTGACATGACGATTGAGTATGGCAAGATAATTTCAGGATCCCAGACTTGAAGTTAAAGAATAAAAGTTTGTAGTCACACTAGAACTATGAGGTGTCTAATTTCAAATGATGTAAGAATCTAGTTATTTATCTTGTTTAGAATGTGGATGGAACGTAGCTCCTTGTTATCTTTATGTTATTGTTGTGTGAAATCATGAACCTATGTACTTGTTAATTATTACATAAAGTAAACTTTTACAATGAATTTGTGGTTTTGGAAAAGCTACTTTTATTCTTTAGTTAGGTCATGAGTCAGGTTTGTTACTTTGTTTTAATATTAGGATTATGGAGATTTGATTATCCAATCTTTCGGCTAGTCATGCCTCTATTTGGAAGTGTGACAATATGCGTTTGCAATTTTAATTTTCCTTCTCAATTTTGATAAATGGTATAATTTTCAATAGACTCTATCTTTTTGTTTAGTTTATAATTTTCTCTTTTTTTTTTTTTTTTGTTTGGTTTTTTTTTTCTTCATAAAATCATAAATTAAATAAGGGTCCATTTAGATGTATGTAAATGAAATTGAAATTGAAATTGCAAAACCAATTTTAATTTTATTAGAATTGAAATTAGTTAGAATTAAAACTTATAAGTTTGGATCACATATATTTATTATCATACTTGTGCATCAAGAACTTAGTTGTCATCTTCGACAATTACGATGGTGGCTGTCGTTGTCTCGGTAGGTCTTAACAGCTATTATTGTCAACTCTAGGTCACAATGATGTTTGTTGTCATCTCCTGTGGGTTGAGACACTGATGGTCATTGTGGTAAGTCACGACAGTTGTAGTTGTCATCTCTAGTGGGTCTTGATGATGATCATCATCATCTTTGGTGGGTTAGGACAGTGTTTGTTTTCGTCTCATACAGATTTCGATGATGGTGGTTATCATATTCGACGAGTCTTGAATGGTGTTCATCTTCTCCTTTGGGCCTTGAAGATGATTGTCATCATTCCAACAAGTCAATAATGATGGTGGGTAACAGCCAATGGAGGGTGGAAAAAGTTGTTGGCGGGTTATGGCCGATGACAAATGAAGGAAGTTGCTAGTGATTTGTGGCTAAGGATATAAAATGATGTGTTGACATCTAGTTATTTGCTAATGATGTCTTATATATAGATGATTTAGGATTAGAAGTAATATTTAAAATCATAATTATTAGGATATACTTACAAGAATTGAAAATGCATGATATTTTATAGTTATTTGAGTTGAGAATTCTAATTTCAATTCTAAAGTTTACATGAAACTAGAAATTAAAATTTGACAATCTAATTCCCAATTTCAATTCAAATTCATTGTGTCCAAACACCTATACCACATTAAAAAGCAATGAATGATGTTACTATAGTATGAATAATTGCTATGACTAAATTTATGTGTATTTTTTAAGTGTACTGTTAAAACAACAGTAAGTTATATTATTAATTACAATATTGCCAATGTCTTTATAATTTATTTTTTGTAGTTATACTATATATATATATATATATATTAATATACTATATTCCCAATTTCAACAATGTCATCATTTGTATGATGATGATGGAAAATAAAGGTGAAAGTGATAAAAAAAAATCTTTTAATATACCACATTAAAAAGCAGCGAAGGATGTTACAAGTCAACTTCAAAAAAAATTTCAATTTTCAATAGTACTTGTATCCACATTATACAAGTCAATTGTGAAAAGTGTATACGTATTATAAGCTATACAAATGTCAATTAATAGTGAACCTATCAAGAAATGTCTATAAATATGTGTTTGCAAATTTAGTTCATGCGCTATAATTGGTAGCAATTCTAAGTTTTTTTTTTTTCCCTTCTGATGGTAGCATATTTTTTTAAAAAATACATTAGTTTATATATTCTCTCATCTTTAACCATCTCTACTCTAATTGATAGTAAAAATGTAATTATGTTTATGTTTTTTATTTTATGAAATAATCATTGATTTTATAAAATTATAATTTTTATTTCATCTTATTACTTCTTTCATATTATGTTCTAATTTTTTTTGCAATTTAATATTTATTTTTCATATAGAATAAGGAGAACAAAGCCAAAATCTTAGAAATAAAGGGTTTTGCGTTTACTAGACGAATTGCTGATCAATATAATACTTGTACTCATTGGATCACAGACTGATGATAATTTGGACTTTATGAACATTCGTTCTGTGTAATTTTATGACATAATATATATATATATATCTACTATTTATATTTATATTATTTTTGTTGTTAATATTATTAAAGAAATAAACAAACTATTTATCTAAGATTTGATTTCGCCATTACATATAATATATATATTTTTTTTATTTTGTAATTTTATGTATTAGTGACTTTAACCTTTTTATATGGTATAAGGATTTATATCGTTTGGCTTCAATTAAATTAGTTCTCTGAGATGTTATTATGCCGGGATCCTCATTGATATCGTTATCTTTACTAACACATTATTTTTACTTAATTACCAAATGCGTGAGTGTGACAAAGATGCTCAAATGACATTAGCATTGGTAAGTATATTTAACACTGTATATATTTTATAATGATAATAATTATTATTTACTAACACATTAAATATTATTATTTTTTATTTTCAACAGAGTTACACATCTTGTATGCCTCCTAGAAGATTGGTACTCAATTTATTATATCATATATCATGTACAGATCCTGGTATTATCGGATTATATATTTATGGAATGTTATTATTGGCAAAAGATACAATATATGAAAAAGGAACTTTTGTCATGCAAAGAGTTTGTCGCATATATGGCACATTTATTCACCACCATTTTAGAGAAGGTTGTATCATGCTCGCATTAGTACTAAGTTATTTCACCTAATCAATTGGAAGTGCCCATAATTTTCTCTGCAAGAGTAATGAATTCCTACCCTGAACTCACTCTTTCACTCATATGAACAATTCTTGTTCACTTGATTGTGTCATAAAAAATTAAGTTGGTGGACAAAATATTGTTACTATGCATGTAAAATAAATGTGTTGGATAAGAATATTGACTGATGAATTAGTAGCATACAGATTGATTACATAACTACAAATGGTTGATTCCAGTTTCTACGTTGTAAACTTTATTTTTTTTTTTAATAATAAGGAAATAATTGTAAAATATTGTGTCGATTGTTGTTAGCAATGGTATTTCATGCTTACTAATTATTACTATTTTTTTATGACTATATTGATTATATAACTTTCTTAATATGAATGATAGTAACAAAATATTGTGAAGTTGATAATTTAAGAAAAAACAATGACATAGATACGATTGATAAAATTGTAAAGTACCATTACAAATGAATATATTTTTTACATGTCAAATATGAGTATAGAAAATATGAAATCATAGGAAATATAATTGTAAATAAAATATTATGATAGAATGGAAATATCGTGGTTATGGTAGAATTGAGGTTTTTCGTTGGGGTAAGGAAGAGAAATAAATTAGTAAATTTTTTATTATATATTTAATATTTTTTTAATTAACTTTTATACATGTTATGTGTTTGTTTGTTATTGGTCAACTAATTAATCATCAATTATTTTATAATAATAAATTTATTTGTCATATTTGCATATCCAGTATGTGAGAATTATTTTCTTCAAGCCTTTCAGCTTTTTGGCCGCCTTTAAGTCATTAAAGAAATTAACTTTTCTAAATCAATCAATAAGCTCTTATTAAATTTTGACTAGAAACGCAGTAGAAATCCAAAACTAAAAATTAAAAAAAAATTAATTTTTATATAATTTTCACAGCCAATTTTAAAAAATAAACAAAATTTCAACTATAAAAAACAATAAATTTTGCATAAAAAAATAAAATAAATTAAGCATTTACTATATTAGCATAATGATATATAAATAACAACAAAAAACACATCAACAATTAAAAGAAAAACGAATAATATAAGTTGATATGTAAAAGGACTAAAACAAAAAATCTGTGCCAAAAAAAAAAAAAAAAAAAAAACAAAAGACGATGATGAAATCATTTAGCATGTAGATTCTACTAGTAGTAACATTTTGTCCATCACTTTTAGTGTTTTTTTAAATAGATTTGTGATATTAAAAACTGAAAGTTATTATATTTATTTATGATAATTATTTTAATCTAAAAAGTGTGAGAGGAAGATCAGTATCAAAGAAAAAGAGATTTTTATTAATTAAAAAGTAAAACTATTTTATTAAAAAAAATAAACTATTTTATTTATGATAACTATTAAAATCATTCAAAATATCAACATGAGTTGAATAAAACATGAATAGTGATGTATATATACTGTGATAAAGTAAAACTACTTAAGTCATTAATGTGCTTATTATAAGCATGTGGATGTAGACATTTATGAAGAACAATTACACATAGAAACACTAAAGTAAGTAAACTATTTTAGAACATAAGTTATATATATATATATTTTTCTTCAAGGAGATTCATATCCTTAAAACTATATAAATATTATATAAAGCAATGTTGTTCTAATATTCTGGTTACTTTATTGACATAAAATTCAAATAACAAGCATAACATTTTAGTTTAGTTTTGAAAACAAAGAAAGATTTTTATTTAATTTTTAATAAAATTTAAAAGGATTTAGACTAATATATTATTATTTTTGTTAGAAAATTTGTTTACCTTATATTTGATTAACTAATAGCACAAGAGTTTGTGATGCTAAATCATAATCATAAAAGAAATGGCCTGGAAACATAGTGCTTTGTATATAAATAAAGCAAATGCTTCAAGTTGTAATCAACGAACACACAAACATCACTGAATTTTTTTTTATATACTTTTGTTGATTTAGGGTCCACTATAACTATTTTCATTTCAAACTAACTATTTCAATCAATCAAAATGTCAACATTAAGTGAAATGAAATATAAATATATATCAATGTACTGTATCCAATTTAAATTACTTGATAGGAGATTAGTTGAGTCTTATCTAAATAAGATGATTATCTTTCACTTTTTGTTTCCTGTTTCATTTTCTATAGCAACTCTCTACTTGTTAAAAGTAACATAAACTTGAAATTTCTTTTTTCGTGCGAATGTACAAGTCTTTGTATTTGCACCATTAATCAAAGAGGACTTCACCAAAAGATTTTTAAAGTAGAGGAGAATGTTTCTATTGGTGGAAAAATTATTAATAAATTGTTATTCCCAAAGATATTTAATTAATGGATTTATAAAAATCAATAAAGTTGGTAAATATATGGTGTGATCTTAATAATTTGTACATTTAATGGGAATAAAGATATTCATTCATAGTAGAGTGTAAAAATGATATTGTATCAATAGTTGTCTCCAATATTTAATGACGTTGTAATATTGTTTATTTGTATTATTTACTGATAGATATTTCTTAACATTCATAAATAATTATGATATATTAAATTAGAGAATATGTCATTTTATATATTATGTGATAAGGTATGCTTTGTATATAGACAAAACAAATGCTTCAAGTTGTAATCACCCAGCACGCAAACATCATTAAATTTTTTTTTTATATATTTTTGTTGAGCTAGGGTCCATTATAATTATTTTCATTTAAAACTAACTATTCCAATCAATCAAAATGTCAACATTAAGTGAAATAAAATAAAAATATATATTAATGTACTATATCTAATTCAAACTACTTGATGGGAGATTACTTGGGCCTCCTCTAAATAAGATGATTTTCTTTCACTTTTTTGTTTCCTGTTTCATTTTCTACAACACCTCTCTACTTGTTAAAAGTAACATAAACTTGAAATTTCTTTTTTCATGCGAATATATAAGTCTTTGTATTTGCACCATCAATCAAAGATGACTTTACCGAAAGATTTTCATAATAGAGGAGAAGTTGATTAATATAATACTTATACTAATTGGATCACAGATCGAAGATAATTTGGACTTTATGAACATCCGTTTTGTGTAATTTTATGACATAATATATATATATACTATTTATATTTACTTTATTTTTTCGTTGATATTATTAAAGAAATAAACAAACTAATTATTTAAAATTTGATTTCGCCATTACATATAATATGTATTAGTATTTTTATTTTTAAATATTATTTATTAGTGACTTTAACCTTTTTATATGTAGGTAGAAGGATTTATATTATTTGACTTCAACCAAAATAATTGTCCGAGATGTTATTATGCCATGATCCTCTTTGATATCATTATCTTCACTAACACATTATTTTTATTTAATTACTAAATGCGTGAGTGCCAAAAACAAAGATGCTCAAACGACATTAGTTTTAGTAAGTATATATCAGAAAATAATAATTAAAAATGTAAAGAGTTTTTTTACTCATTTTTTTTTTTCAAAATGATATAGCTTTTTGTTTCTATAAAAAAATACAGTATCATATATATATATATATATATATATATATATTTATATGTGTATATTAGTATGGTTTGTAGAGTTGGATACCGCATGCATATGAACCCGGTCAACTAGTACTCTAAAACAACAGCATCATCTCATCCAGTGGCGAACTTGCTTGGGCCTTGGATCCTACAAGGTTTTTTAAAATTCTTCCCGTATATACACTTATTTGTACTTTTGACCCTTAAATTATATAATCTTAGTCCCTAGAAAATGTTAGTAAATGTATTATTACACTATACAAGTTTGATAGTTTTCATAAAGTAACCTTATTGGCATAGTGAAAATGAATTTGTCACAGCAATCTTATTAAAATTTAAAACTTAAAGCTCATAATTTAATGATTTTGAGAGTAAATCATGTTATCATTCTTTTAGTGTATATATTATTGTTTCATTCAGAGTTATATTTAATTTGTTTGCGGCTAAAGTCATTTTATTGGATAATAAGATCATCTTTTTTGTAATTTTTACTCCACAAAATATGTCATCTACAATTTTCTCATATTAAAATACACAAAAAAAGAAAAAAGAAATTAAATAGAGATATATTTTTTAATAACTGATAATTAATACTCAAAAGTTTTACAACTCATATTTTATGAAAATATTCTGTAACAAAAGCATTCCAATTTTTACAAGTACGATCTATTGACTTTGAAATCATTAAAATCAATCAGATGGTGCAAATTGCTCAAACTTCAAAATACATTGACAATAAAATACTTCTGTTCATATGTGATAACTTGATAACTAAACCCACAATTTTTTGTCAGGTTGAAACTGTTCATTTGCCACGAAAACCATCTCATAAATCATTTTCAACAAAAATAATATTAAAAATTTAAACACAAAAGGACAAAAATAAAAACAAGAAGAAACTAATTTTACAAAAAAAAAAAAAAAAAAAAATATATATATATATATCATTCTCATAATTCATAACCTTTATGAACGATCGTATTGATGAAGGCGCCTCTGTTAACGTCCGATACGACGCCGTTGAACCCAACAAACTGGCATTTTGCACTACCCTGTATTGACTGAAGTGATACTATTAAACGGCACCGTATTTCCTTGAACCTGATTCGTTATCCGGCGGTAGGGACCGAACCATTTATTTCGCATATAACGGTATTTTCGCCATGGAGGCACGGAAAGGTCATTGCTACTCAAAGATTTCTTCACCACGTTACACATGGCACTCACAATTCGTTTTAGCTCTTCCCCTTTCCCAACGAAGACTCTAGGCAGCGTTTTGATTAGCTCGGAGTATTGACTCGTCGGCCTGGCGATCTCGAACTGACAGGAAAATTCAAGGTCGATGAAGTACCGGTTCTGCCACGTGGACGTTTTAGATTGGATGACATCGATGAACTCGTAATTGCCGGCGGTTATTCCTCCGGACTTATCCCACTTCGTCTTACAAATGGCTGCACTTGTGGCCTAATTCCCGAAGAAACACCATCACTTTTCGCCGGAAAAGTGAGACGTTGGATCTCAGAAACGAAAACGTTTCGACAGCCTCAGAAACATGAACTATGAGCAGCTTCTCGTAAGAATCTACGTTGTTTATAATCGCCGATCTAATTATATCTTCCAACACATCCGTACAATCCGAAACCGAGTCGACTAGTTCCAAGTGGAGTCCATTTTCTGAAGTGTACTGTTGATTCTCGGATTCAAAATCTTCGAGAAAATCATGAACGAGTTTGGAAAGGCACGGGGAATTATCACCTTCGTCGGAGTGTTTGCTTCCACTGTTACCGTAACTGAGTTGCAAATGTTTAACGCCAACGAGTCGAGCTTTGGCCTGGTCATCGAGCGGGTCAGTGACTTGCTTCCGTCTAACAAAGTCCGCCATAGCCAAACAGCTTCAATTTTTGCTTTGCGAAAAGAAAAAGGGATATGTGAGATGCTTTTAAAACTTGTTTTAAAAGAATTTATTTGAGGATATTAGGGTGAAGTGTTATTTAGAAGGGAAGGGAAGTGTGAGGGAGAGGATATACGTGTAGCATCCAAGGGAGGAATGTAAAGGTGGGGCATATCCGATGGCAGCTGGGAGTGTTTATTGGGGTTGTTATGGGTTTTCCATGTGTAGGATAGATATGAAACTCGTGGATTCATGAGGTAGAGTTGGTTCCCCACAAGCAAGTTAAGCAACGCACGTGGAAAGTTTCAATTGTAGATTATGTAAGTTAAGGAATGATTTTTTCATTTATTTTGATGTTCTTGGCCTTTCAGTAACCGATTGTCAATAATATCATGAGTCAATAGATGACACGTGAGGTGTTTCAAAAGTTATACAGTTTGAGAGATAGTTTTGGACCAAATAAATAAATATTAGATTTTGAACAAAATAAAACACATATTAAATTTTAAAAGTAAGAAATTTGTACTTTACTCAAGATAAAAAATATATTATATATTTCTAAGAAAATATTTCAAATAGAGAGCTAGAAGAATTTTTATTTTGAAATCATTATAGTATTGGTTTAGTTATAGATAAATCTAAAATTCACATAAAGATTCAAGAATCGCCACCAACTTGAGGAGGTTAGAGGATCAATGTTATGAGGGAAAGAAACATTGAGAGGGTTTCAAGAAAAGAAAAGAAACATAGAGAGGAAGTAAAAGAAAAAAACAATAAAAAAATCAGTGTATAGTTTTTAGATTTGATATGATCCGATGCGAGACTCAAATTATCGATGCTTTTTTTTATTCCTTATTTTTTAATTTCTAGCGTTGGAAAGGAATTAAAAAGAAGAGTATTATAAAATTCTAATACTACCCTAGAGTATTTTCTTTTTCTTTAAAAAATTATCTAACTAAATTTTATTTTAAATTTTAATTTCATTTATTTGTATTTATATTAGAGTAAGACCTATATAAGTTATCAACAATGATCCTCCATCCGATCTTCCACTTAGGAGATGATTTGTAGATTTTGTATTATATTTGATATATTTTAAGTATTTATTTTATGTTTTTCTGTAAAATAATATTTTATTTATATAAAATTTTAATTTGAAATATAAATTTATTTCAAACAAATTATTATAGGTATTTATTACAAAATATTTTAAAAATAATAAAATCTATATGTGTGTGCATCATAGTCATCTACATTTGCCTATGGCAGACGCAAATATTATAATAAGAATATTTTATTATTTACATTTTTGTTTCTGTGTTTGCAATACAGATAAAGATACTTTCAGCGTTTGCCTGTTTGAGTTACAATGCCGATGGAGATTGTATTGGAATCTACATTAACTGTTGTGTTTGCGTGTTTGAGTTTGCAATGCAGATATGGATAATATCTGAGTCTGCATAACTGCATCTAATCTTCAGATGCAGAAAATTTTATATAGTTATTGAGTATACATTTTGCGTTTGGGAGATAGACGCGATCTTAGTATGTGAGTTTAGAGTATCTGCATTTGGGAGACAGACATAGATGACTATATGCATTCACAAAATAAGTATCGATCTCTCCATTATGTAGATGCATATACTAATGTTTCTTGTGGTGATATTATCTTAATGAGTTTGTTTAATGGGTGCCTTACAAAAAGTGATAAATATTGAAATATCGCAACATTCACTACAAGAAGCGGAGTTTTCTGCTTTTGTCACTTGCAGACTCAAAATGTCACAATGCTGACACTGTAAATGATTTGCATCTACATCTAGCACTAAAAAACAGATATATAACTCTAGACTTAGATAACATTATCAGCTTTTGTACAAACAAAAATAGTCTCGGCATCGATCTTTTTGCATCTGGAAGGTAGACAAATTATCTAAAAGAGAACCAAAAATATTACTAGAATCAACAAAAAGCAAGTTTTGAGGGTATTACTAGCAAATGATAAGTTAAGTTGTAGAAATCAAGGCATGGAAGGAATCAAGATTTCATACATTTAAAGGTAGATTGTTTGGCTGTTTTGGCTTGTCAACATCAAGGCATAGAAGGAATCTAGAATAATCAAGTTCCATACCACAATGTTTAACAATATATATACTCATGAACAACTATATCTACTATTTGCCCTTTATTAGCAGTATTGTCGCTGTTTTTAATTTGTCAAGCTGCATTCATATCTATATGGCAATAAAACATTTAGAAAAATAAAAAAAACTAGGATTAAAAAACAAATAGTAATAATACTCTTCACAAAGGCTTTTAGAAAAGACTGGGTTCCTTAAGGAAGGAATTTTGAGGAAATATATAAAGTCCAATAAGAAACTCCAAATTTGTATTCTAAATGTTCCTCGAATATATATGACTAATTTTTACTCTAACTAAACCTAAAGTTTTCTCTTATGAATCAATTGATGAGCATATAAACTAAAAAAATTTGATATTGTTAAATCTTTTATAAATCATTGGATTATAACTCATATGCTGGTAATAGGGTGAAGTATATAATACTAGTACAACTAGCTAGAGAGAACTAGTAGAGCATGTTCTGGCTATCTGGCTCTGCAATATGGAGTGTATTTATTACGTAAGCAGTGTAATTTGGGCCTTTATGCATAGTGTAGGATACTATATTATCTGACCCTTCTGTTTAAAAATAACTAAATATAACACAAGCATTTGGTATGTGTGGTAGTCATGCATGCTCTGACCAAAAAGAGTTGCAGCCTATGTTGTGCAGATGTACATCACAAAAATATTACTAAGCTCTTTTTTAAACTTTTTATCATCTCTGTTCTATTTTGCAGAAAAGGAGCTTGCACATGACTCAGAATATTGCACTGCTTAGAAAAATTAGAGTAGTGATGAAGTCCATTTGTTTCACACTTAGGGTTTAAGTATCTGAGGAGAGTACTAGAAATTTCAAAAGGGGTTTTGATATATTGTTGTAATAGTTTATAATTACGTATTATTTTTATCAACTAGTGCTTCCTCCTCTACTATTCTATCCAACCTACCTTATGTTATTTTACATTTTCCTGGAAAATGAGCAGGAACTTAAAAATATTGCCAAGCTGCATAAATTTCTTAAGCTAAAGATTGATCCAGGCAGCCATTAAGTTTGTCAACTCAACTCATTTGTTGTACGTGTATCCAACAAATAAATGGAATCACACAGTTCCAATTTTCTAATTTACCTAATAACCTTAAGTAAAACATGGATGAACTTCAATTGCATGGAAATTTTTTTTCAATTCCACTAGGGGTGCATGTGGGCAACATAAACAACTATCTTTGCAACAATATGAATGTATACCTCCAACAAATAGTTTGCTTGATGACATGCAGTGAATTAAATTAAGCATAGAGTCATGGGTTGGACATTCTGAGCAACACTCTGCCTCGAGATACAAAAAAAGAGAAATGGAAGCTTGTTATGAATAGCTAGAATAATTCTTGCACTTCCAACTAAATATATGTATTGTATGCTATTGATCTTTATGACTAAGCACTACGCAAATTTCAATATAATAGTTTAAGTAACTAAGACACCTAAGAAAGTGATTTATATTAATTTACACACACATATACATATTCAATAAAACACACATTACAGTCGATTTTAAATAATTAACTATACTAAAAAATATATATATATATATCCAAACAATATATATTATACATATTTAAAAAACAAAAATATAAGTCTATTAATTTGTGTTTAATCATAGAGTCTTGAGTCATGGTCCAAATTACAAGAGAAAATAAATGTCCATGTTTTCCTCATTCCTTGCTGCCGACAATATTATTTGGACGCGAGGGCCACATAGCCCTTGCGGATCGTACTCAACATAATGCTTTACTAATAGTTCGGTCTTGTTAAATTTAATGTCTCCTATACTCATGCCTTTATGACATCACCAGGAACAAGGAGAATTTGAGAAACTTTTCCTTTGTACCGACTCGCTATTTCTATAGTTGCCTTGTCACTCTGAAATTCACAAAGTGGTTGGAACTCTTCAATTAGACCCCCCTGCCATAATAACAACAAAAAATTTAAATTTTTCTTTCTTTTTTTATAAATATATATCAAACACCTAAACTGTATGTTCTTTACATCAGAAAAGATAATAAGAGTCTTATTCGAAGAGAAGCATAATAAAATTAAGAAACTTCCAAACAAAAATGAAAAACAAGAAATGACTTTACATGAAATGAAGAGTTCACTTTTACTGTATGATTGAAGTAATGATTAACAGTTTGTTTTAACATGAAACGGGAATAAGGGACAAAACTTCCAACATTGCAAATAGTTTACCAAATTATATATTCTTGTAATTACTTCATATGGTAAGAGCAGCTAGATACAAGAATCCATAGATGCACAAAATTTTAAAATTTACAGAACATTTGTTATTTGAATTGCGAACTTAAAAGTAGATTAAATAATAAAAGAGTTTTAAGCCATTTGAGCGTTGTAGGCGTAGCACATGAATAATCTCTAATGTTGAAAGCCTCTAGTTCAAATCTTGTATTCTTTATGTCACATCCCAAAATAAAGGTATGACTGGCCGGAGAAATGGATAACCAACCCTCCGTAATCCTGAATCCACAATGACTAAGCACAAATGATTCTTAAACGAATTTTAGTTAAGACCAAGAAAAACTTTACTGAACTAAATTAAAGTCATGAACTGGTTGTGAAACATAAATATTTACTAAAAATTTAGCAAATGTTCCTCATAAAGTGGAACATGACCAACAATATATAAACAATAACTTGGAACAAATCACCAGTAAACCATAATATCAAAGTAGTTAGAGGAGCTCCGCTCCAAACAATGTATTAAGTTACCACAATTAACTCAATATACGCAACAATGCATGACACCTAAAATGACTGCAAGTGACGCCCTATCAACTTCGAGTATGTGACTCCAAGGTATACCTTGCCGCAATAGTGTCGACAAGTAGCAAATTCTGATGCAACGAACCGTGTTTTCCTGATACTAAAAAAAACATAACAGAGGAAGGTGTGAGTCATAAGGACTCAGTGAACAAACCACGTACCCAGAGGATACTAGCATCACACAACACATATATTATTAATTAATCTCATATCTAAATTTAAATGTACTTGTATGTACTTATGGTTATCATACAATCACAAGTCATATATTTCACACTTTTCAATTTAGCAACCAATTCATACAAACAATCAAAGCATACAAGCAAGCAAAAGGCCAACGAGTAACTCAGCCCCGCACACCAGTATCACCCCCTGCCTGGGCATTTACCCGCCCGCACACTAAATTAATTCTCCGTACACAATTCATCCCACCAGGGCTGAGCACTCAATTTAAAAAATATTTATCAGAATCAGAATTTCTCATGATTTTAAATCAGGATATCCTAGGTGCACCTGGATTTTTAATTTCATAAATGAAAATCATTTTCTAGAAAATATTCACGAGTTGGCCCTTATCAAACACAAACAATGTCAACACAGTAACCAATATTAATCAAATATTATTCAAACAAATTACTGAAATACTCCACTAGCTTACTTTCCATATATCACCCATATTCAAATAAACATATAATTGCATATAAGAATCTAGCAACCAAAGAGTACGTAATTCACTCACTAGCTCAAGTACGTGATTCGTCAATCCGTCTAGTCTACGAGGATGTCGAAATGTCCTTAACACGATCCGAAGCTGAAAATTAACTTCATACATTACTCTTAGTAATCATTGCATTATTAATTCTAGGGTTTCGAAATCTTTTGTATATGTTCCATTAACATACTATATAGCAATTTATTAATATGGATGTTTTATATTCAATTTCTCATAAACATTTTATCTATTCTTAATAGGCATAGGTAAATTTTAGTTCCCTGTATATATATATATACTAATTTTACCTATAATAGCATTTTCATGAACTAAAATCTAAATCTAATTTAACTAATAGAGCGTGGACTTTAAGTTACCACATATATATACCTTATTATAATAATTAATTAATTATTTTTTTTTAATCCAATTATTCTCTTATTTTAATTTATCTTATGTAAAATTAATTTACATAATCATGATAGTTTATGTACAACATTCTAAAATATATGTTAGCTGATCGGGTTACCACACTTTAGACATAACTTGTTTGTAAGGGATCTAAACTTTGTACAAGGCCAGACGTAATATATTGTCCAATTTGCAAATGAAACATTCTCAAGACTTTAAAATGTCCCAGAATTAAATTTTCCTTCAATCACTTGCCAGTTAGCTTCAAATCAAACTCACCAGCCAATTCAATTTAATTAGACTAAGTTTAAATTACTTTTTTTTTAATTCACGTTCTATTTGCAATATAAATTAACACATTTGGGTTTTTTTTTATTGTTACTTTCCATAAATATTTTCAATATTCCTATTACTCCAAAAGAATATGAAAAAAACCCAACCAATAAAAATTACACAAACAAGATCTAAATTGCTAACACCAAAAGATTTTACAAGATCTTATACATGAATTTAGAACACATTAATAATAAAGTTTGCATACCTGACTGCGTCATAGTAGCGGATATATAGAACTTCAAACAAGCATGCCTTACTAGAATGCATGTATAGCAAGGTCTTCATCTCTGTACTCTCTGTATTTATTGACAGCTCTCAATAGGGCAAGATACGCATGTTGAGAGAGGAGAGGGGACCTAGCTATTTAATCTCAGATAAAACTCTAAGAGCCTTCTCATTAAAGACTCTTAAAGTCACTTCAACCTACATTTACTGCCAATCCATATTTAATCAGATAAGAAATGTGCTTAGTCCTATCCAAAATGATCACATAAATCATATGAGCTTTTACCAGCATGTCTCTAGTAGACCAAACCTTAAGTTAATTTTTATTATTAAAACAAAAACATACAATTAATGGCAGCTCACATATAGAATTTTTAACATTCTCCCACTTGGGCAACATTAATTATAGTTTTAAAATTTTGAAAAATATATTTTTAGAAAATGACTCTTGGGTAAGGTATAACTTTTATGTGGCCACAATTTTAAAAGAAAAATAAAAAAACTTTGGTCTTGAGATGCACTTCAAACAATGCAGCTCAATTAAGTTATTAACATTGAATCATGACAATCATTGTGCTATTTAAACGACACAAGACCAATCCATGGTTAAAAATGCTAACAACTTAATTTGCAATGGATCTAGATGTGGTAGTGTAGCAAGAAAATAGCATCCAAATATGATAAATATTTGCTATTTTCATTTTCAGTCCTCCAATGATTTCATTAAAACTGGATGCTTTCAAAAAGCACTAGAAATCACCTAAGCTTAATTTTAAGCTTTTATGTCTCAACAACCATTTTGAGATATCTAATTAGTGTCATTTTAAGACATACCTCCAAATTGACAAAACAGTCATACTTAAGACAGACACTAAGTCTTCAAATTTTATGCAATTACATGTCATATAACCATATGTGCACATACAATATTAATCATATCACAATAAAAATAATTATTATTTTTATCAATATAACACACCATCCAACAATGATGTAAGTAAAACTTGGTCATAAAATAGCATACATAACATGCTAACTTTGAACAAAACAAAGTAAACTCTCACTAACTATAAATATTAAACGACTCAAAATATTCATGTTATCAACATGACTTTTAAAAATCCCAGTCCCTATTGTGTCTTGGTTAAAGGATCTGCCAACAGTTTTACTATAATAATATGTTCAAACATAATTTCTCAATTTTTTCATAAAATCCCTATTCATTAGCTCTCGATGCACTAGAACTCTTATTGTTCTTTAAGAACACAGTAGAACTATTGTTACAATATATTTGTAGCATTTAAAAATCGAGACAACAACAAAAAAATAAAAATAAAAATTATCATGTTCTTCAACTATATACCATGCTTGTATAGTAAAAGAAGCTTTTGCTTAGAATAATTCCAGATACAACTCTCAAAGTTAACATGAAAATATATCTTGAAGTGGATTTAAGATCATCTTTGCAACTAGCAAAATCAAAATCAGAATAACCAATTAATTTAAAGTGGTCAATCATTCTATGCATTAGCATAAAAACTTTGGTTCTCTGTAAATACTTCATAACTTATGTTCTGATCTTGGGTTTGACTGTGCCAAAAACTCCCATTGTAAAAGTAATGTCAGAGCTAGTACAAACCAAAGCATATAAGCTTCCAATTACACTAGCATGAAACACATTTCTCATAGACTTTCTCTGAAACCTATTAACAAGACACTAATTTTAACTAAACTTGTCACTCCTGATAACGAACACATCCTCAGTCTTGCTTTTATGTACATTGAACATATACAATACTATATTAGTATACTAAGGAAGACCTAACAAGGGTGAGATATATTCTGGTGTATCTTAATACCCAGAACAAAAGATGTTTCCCCAAGATCTTTCATGCCAAAGGCTTAAAAAACATCAACTTTGTCTCATAAAATAAGTTAATGTCACTATTGATAACAAGCAAGATATCATTGATTATTATCAGGATATGATAAACTTGCTCCTACTGACTTAAAGTATATTCATTAAATCAGTGTCACTAAATCAATATAATAAACTAGCTCCCACTGACTTTAATGTACATTCATTTATCAATCTTATTCTCAACAAAACTAAGAGAGGTGACTACCTCATCAAAATTTCAATAACTATTATTTAGATGCTTGTATGAGACCATTTGATAGATTTGTTAAACTTGCAAATAATATTAGAGACAGATGCTTGTACAACTGTATTCTAATGTTAAGGAACTACACCAGAAACAAGTGGGACAATTTTAATGAGAATAGGTAATGCAATTTCAATTATTCTTAACTTCCCCCATCACCTATTCTCACCACATTTACATGTGATATAATTAGTGACAAGATATATGAGTGAAGTATGACAAATTTATTTTTCTTTCTTGACTAGTAGTTGAAAACATTTTCAACTTAATGAATCAAATTCTAAGAATTTAGCAATGTGAGATACTACTATCTTAGTTCCACACATGGATATAACATATCTCTCTTAAAGTGATTTGGATAACTAGTAGAATAACATTGAGTAGAAAATAGGACAATTTTCATCTCATTTGTGTTATATATTTTATTTTAGTTTGATAACCTTAGACACGGTTCATGCTAGATTTTCTCCTAGCCCACAACTCAAAAGGTGTTTTAAACCCTGATTTACTGGTAGTCAGATTAAGGATATACAAGCTAGTTTAGCGACTTCACTCTAAAAATATTCAGGGAAGTTTGACATATTTATCATATTTCCAATCATGTCCTTAAAGGTATAAGTATGCATTTCGGCCACAACACTTGTTTAGGGCTACTAGGCATGGTATAATAGGTTACAAACTCACACTTTAGTAAGTACTTGTCAAAAATCCTAGAAGTTGTCTATCAACATCATGTTTTCCATAATACTACCATCACAGTCAAATTTTAAAACTTTAGTAACTTTCCCTAACTGTAGTTTAACTTTAATTTTAAAAATTTTAAAATTTTCAAGACAATCATAATTTTACTTAATCAAGTATAGAAACCAAAATGGGAAAAATCATTAATGAAAGTGATAATATATATATATATAAATTCATGCCAATCGGTGGAATAAAATTCACTAAAATCAGTGTGAAAGATCTCTAAGAGACTTGAACTATTAGCTTGCCCATTTTTCATTGTTTAAGTCAATTTACTCCTAACAGCAATTAGCCCAAAATCTTAAGTTTCCAAAAATAAGGGAAATAATAATAATAATTATTAATTTTTTGTGATTTTCAACTATTTTCCTTAAATTTGACCTAGATGTTTAAGCTAAAACATTTAGGATTTTTCTTTAATTAGAAATATTTTGGAAACAAATTTTCTTAGTATGAAATGAAAAGTATTACATTTAGAGGAGTTATACACATCCACCAAATTTTTTAAAATTTAAAGCATTTGTACTTTAAAATTACCCAAATCAAAAAAGTAAATGACCATTTTTGTCCAGTGAGGAAATTAAAATCAAATTCTACCTATATGTTTAAAATGACTTTCTAGTCAAGAAAGACTACTCTAATGAATCTACTTAGATGTCATTTATAACTCAAGGTTTAACCTCTAATTCATTTAGGTTTTAAATACAATTTTTAGTTTTATAACCAAGACATGAATTTAAGGCAATATGCCTTCACCTGACCTCTCGTACTTCATTAGAAGCACATTAAGTCCATTTTCACGATAGACTTAAAACTGTCCACATTAAATTTTTGACCGTTACTATGCCTTTTAGTATCCTAATTTTTCTTATGGTAAGTATTTTCAACTTACCCTAAAATTACGTGTTAAATCTATGTTTGAACTGAGAAACTTAAAAGTCACTCTCAGTTTCGGACAAACCATTCATGAAGTGTTAAGAGATAGACATTTTGAGGTAGATAAAGCTTAACCTATTAAATTTCTCTCATTTTCCAAAAACTTATTTCTAAGTATCAATGCTAACAACAAATGTGATGATTCAAAATAAAAGAGTGCAACATACCAAAGAATCAAAGTAATTAATAACAAAAATAAAACTTATTCTTCATAATTCCAAGGCACATCATTATAAACTCTCATTTGGGCAGAGAATGCAACATGCCATTAGGATCTTACTTCAACCCATGAAACCGAAACACGAGAGAATCCTATGTTTCGAAAAGTCCATCCCCTTTGGGCAAATAAACCTTCTAAGCCAAGAATGCAATATGTCAATCAAAATGGGTACTAAATGATCAAGAGTAAGAATTTATTTTACATAAATCCAAAATGCATCATTACAAACTCTCTTTTGGGCAGAAAATGAAATATGCTATTAGGATCTTATGATCAACCCATGAAACCAAAATTATAGCATCCTAGCTTTCAAAAAGTCTATCCCCTTTGGATAGACAAACCTTTTAGGCTAGTATACCCCAAACCATATGTTTCATGTATTTTCCAAAATTAAAGTATATAATAACCCCCTTTGGCCAAGAAATTATATACAATAATTTAACAAATATCCCGTACTAGAGCTTTCGAAAATCCTATAAATTTATACAAATAGACCACTTTGGTAGCAACTACCTACATAAACCTATAAGATTTCTTAAGCCAGGAAAATTTAATTACTCCAATTTATCATTCTTAACTGAAATACTATTCAGAAGTATCTCAAAGGATCACTTAATGTATGTTGCAAACTTTAAATGAAATTGAATCAAAACAAAAGTTTCTACTAACATATGTTTTAAAAATATGAGAGTACAATAATATTTATCTCTATTTAGATAGAGTACTTACTGTTTTTAGTTTCAAAACATATGAAACATGTAAATTTAACAAGCCTCAACATTTAAATGTGTGCAATTATATTAGTTTTAAACATAACTTAATAGCATATACTAATACTATAATTTATGTACATAATTTTTCAAGTTTAACCATACCATAAAATTAGAAAATTCAAATAAACAGTACTATAAAAAAAATTGTAGGAAAAGACCACCGGAGGGCCAAGGGTGAACCTCACTCTCCCTTGCCGCGAGTGGGTTTCCTTCAAGACTGGTTGAAGCTTCCAGCTAGGTCAATTTGACCCGATCTGGATATATTCGGATCTTTTTGACCCATTTTCAGAAAAAGTGGGATTTTCATCACAATATTTACGACTTTTCTCAAATTTTTGCATGGGTTTTGTTTTAAATTAGTATTCTAATAAAAACCCTCTAACAATTTAATGTTATATATCAAGAAAAATTGCCAATCAATTAAAATTGAAAAATTATGAACCCTAACTTGAACCCAAAAAGGTTTTAATTCAAAATTCTAAAAATTATGTGATTTCACATATTCAATTAGTTTCTAATGAGTATAGAAACTTGCTAGAGGTAAAACCCATGATTAATAGATCAAAAAAACATGAAATCATAACTTTTCTAATCCAAAAAATTAAAATTCGTTTTTGTGTCAAACCAAATCTTAAAATCCAAAATTTTCAACTTATAATTGATGAAATCATACAAATAACATATCAAATTAAATATATTTTGAAGAGGAACAAAATCCCTAATATTAGGAATTCAATTTCATACATTTAAAGTTTCGATTTTTGAATTTAAAAATATGACTTAAATGAACCCTATTTATTTATGTCAATTAAATAAATTTCAGGGTTCTAAATCCATGCAGATTAGACTCTGATATCACATGTAATAATTATACAGGATCTTATATATAATTTTAGAACACATTAATAATAAAGTCTGCGTACTTGATTGAGTCATAGCAGTGGATATATAGAACCTCAAACAAGCACGTCTCACTAGAATGCATATACAACTAAGTTTTCCTCTCTGTACTATTTGTTTTTACTAGTAGCTCTCAATGGGGCAAAATACGTATGTTGATAGAGAAGAGGGGACCTAGCTATTTAATCTAAGATAAAACTCTAAAAGTTCTCCCATTAAAGACTCCTAAAGTCACTCAGCCTACACTTACTGCCAATCCACATCTAATCAGATAAGAAGTGTGCTTAGCTCTATCCAAAATGATCACATAAATCATATAGACTTTTACCAGCATGTCTCAAGTAGACCAAACTTTAAGCTCGTTTTTATTATTAAAACAAAAACATATAATTAATTGCAGCTCACATATGGAATTTCTAACACTTTGGACTAAAAATAATGGAGATGAACAAGCGAGTGGTTGTCTCCATTGCTGCAAGGTGAAGGATACAAATTAAGATCGGACGGCGAGGCATGAGATAAGGGAGATCGCGGTCTTGAATTTAAACATGGACAAGTATCTGTGTTTGCAATAGCAAACAAAGATACTTTAAGTGGCAGAAGCAGATACAAAGATATTTTTAAAAAAACATTATTAACCCATCTGAGTCTATATACTATAGACGTAAATAAGTAAAACACAGACTTATAAAAGTTCATAGAAAATGGTGCCAATGTTAGATATTTACGTCTGCAAGCACAAGCTATAGAGCATGTGATTTAATTTGATGCAAAGCGAAGAATCTTCTCAGGGCTTGACATGCCGCAAATCCTTTTCAAAGAGAGGGGTGCCTTTGGGAATGCAAACATAGGTGGTGCATGGCTGTCGTCAGCTCGTGCTGTAAGGTGTTAGGTTAAGTCCTGCAACGATCACAACCTTCGTGTTTAGTTGCTAACGTTGATTATAGAATCCTGAGTAGATTGTCAGTGATAACACAGATGCATATATGTTACTAAAATATGATGCCAAAAGTAAACATTTTCTACTTCTGCTGTTAGCAGTATTAGTGTTTGCTATTTTATTTTCTTAGGACTTTTTGTGTCTACATAATCACAGATGCAAATAATCAAATTTTAGACATAGATAGTAATTACATATGTCTATATTTTCTGAGTCTGTTGTATTGTAGACTCAGTTATGGTAATTTCTTATGGTGATTTATAATAGTAGTTGACCAATGTAATTAATAATTTACAATTTTTAAAATATTTAAAATTATATTTATTGCACATTAAAATGTATTGTATCATAAAGACACTTGCTAAAAAACTCTGGTAAGGTTTCTAACCATTACAAAATGTTTCCAACCACTACATTAAGAAAATTCCAAAGACAACCTCAAAAAAGATTAGAGAAATGGAGCAACCAATTACTGGCTGATTGGTACTTTTCCCTTTCCCACTATAAAGGCCTCATAAACCCCATGCTTCATCTGGCTAACATCCTACACATAAAAGGTTTCTCTATCACCATCATACACACAAATTATAACTCTCCAAATCCTATACGTTATCCCCAATTCATTTTCCTTCCAAATTTTGAAGGAATATCTGAAAGTGAACCCTAAAGTTGGATTCTAATTATTTTATTGTACTCGTCAGCTATAGATGTGAAACTGATAACTCTGTAAAATAGAGTTATTTCACTGCACTTATGAATCCTAAATCATGTCAAATCCCTAAGTTTAGAGTTAGATTTCAATTAGAATTGATATTTTTAGTCAAGCCATGTTTTTGTAAGAGTTAGGAGTGTTTTATTTCAATTATGAATAGTTTTGTTTGAAACAATTATTATTATTATTATTTTAAATTGTTTTGAGCAATGTCCTAGTCCAAATCAATTAAAGAAGGAGAACTTAATGGCTACGCTGTGGCTTGAAGGACATGAGAGTTGCGGTGCCCAAGAAGCTGGAAAGGAGCAAGAAGATAGAGGGCATAGCAAGAACTTAATCACTTTCCTTCCCCTCGCACCCTGCTACAATGCAAGGATGTCAATTTTTATGCAAGCTAGTTAGAGAGGATGGTGCCACAATGCCAAGAAAAAGGAAGTCACAGTGCCATTAATAAGATGACTTCATTGACAAGTTAGAGAGCTGGGCACCGTAGTGCCATGTATGTGGGAGTTGCAATGCTCGTACGTGTTCACTTAGGAATCTTAATTGTTTTAAATTAGGAGAAAAATGCTTATAAAAAGAGGTGAAGGCTGGGGATGAAAAACACACAAGAGACAGTGAGTTGAGAGATATCAAGGAGATCGTGAAGACTTGAAGTTATGACATCTCTAGCCTTCTACTCTCTTCTTCTTATTTTCTAGTTTACTTACAATGGTTATTCTATTTATGTTTTCATTTACCTTGGTTAGCATGGTGTAGTTTCGTTCTAGGGTTACAATTGAACTCACTTGTAGCCTATGTGGCCCTTACCTTAATTTAATTTATACTTAGTTTTCAATTATTTAAGTTTGTCTTGATCTTAATGATTCTAATTGCTTGACCACTAGTTAGATGATTAGGAACCCCTAATTTAGCTTGGAAAAGTGAATTCGAGGTCAGCCTTAGACAAACTAGCCTGTGATTAGATTATTCATCCAATAGGATAATATGATTTGTTAAAGAGATAGGAATATACTATGTAGCTGTAGGTAGCCAAATTAGAGTAGTGCTTAATGAATTTGTCTTAGTCTAGTTCACATAGAAATATAGTGATTTAAGTAAGGGGAATATACTGTTATAAGACATAAGAATATGTTTGTAATAGGACAAGAACTCTAGGTTAATAACTAGAGCTATTGCAAGAATTAAGTAGAAATAAAGAAAACATAGATGAAGTGTAAGGCATATTGTAAACCTAGGTTTAGTTTAATCAATTTATAAAATTGTTAGTTAGTTTAACAAACCCATCTTTTAGTTTGAATAAAATTAAGTCACATCAATATTAGTATTTACCATTATTGTACGTAATATAAATTCTAGTGAAAACAATCTTTATTTTATAACTATATTACTTGAAAATGAAATAATTTGTGCCAAAAACATCTTTTAAGAATTGTTTGACTCAATAATTAGCTGAGGACCCAATTTCTTGTTTGATGTCGGATCCTCTATTTCTTTGCGTTCGAGGTGTTGCTGTCAGCCTTAAGCTCCCCAGGATTTTATTAAGGACTAGTGGAGTGTCTTCCTTTCCTACTTTTGCTGCTTTTCCTATTCTAAGAGAAAGGGGATACCTACCCATACAAGTCAATTTGATTCCTTCTTCCTTTGATGGAATGCATTTATTTTGCTTTATGGATATAATTATCAATCAAGATAAAGTCACTAAACAAAACAAAGGACTTAATCACATGGAAATCCCTTATAGGAGGAGGAAGGAGTGAGAAAACCCATGTGGGCTCCGGATAAGAAAAAATAAAAAATTCAGGTACTTTTAGGCCAAAAGGCCACTGAAGGCATTATTATGGGCATAGAGCATTTGTCTTTTCCAATCAATTGACCTAATTTTTTGTTAAATGCATGCATCAGAATCTCGATTGGAAGAGCCGTGCTAGAGCTTCCATCTTTATAATAATAGATCCTCCGGTGATCGGCGCTCGCGACACTGAGGCATTTTATATAGTAGCATCTGACCTTATCTTTTGTCACTTTCAACTAGGAAATCATTTAACAAAAAAATAAATAAATAATAGTAAATAATTTACACCACCCAAAACTCCATTTTGAATTCATATCCATCGTCCTTGCTCTTTATTTCTTCCCCCACCTCCATTCTCAATTTGTACCAGCTATAAAAGAAAATCTGACATATATATTCATATCCATCGTCCTTGCTCTTTCCTCCACCTCCATTCTCAATTTGTACCAGCTATTGCAAAAAGAAAATCTGACATAAATATAACTAAATATTGACTGACCGAGAAACAATGCAACTGAATTACTATAATTTCACCTTAAATAGGAAACACTAGTTACAAAATTGTTATTATGATTTACTTTAGAAAAATAATTGTAACATCTTATTTAATTAATTAAATAATTAATTTAAATATCCGGTATATATTTTAACTAGTATGTTACAATAAAAACAAATATAAAAAATAAATACAAATGCCATTTTTCCCTTGACCAATAGAATCTAATTTATGATCTAGGTGATATGCATATATTATTGCTAATACTTTTATTATTACATTAAAATAAAAAATTATTACAAAATAAATACAAATGTCATTTTAATATTTAATAATTAAAAAAATAATAATAAGGACTGTATTTCATATAAATGCATTTTAAAATAGAACCAAAATTTTCCCTCAATCCGGTAACTTGTATTGAATGATGGGACATAAAACTACTTTTAAGTCTACTAATTTACAAGTGTTATGTGCATAGAGAGTCTAACTAGGCGGCCACGCAGACAGAGTATAAGTAGGGGGCGATGCCATGCTTCAAACAACGAATAGACAACAACCACTACACAAAAGAAATCTCAGAAGACAAGACGAGAGAAGAAAGAAGAAAAATGGTGCAACAAATTGGTTGCCGATTGGTACTTTGCCCTTTCCCACTACAAGGCCACATAACCCCCATGCTTCAGCTGGCTAGCATCCTCCACACAAAGGGTTTCTTTATCACCATTATCCACTCAAATTACAATTCTCCCAATCCTTCAAACTACCCACAATTCACTTTTCTTCAAATTCCTGATGGGATTTCTGAACCTGAAGCCTCAAGTTTTGATCTAATTATACTCATTAATAATAGATGGGAAACAATTATAAAGGATTTTTTGGCTAAATTATTATCTGAGGATCCAATTGCTTGCTTAATATCAGATCCTCTACTTTACTGCCTTGGAGGTGTTGCTGACAGCCTCCTGCTCCCAAAGATTGTATTAAGCAGTAGTGCAGTATTGCCCTTTCGGGCTTTCACTGCTTTTCCACTTCTAAGGGAAAGGGGATACCTACCTCTACCTATACAAGGTCAGTTTGATTCTTCCTCTTTTGATAGAACTGATTTTAGTGTTATATATATATATATTAGGTAAGTCGTATATGAGTTTGGATTTGGCGGAATAGGAATCATATATCGTCCAGGATTTAGCTCTCTTTATTACATTTTGTCAGATTTGTAATTTGAAATTGGTATTTTAGTATTTCTTAAACTTCTAGAAGAAGAAAAAAAAAATAGTGATATGAATTAGTGGCTAGTTTTGTGTTACTGGTGAGTTATGAAATTGTAATGAATTATGTATTAGTGAGAGTTTTCATTGCTAGTAACGAGTGTTTAATCTTTATTAGTAGTAAGTTATTAGTTTATAGTGTTACACGTTAGTGAGTTAATGATACTAATATAAATATGTTATATTGAGTCTTATAATATTTGAGTCTATCCCAAGTAGCAGTCATCACCTGTACTGGTTTAGAAATAAGTTGTTAAAGTTTTCCTTATAATATTATCTTGCTCTCTCAAAATATCTAAACGTGTATTTGAGTATGTGAGTGCCAAATAATGTGTTAGTTGCACATTTCCAACACACTTATTACTCAATACTCTCATGTACATACTTGGATGAATGCCATGAGTACTATTAAAACTTAACAATTAAGATTAAATCTAGACTTCTTAAAAAATATGATATTAGTTTTGACCTTAAAGTTCCATCTTAAATGAATAAATCTCAGCTCAATCCAGTACTACAAAGTTTCAAGTTGTTTTCTTGTTGATTCAGTTAGCCAAGATGTGTCTTGGATAGAGGGAGTGAAGAATTAGGAGGGAAATGAGTCTCCCTAATTGCTAATTCTGTTAATTATTAATTATTATTTTATCTTTATTAAATATCAACCATTGAGTTTTAATAAAACGCGTGGCATTCATCGAATATGCACATGAGAGTATTGAATGATAACTCTAATGGAGTGGAGTTGAATCTCGTCATTATATCTAGGCCTTCGAGACGGTTGCACAGTTGTGCTGACCGATTGTTTGTTAAAATGCTTCAGTGAATTGAAAATCTTAGGCAATGGGTAATGGTAGTAATGTCATCTAAATGTCTAAATGTCTAAATGTCTAAATCTAAATAAAAATTTTATCCTATCCAGATATCATTCGACCATGCATGCACCAATTGTAACATTGTCTAACTGATTATCTAATCTTCATGTTCTGGAATTTTTACATTGAGTAATGTGATTATCTGCACAAATTGTAGTTCCCCAAAATCAAGATTTTAAAGTTTGTGCTTCTACATTGTGCATATAGCATTTCTTTTTTGCAATTCATAGATCCAATTCTCTCTTAAATAAATGCATCAGACTCTCGATTAGAAGAGACTGTGGTAGAGCTTCCACCGCTGCAAGTAAAAGATCTTCCGGGAGCTGATGTGTCACACTTTGAGAAATTTTATCAAGTAGTATCTGGGATGGTGAAGGAAAACGAAATGTCATCGGGAATCATTTGGAACTCCATTGCAGAATTGGAAGAGTCGGAATTTACCATTCTTCGCCAAGAATTCTCCATGCCAATGTTCCCAATTGGCCCCTTGCACAAGTACTTCCCCACAGCTTCTTCCTCTGCAAGTAGTTTACTAGCCGAAGACCGAAGTTCCATTTCTTGGTTGGACAAACAACAACCAAAGTCTGTTGTCTATGTGAGTTTTGGCAGCCTTGTTGCAATCAGTGAAACTGAATTTTTAGAGATGGCTTGGGGATTAGCCAACAGCAAGCAGCCCTTTTTATGGGTGGTTCGGCCTGGTTTAGTCCACGGTTCAGAAAGTCTCGAACTGTTACCAAAAGGGTTCTTAGAGAATGTAAGAGGAATGGGCCACCTAGTTAAATGGGCACCTCAACTTGAAGTGCTGGCACATCCTGCTGTAGGAGCATTTTGGACACATAATGGTTGGAATTCAACATTGGAGAGTATTTGTGAAGGGGTCCCTATGATTTGTATGCCTTTGTTCGCAGACCAAAATGTGAATGCCAAGTATGTTACTCATGTTTGGAGGGTGGGATTGAAAGTCTGGAATAAGAGTTTAGAAAGAGCGGAGATAGAAACAACCATTAAAAAAATAATGGTGGAGAATGAAGGCAAGGAAATTAGAGAAAGAATGTTAATCTTGAAGGAAAAAGCAAATCTCTGCTTAAAACAAGGTGGATCATCCTACCAAGCTTTGGAGGAATTGGTTAGCTACATTTCGAATTTGCAATGTAATCATTAACTTCATTAATATTTGATTATCTGAATTGGGTAATTCTCAAATTATAAATGATTGTTGGTTTGAGTTTTACTTTATTATTTCTATGTATGCAACCCAAAGCTATAAGTATAAGGATTTATCTAATAAGTGTCCAAAAGACACTTGTTAAGTTTTTATAAATTGAAAGTTGATAATATCTATTACAGTAGTTGATCATGATTTCAGTATTATTTATTGCATAAATTATTATATGTAAAAATTTCAATTTCTAATAATTATATTTATTATAGCTTAACAAGCGTCACTTGTTAAAAAATCTTAAGTATAAATGCATAATGGGATATGTTGCAGTTATTATAATTAGGTTAAATTAGAATTAAAAATTTCATAATTAGTATTTTATTAGTACTTTACTTGTAATTTGAAAAAAATTGAGAATCAAGTTATTGAGGGTTATTTACAATTATGTTTTAAGGTTTAAGGGTTGTTTATATATAGGTCTATTTTGTGGGGCGTGATAGTGTGCGCCACCACTTCCCTATGCATTTCATGTGACTCATTCAAGATAACGTAGTTTAACCAAAAAAAAACTCTACTAATTTGAAAATTAGGTTATTTAGGGTCATTTACAATTATTTTGTAGGTTTAAGAGTTGTTTATACACAGGTCTATTTTGTACTTATCTATTTACTAGCATCAACGTGGCGTGCTCATAGTTTTTATTTTTTATTATTTTATTATTATATATATTTAACATGTGTGACTAAATTTATTCGTAGTTTAACCAAAAAAAAAAAAAAACTCTAGTAATTTGAGGATCGGGTTATTGAGGGTTATTTACAATTATGTTCTATGGTTAAAGGGTTGTTTATATACAGGTCTAGTCTGTACTTATATCTATTTACTAGCCTAGAGGTTATTATTCTTTATTATATATATATTTGACAAGTGTGAGTAAATTTTTTAAACAATTTTTTAAGATAGCTTAGTTTAACCCAAAAAATAAAAAAAATAAAAAAAAATAATTATTAAAAAAATGGTATTTTAAATTTGTTTATAGTTTTCCTAAAAAGTGGCTTAGGTACGTACTGGTGGGTCAATTCTTTTCTTTTAATTATTTCACTAATTTTTGAAATAAAAAATATAAATAGTTATAAGTTAAATAATTTAATATAAGATAGGTGGACTATAAATGTCTTCTCCTCTTTGTATAATAGTATAGATAGATGTCTTGAATAAAATAAAATTCAGAAATTAATTTTATCTAAAATATTTTATTGCAATCATTTTCACTATTTTCTCTATTCCTCAGGGTTATTTACAAATATGTTTAAAGTTTTAAGAGTTGTATATATAGGCATACTTTGTACTCATCTATCTATCTATTGAACGAATTAAAATTAAGAATTAGTATTTATTTTTTAAAAATACTTTATGTTTGAGATCATTACTTTTTTCTACTCTTTTAATTAGGGCTAGCTCATGAGCCGAGCTTAGGCTCAGCTGATAAAGCTCGAGATCAGTTCAGCTCATTTGACTTTATGAGCCGAGCTCGAATAGAATTTTGGGACTCAATTATAGGACTGAGATAGGTTGGGGATTGAGAAGCTCGTGAGCACCTTGATAAGGCTCGATCCATAATTATTTTATATTTTGTTAACTAATATATTGAATTAGATTTACCCTTTGACCTTATCCAAATTTTTGATTTAGATAAAGCTTGCTCCATAAATATTTAATTAGTTAAACTTCTTATTTAATTTTCTATGTAGTTTAAAATTTGTTTAGGTTTGGATTGTTAGCTTATTGCCTTGTTTAGTTGGAATGTTGGATATTGCCTTCTTGTTGGATTGTTGGTTATTGCCTTCATGTTGGATTGTAGGTTGTTGGCTAATATCTTGTTTGTTGAATTTGGAGATTAAGAATCTATCAAATTAGTATGTGTTTTGATTGAAATCTTTTTGGTTGTATTTCAAGTTTGGTTGTCTTAGAATAGGTTTCACAAGCTCGAGCCGATCTCAAATGTAAGTTTATTATTTTAATCAAACATGAGCCGAGCTCGAACAAATAAAAAATTATCGAGCTCAAATAGAGCCTAAGCGAATATGCTCGAGCTTGGCTTGTATCCACCCATACTTTTAATTCACTGAGAATATAAAAATGTGTTTTTTACATTCCCCTTATTTTATTGTAGTTTGACTATATGTAACATTTCATACACATGTTTTAAAATATTATGATAAACTCCATTGTAGTTAGGAAAAAATTGAGAAGTTAACTTTTTCATCCAAGTTAACAAAATTATGTCATATGTCAAGCAGGAAATTTAGTTTTTAGTTTTTTTTTCTTTTTCCATATTGTGCATTTTTTGTTTTTCTTACAATTCACGTTATGGACTTAAAATTTAGATTTTTGAAGAGGACAAAAATGTAAATTGATTTAGAATGAAAAATCTTACAATCTATAAAAGAAAGTTATTATTTTTATAAGATTATAATTTTTTTCCTTCCATCTATTAATGTTTGTTCTCAATTTTTTTCGCTTATTTTCATTATTAAATTTTAAATGATCCATTCAAGATAAATGAAAGCATCAAGATATAGAAAAATTAAATTATAAAGAAGATGCAAAAACAAAAAAAGAGACAATTCAAAATATGTATTCAAGTAGAAAGAAAACGAAAAGTAAATTTTAATAATTAAATTTAGACAAAAAAGAACAAAAGAAAAAGAATAATAGTTTTTCATGAAAACAAAACGCGTTAATTCATTTTTACCAAATCAATTTAGTTATGCATTAAAAAAAGAAATGTTTTTTTTTCTTGAAATAGAAAACTAATGAGGGTCAAATGCAAATAAATAAATAAATAAATAAAATTAAAATTACAAGATGAGAAACATGGGTATAATTTCCATGAGTAGCGAACTTGTGCTTGGCACATGACATAATTATTTTAACTTGGATAAAAAGGTAACTTTTTAAATTTTGTAAAAATTTAGACAGGATTTAGTATAACATTTTAAAACACATGTACGAAAGATTACATAAATCTTTACTACATGAAGGTAAAAAATGTAAAAAACTCCATCAAAACCTTAATTAGTTGAATTAAATTTATTTTTATAGACATACTTTTTTGTTCAGCGATTCTTTTCAATACAAAAATGGTACTTACTAATTTATGGGTCAATTGCACTTTCCACTATTAAACTACCATCAATTTGCAATGTTTCCTATTTTTTATCAAATCGAGCACTTTACACCTATATTATTGAATGTAATTTACACATCATTCAATATGTTAAAATTTACAATTAAACTTAATGGTTCCAACATTCACATCTAAATTTGTAGGATGACTTGTTTACCCCTATGTTATTAACTTTCACACTTTTATTTATTTATTGAAATCCCTAATTGAACATTACTAAAAGAAAATTACTTATTTGGGACAGGCAACACCCGTCGCGGATAGTGAAAAATCTTGTCTCAGATACATACGCTATGGGGCCCATTGCGAATAACTCTATCTTATTTACAATTGTCATGGGTAACAGTTATCTACGTAGGTTCAAAAACCACAAAATAGTTCCTTATCTATGTGTATAAAAAGCTATCTGTAAGAAAAGAGAAAAAGAAAATTGATCTTCCAGAGACATGTTATTGGTCAAATTGCAAGCCTAAGTTTGGAGCTATTGAAGAGAAAAAAATAAAATCGACCTTCTAGAAACATGTTATTGGTTAACTCGCAAGCCTGAGTTTGGACCATAAAACTTATTGTCAATGGAGGGTAGGTTCCAAATCAGAAGAAAGAACAGTGGCAATAGACAACATAGAAACGTAGGATGTGAAGTTGTCAATAGAAAGGAAAAATCTGGGGATTTAGGGATTTCAATTCTACCAACAAATGAAGAAACCAAAGATAGTGACAAAGGTAGGGATTGGAGCTTTTGATAGAGGTGGGAGGAGCTTTTGATAGAAATCAGAGATTTAGGGATAAATGTGTTAGAAGTTTGTGTGTTCGAGGGTAAAGTTAATAAGTGTGTTTGAGGAAAGAAAACCTAGAAGTTTGTGACTAAAAACTTATCATCGACATGTACTTTAGATTATCCGTGACGGGTGGGTCATCCTAGATAATTTCTCAAAAAAATACCATTTACTAAAACCATAAAACAATTTATGTTTCCTTATCTCGATGGGAGTGTATTATTAATGACACTGGTCATAACTTTTTTTGAAAAATACTAGTTTCATATTTTATTATCTGGGACAAGTGAAACCGCCATGGATAATATTGTTCGAGACGAGAGTATCTGGGATGGGCAATGAAGATAACATCAATTCTAGTAGTGCATTATCATATTTCTTCATTCCTTCTTTCCCTAGGTAAAAAAATAAGGGGTATAATCTATTAAAACAACTAAACAGATGCAATTGGATCTGGACTTTTCATTTGATAAGTACTATAGTAATATAATATGGTGATATATATCTACAAATTTTAGCTAGAAAAATTGGATCTTAGGCGCCTATATATTGCAATAACGGTTCAATCAAATTCATCAAGGCCATTATTGAATATAAGAAGAATGTATATTCAGATGATTTTAAATGTACAAAAGGGACTCTCTATTTATAGGCGAAAGTGTTTAACCTAACATAGTGAACCTAGACTAAATATCAACCATATACGTAATAGAAATTACACAGAAATAAGGACACTATAAATAAGGAAATTTGACCCACTAATTAAGCTGCCTATATTTACACTCTAACACTCCCCCTCAAGCTGGAGCATAAAGATTACATGTTTCAAGCTTATTGTATAGATATCGCAATCGGTTTCCTGTCAAAAATTTTGTAATAAGTTTGCTAACTGATCTTCTGATTTTGGATATGTAGTCTTGATTGTATTATCCATAAGCTTCTCACGAACGAAATGACAGTTAACTTCTATATGTTTTGTTCGTTCATGAAAACTAGATTTGATGCAATATGTAATGCAGCTTGATTATCACATACTAACTCCATAGGCTGTGAGTGTTGAAATCCAAGTTCGTCTAATAGATTTTTCAACCAAACTAACTCAGCAGTGGTATAAGTCATGGCCCTATATTCAGATTTAGCACTGGATCTTGTAATAACAATTTGCTTTTTGCTTTTCCATGAAACAAGATTTTCACCCAGAAATATACAGTATCATGTAGTAGATCTTTTGTCAAATTGAGAGCCTGCCCAATCAACATTGCTATAACCTTGAATTGGAGTAGAATTATGTTTATGGACTAATGTATGACCACGACCATGTCTTCGAACTAGAGTGTGCACTATGATTCTTATATAATAATCCCATTTCGGGTGCAGTTTTAAGGTATCTTAGGATATGAATAACAGCATTCCAATGAGATGTTCGAGGCTGAGAAAGAAATTGGCTAATCATACTAGTTGCAAAAGTAATATCTAGTCTAGTGACTGTGAGATATTTCGGCTTTCCAACAAGACATCTATATTGCTCAGGATTAGTCAGTAGTTCCCCTTCTTCATCAGGTACAAGTTTAGTATTAGGATCCATGGAGTATTTAAAGGTTTGGAATCTAACATACCTATATCACTCAAGACAATACTTTCTTTGAGAAAGGCAAATACCCAATTGTGATCTTGCAACCTCAATCCCCAAAAAGTATTTTAGTTAACCTAAGTCTTTAGTTTGAAACTTAGACTGTAGGAATGATTTCAATTGTTGAATCCCATGATTATCATCACCTGTAATCATAATATCATCCACATATACAATTAAAATAATTCTACAATTAGGAGTATGTTTATAGAAAACTGAGTAATCAACAGTACACCTCTGAAGGCTAAAACTAAGAATAACTTCACTGAATCTAACAAACCAAGCTCTAGGAGATTGCTTTAAGCCATATAGAGACTTTTTCAATTTACACAACATATTGGACTCCCCTTGAGCAACAAAACCAAGTGGTTGCTCCACTTAATAGAGTGCCCAATCAAAAATAGCAGCTAGAGATATAAATACCCTGATAGATGTAATTTTAGCTAGGGGAGAGAAAGTTTCTGAATAATCCAACCATAGACCTGAGTGTAGCCTTTTGCTACCAATCTAGCCTTTAAGCGATCAACAGAACCATCAGGATGAACTTTTACAGTGTATACTCATTTACATCCAACAATGGATTTTCCAGAAGGTAAAGAGACCAGTTCCCAAGTACCATTAGTATGTAAGGCATTCATTTCATCAACCATGGCCTGCCGCCATCCCGGGATGAGCAAGAGTATCACTGGTGGACTTTGGAACAGAAATGGAAGACAAAAAGGATACAAATGCATAATAGGGTGAAGATAAATGATGATAACTCAAAAAAGTATAAATTGGATAAGGATTACAAGTTGAACGAGTACCTCTTCTTAAAATAGGTGATGAAGCAGGATCCGAGGCATGGGAAGGTGTTGGTACAAAAGGTGAGTCATTAGGTACATCAATAGTGTTTGTTGGAAGATCAGGTAGTGGCACAGATGATGCATGATCATTTGGTCCAAGATAAGGAACCGGAAGAGCCTCAGAGATAGAAGGTGACTCGGGAATAGTAGAGGGAAAGAATGAAGATTCCTCAAAAAATGTAACATCAGCGGAGATAAAATAACGATTCTTATCTGGATAGTAACATTTATACCCTTTTTGAAGGCAAGAATAACCCAAGAAAATTAACTTAATTGATTTGGAAGAGAGTTTATCCTGTCCAGGTGTTAGATCATGAACAAAACAAATGCAACCAAAGATACGAAGCGGAAGTGAATATAAGGGATGATTAGGAAAGATGATAGAATATGGAATTTTGTTATGCAATGTAAAAGATGGCATCCGATTAATAAGGTAGCATGCACCTGGTTTTGTTGCTCAGAGGGAGTCCGGTATGGTGTGTAAATTGAACAATGTTAGCTGTGGTAATAACATAGGGGGATCCAAAAAACACAGAGGTAAAAGTACTAGGTTTTGACATACCTATTTCAAACTTTCAGAGGTAGACATACCAATGAACAATACCCCAATAAACAATAATTGTACTGCTGGAATGAAATCCAGCAATAGAGAGACACGCTGGAATGAAACTTAGCAATAGAGAGACACGCTGGAAAGAAACACAGCGAAAAATAAAAAATAGGGTTTTTTCATCAAAAAATAAAAATTAGGGTTTTTTCGCCCTAAGCTCTGATACCATGTTGAATATAAGAAGAATGTATATTCAGATGATTTTAAATGTACAAGATGGACTCTCTATTTATAGGCTAAAATGTTTAACCTAATATAGTGAACCTAGACTAATATCAACCAAATACATAATAGAAATTATACAGAAATAAGGAAACTATAAATAAGGAAATTTGACCCATTAATTAAGCTGCTTGTATTTACACTCTAATAGCCACGAAGAAGGAAGAAAGGATATTGATGTTATGAAGTTAGGGATTTCAAAAAAAAATGGATAATAAATAATTCAATTAAGTGATAAATAGATAATTTTATAAATTTTAACTCAGATGATTTGCATTTATGTGCAAATAGAACTGTTAAATTTAACAGTCAATTTTAACAATTGAGTGGTGTGCAAATTATATTCAACAATATAGGTGTAAGGTGCTCAATTCAATAAAAAAATGGAAAATATTGCAATATTATATTGAAGCAACTGGAGCAAGACATAAGTCAAATTAGTCATATTACTGGACAAGTATAACAAGTATGTTCAAGAGTATTCAAATAGTAAATTGAATTCACTAAGTGTAATCTGCTTAGGATGTTGCCATGTGATTTTTATTCAAATGATATTTTCGGTCTGGTTTTTGCCAACATGTATAGACATGATTTAAGCTTAATTTTATGCTAAGATGATAAAAATGACTATTTGTCTGAAAATACAAATATAAAAGGCAATTTATATGAAAATCCAAGGATAAAAGGAAATTTGTATGAAAATACAAAGATAACATGCAATTGTATGTAAAATATAAAGAAAATAGGCAATTTCTATGAAAATACAAAGATAAAACGAAATTTGTAGCAAAATAAAGAAATAAAGTGGCTGATAAGCAATATGTCTATTTTGTTTTTAGTTGAGCCAAGCCGAACTGAGCTAATTAAGTTGAGTCAAACCACTAGAGCCCACCCGAGACAAGGATCTTAACCATTGACTGGGCCAAAGCCTATTGACTGAGTTGTTTACTAGATGGCTTGGAAATGGATTGATCGAGCTATTTAAAGGGAAAGATACCATGTCGCTTCCAGTCACGTGTTACTAGTTTGATGGTAGCGAGGTTGATAGTGGGATGATCGGGTTGACTTTTCAGGTGCTACAAGGGGTGCCATGACAGTGTTTAGTTATCGAAAGGTTGAGAAATTAGGTGTTGAAAGGTTGAAGCTAGTGGATAGCGAGCTGTGGAATAGGATAAGGGCTTGGTGGCACGTAGAGGTGCGTCCAACCTCCTATGTCAAGTACTTTGATAGGAGGATTAAAGGGAACGCTTACAGTGGGTTTATAACAACTGTTAGTTGCTAGAAAGTGGTCTAAAAATGGATGGAATCTCGTTTTTTTTTTTTTTTTTTTTTGGTGGCTCTTTGAGTTGAAGTTCGAGGCTTTTTGGATCCAGTTTTGGTTGGAGAATTATGTAGGAATTGAAAAACTCAAATCATATGGGTTTTACACAAACGAAGCCAATGTTAAGCATGGATTTAACCAGGTAAGGTGTCTTATATGTGGCTGACTAACAAGGGGCGGTCTTGTAGACTTGGAGAAAATTTAATGCCAAAGTTAATATATATCAGAGAGAGAATAAGCTATAAAAGAGATAATCTGAGAGGATAACATGTATTATTTAGGGTTTTCAACCTATTTATAGGAATGGTGTCAGAGTATTACAAGTTGTATAAGTAATGATGTCTGTTATAATAATAAATGATGACAACAGTGTCCTTTATGAAAATAATAAGATATGATGGCAACATAATGCAATATGATGACATTCGTTATACTTTGCATTACGTACGTTATGCTACAGGTCCTTCTATGATTGGATATTACTAATTCGATATTAACAAGTCTAAATGGGCTTGTGCACAAATGACAAAAAGAATCTCTAATATGTAAATCATGTACTTAAGGCAACTTAATTATTCAAGGTTCAGTGGCCCTCATTGATCACATAAAAATGACATATCTATTTCCTTCTTCTTCCCCCCCTCCCCTAAAATGGTTAACTAGACCACTTTTACATACACATCAACTGATCTATCTCTGCTATCTAGTCAAAAATAGGCTATTCATATCAGGACTACAGAATTTATGATTTGATTTTAATTTCCACAGTATCTCCAAATAGATTCAAACCCATGAAATCATTAAAGGAAACACAAGTTCTTTACTATTAGGCCACCCCTTAAGATAAATTATTCAATACTTTTTAAATATTTTAATCTCAATAATTATATTTAGACTAAGTTACACATATGGTCCCTGTAGTTTGGTTGGATTTTACTTTGGTCCCTACTATTTAATTTGTTGTAATTAGCCCTTATAATTAAAAATTTTACACTAATTGGGTCCTTGTCATCTTATCTGGATGCTTACAAGTATCATATGTGGCTAAGTTTTTTTCTTTGGGCTAACTATGATAGCATAAAATGACATAGATTTTCCAAAAGGAAGAGAAACTACGACATTTTGTTGTTCTTTATTTGATGCTTGACATTATCTACCTATTGCTTGTATCTTCTATTATCAAGGGTTCAAAGCACAGAAGTGTACGTTAGGGTAATGACCAAATTTTGAGAAGGGAAATGGGTGGATGTTCAACAATTTTGAGTGCTAGCAGTTCATAGGTAGATAACTCTATCAAAATCTGTGATGGTGGAGAACTTGCAATGTTGTACACAGCTTGGGACCATAGTGCAGGTAGAAGATTCTAAGCTTGTATAAATTTGGAGGTAAGTTTTTTGGTAATTATATGGCTTTTGGCTTTTGCTAGGGTTGTTTACATTTGAAAATAGACTAACATAATTTGTGTATTTTCAGAGTGGATTTTGTTGCAGTTTTTATACTTGAAAAAATGAAAAAATTTCCAATCGTGAGAGCTACCTCATAAGATAGTAGAGGAATCATTTTCATGTTGGAAGGCAAGGTTGATTAGTGGAAGAAAATGACAATATTAGTGGTTTTCTAGCTCTATGTGCATGGATTCAGTGTGCACTTCAAAGTAGTTAGGTGTTTGCTTTATGTAATGTTTGTTAGTGTTTTAAGCTAGGTCAGTCTATGTTGTACAAAGGATCATGATTGATGTAATTCTCTACTATGTAGTTCACCATTTAAGATTTCAGGAAAAAATGGTTTATGGTTAATTTGTGTATGTTTCTATATATTGTATGCTTTGAGTTGTTTTGGAAAAAATTGTTTATGCTTTCAGGCTTGTCCAAACTTGTAATCTTCTTCCTGTATACTGCCTGTTTTTTGTTTAACATATACAAACAATACAGACAACAATATGCATACATTATTGAATCCAAATTGACATGAATCTTGACCAAAAGCATATTATAATCATGATATAATCTCATAATCTTTTCCAAAAGCATTCATCATATTCATCAATTCATTCAAAAACAAACAACTGCATTATGGTAACAAGTATTTCACAAATCCTAATCCCTTTCCAAAAACCACATTGTGTCATCAAGTATTTCACAAATCATAATCCATTTTCAAAAACCAAAAAGAAAAAAAACCACAAATTGAAAGACTTCACGGATGAAGACTTGAAAATGAATTGCCTGCAGTGATATTGACTAATGTCTGGCTAGCTTGTACTGGTTGGTTGTCTCTTGTTGTGTTGGAGTTCCTTGCTATTCCTTTTCCTCTTCTAATTTGCACACAACTAGAAGATGTTGTGCCTCCACCTCTACTACCTTGCCTACCACTTCCCCCTTCCACCTCTTGTTTCAATGACCACATATGAAAATCTAACCCCCTGTGTCATTTGATTAAATCCTACAGGTGTTGCTTGATTGCTTTATGCTCCCTGTTCTACTTGGCCGGATCCTGCAACCTATGTTGCTTAACTGGTTCCTTTAGCATATGTTGTTTGATTGGATCCTACAAGCATGTGTTGCTTAACTGGATCCTGCAGCACATGTTGCAACTAGATTCTTGCAAGTCCTCTTGTTATGCCTATATTGGTTGCACTTGTTGGATTTGAGAGAGGTATTTCCTTTCTTCAATTTGTTACTCTCTTCCCCAGGTGTTTCTACTTTTCTTTTTGGGCTTCCATGTGCCTGCACCATTGCTTAGTAGGATGTTCCCTGAGCCAGTCCTATGCATGTCCATTAATACTTTTCACCTCTTCCATGAGTCTTTCCGTAAAGTTGGTAATATGATGCCTTTGCTGTAGCATCGACTAAACGTTTAATTTTCTGTATGGCCACCATATCTTAACTTAAAGTTCCCATACAAATGCTTAAAGCAAAACCTGTGTTCACCCCCATCTAAAAGCTCTTCCAATGCAAGTACCAAATCTTGCGAAATGAATAAATGTATTAGTAGAGTGTCTTTAATGGATGCAATTACTTAAAAAACCAAGTGTGCGATGTTTACCTTTTGTTGATCAAAGATGAAAACCCATTTATTGCTCTTGATATCACCTATATCAATAAGCACCTTCTCCAAAAATCCAAGTGCAGCTAGTCCTTTGATTCTTGCTCAATTGCAGAAAATGCAAGCGGGAAGTACTAATCATTAAGGTCTGCCCTAACTGCCACCAACATTTGTCCACCATATTCCTCTTTGAGATGACATTCATCAATGCCAATTATTAGCCTACAAGCTGCTACGAAATTGTTATAAACAAGCCTAAAAGCATATATATAATCTCTTAATTATTGGTCTGACTTCAAACTAGTGGTCTTCACAACTTCATTTAATAAGTGGTACCATGGACTATTTCTTCTTAATTCAGTACAATAGCCCCACAATTTTGAATATTGCTCTCTGTGGGTTCCTTCAATTTTCTGTATAGCCTTTAGCCTAGCTCTATATTCTACAGTCCTTGATATCCTAACATTGTTTTTCTCTTTTATATCATCTTGAATGTCAGACAACTTCATTTTATAGTCCACTTTCACCTTATCAATAACTGTGTTTGTAACCTTTGTAGAGTTAGCAAAGATATTTTTGAAAACCTTGTAATATGTTTGGTTTTGTCCCATGGCTTTCAATACATAAATCCCTTTGCCTCCAACCTTACTGCAAAGCATACACCAACCACACCCGTGTTTGTGCATTCAATACTGCATTTGATAGAGTCATTTTTCCTAAACTTTGTTGCTCTTCCATTCAACAAAGACCATTTAATGATTACATCTTTAAACTCCTTCAAGTTTATGAACTATATTCCATCACTACAACTGTACTCTTTACGTATGTCCTTAGATCTATAACTTATAACTTTTGGTCTTTTATTCCTTCTATCATCTAAAGCTACAAGAGAATCCAAATCATCACTCACATAATCCTCTTCCAAAGAATGGCAATTAGTAGTAGGTAGAGCTGGTACGAAGCTCTCACCATAATGGTCTTTCTTTTTCCTACTTGTTTTTTAACTTTTGAGTTCCACTCATGACAAGTCTACTAATGTCCTTAACTTCTATGTTTACATTGTCATCAAAATGATCATTGTCTCTATCCTCATCACTATCATATAAGTGACATCCTTCGAAACTATCCTCACTACTTTCCTCACCATCATTCTCACCATCTGTCTTATCATCTTCCTCACCTTACTCTTGATCTTGATAGCATCCTTCATCCCTCATATGAGTATCTATTAAAGCCTCACTCTCTTCTACTTTTACAGCTTCAATTTCAAGAGTGACATTAATAGCATGGTTTTACAATTACAACAATGTCAACTTGGTGTTTCAACATAGAATTCAGCTATCTCATTACTAAATTTCATAGCTGTCTTATAAGTCTCCGTAGAATCCTTGTAAAAAATAAACCCTTCCAATCCATTAGTAAGAGACATACCATGAACTCTCTAATACAACATCTTAAAACTATTGTACTTTAAGATTTTTTCAACCTTACTAATAACTATAAAGTATACTAGTAGTCTATATGAAAACAAAATTCATCAATTATACCATTTTTTTTTTAACCCAAACTTATTTAGGACCTGGGTCAGTTATTTAGATTTTATTAAATCTCAAAAGTAAAAAAAAACATTGACTAGAGTATAAGCTAAGCCAATAACTTACAAGAATTCAAGAAAGATAAACTTGGGATACTATCTCATTACAATAAGATAATGAAACAAAAACTTAAGGAAAGTCATAAACTTAGGATATTATTCTACTACATAGCACTGATCACGATATCGTTCACGGTATTAATGAACATGCCTAATATAAGGCATTTGAAGCTTATCAAGGTTACTAAGATGTCTTACAAGATTTGGAAGCATCCCAGAAGAAAGCCAAAATGTCATACCCCTCATTGAGGTATAACTAGCCAGAGGATTGGATAACCAATCCACCATAACCCTGACTTCAAAACAAAATAACAAATCTAACTCATGACCTAACTAAAGAATAAAACTAGCTTTTCTAAAACCGAAGTTCACTATAACAATTTATTTCTTGTAATAGTTAACAAGTTACTAAAAAATTTGGTAGAGATTTCATGCGATACGAAAAATGCCTTAAACTACCAATGCATAATCTTATGATTTTTAGATAACAGTAACATAAAATAACAAGGAGTTTGGCTTCAACCACATCATAACCAAGATAAATAACTAGACACTTACATATTTCAAAATTAGACACCCCCACACTTCCAGTATGACTGCAAATTTTCATCCTTTAACTTCAAGTCTGAGATCATGATATTATCTTGCCGTATTCAATCGGCAAGTCACAAGCTCGGCGATGCCATGAAACGCATTCCTGTTACTAAAACATATTTTACAGAAGATGGGTGAATCCTATGAACTCCGTGAGTGGAAAATCGTACCCAAAGGGAACTAGAATCACTCAACACAAACGTATAATATATATATTAACATCATGTAACATAATTCATATAACATTTCACATTACACGTACATCTTGTAAGTTTCACAAATCCACAATTTATATTACACACAATTTAAATCAGCGTAACAATATCACGCAAAGCAATCAAAGGGCCAACGAGTTACCTAGCCCCGCACAACATTATCATCCCCTACCGGGTATTTACGTACCTGCACAGCAAATTAATCTCCGTACACAATCTATCCCTACCAGGGCTGAGCACTCAATTTAAAAAAAAAACTTTTATCATAATTAGAATCTCATGATTTTAAATCAGGGTATCCTAGGTGCACCTGGACTTTTAATTTCAAAGATAAAAATCACTTTTCATAAAAATCTCACTTTGTTGGCCCTTATCAAACACAAACAATGTCAACACAGTAACCGATATCAAACAAAAATTATTCAAGCAAATTACTGAAATACTCTACTAGCATACTTTTCATATATTAAGTATATTCAAATAAACATATAATTACATATACTAATCTAGCCCCTAAAGGCAGCAATTAACCACTCACCCATAACCGATTCCATTCTTCACTCAAACTTGCGTCCACGCATCTCATCAGGTCCACATTAGCATTCAGAATTAAAATTCATATACCCAGATAATATTTAGTTCATAAACTGTTATGTTTATAATCTTTTAGTTACTAAGCTTATATCTCAAATTACATAGGTCTCTTTATGTAAATTTTTCCATTAAGCTATTACATGCCATTTAATATAAATTAAACTTTGTGTAATAGGATTAATAATGAAAGGACATTTTAAATGTCTAGATAATGCCTAGGGTAGAAGAAATCATTAGAAAAGATAAAAAGCACTTAGTGATTTAGAGAAGTTGATACTGTCATAAACTTGGGGTTTGGACCTAGTGTCCACTTTAACGGTCATATCTTTCCCTAGAAAACTCCGAATCTAGTTTTATAAAATTTATAAAATACTAGACACATGTAGATTTATAATGGTATATCATTTGTAATTTTTAGACTTGTATATCAATACAGTTTATTGTTTGAAATTGCATCAAATTCTACAACACGCAAGATTTTGGACAGTTTTGACCTTACCTTAGTTAATTGAACATAACTTCCTCTAGGAAAAACGAAATCTGATTCCGTTTGTCGGGTTTAGTAATAGACAAGTATATATATCTTTATTATTTAGAAACTTTTTCTAAAATATGTCATGAACACACTCAATTCCTTAAATAAACCAAAAACAGGGCACTACGAATTCTGTTTGACCTAGCCGAAGTCTAATAGCTATAACTCACAATATATTTGGAATTAAGCTACGAAATTTTGTAAAAAATATCCTAAGATCCTAAGTTACACTTTCTATTTTAAACACTTATTTTAATTCAGCTCCAAAAGCCCCCGAAACCTAGGATTTCTATCATCCACGAATCTGCCCCTGTACCCCCTTCAAATTCCACCACTTTCAAGCTCCAATTCATACTCCTCACGTCAACACTAATTCACTAACATTACTCCTAATCTAAATTCAAGATTGTATTAGTGATTTAGAATTACTCAAGAACTTAAATTTCACTTTCTAATATCAATCCAACCATTTCTTATTCATTAAGATACAATTATTTTCTTGTAAACATTTTGTCAACTACCTTATATACATGTTTTTGTGTTAGATTATAAGCAAGCATCTATATATATATATATATATATATATATATTCACTTAACATGCCTGTAGATAACTAATCCCTTGTTAAGCCATTTACCAGACATCCTGCAAGTATAGTTTGGTTTCCTTAAATGCAAAAACTAGTATACTTGTATACATACTAAGAAATCTTATCTAGCTTACTAATTTAAGTTCACCTATACTTCATTTATTAAATTTCATGTTGTCTAAATAACTACTTTTCCAGTAAAACTTGTATAACTCCTCTCAACTTCCATACACTAAATTCAACTTGATTACTTTTAATTAGGCAAATACTTGGATTATATATAATTTCATTATGAATACAATTGGTGTTCACATCTTTTCTTCTTCTAATTCACATAATCACTACTAAATTTCTTGTTTATCTTAACCTTTAATTATTACCAACTAATACTCTACAAGGAGCTCTAAATTAACTCACCAATCACCTAGATTAACATAACCACAAGCAAATTAACTAAATTCTCAAATCCTCACTTGACCTCCATAATTTAAACTTTAACAAAAAAATTTCTTGGTTGAAGATTCATACCCTTGTAGCTTCTATTATATGGATTTTCGCCAGACCCAAAATCAACCTCATGAAAACCAAGAACCCACAGTTGTCTTCAGCTATCTTGGCCAGCCCTTTGTTTTGACAGGAACACAGGCATTCGTGCAAGAGGCAGGGTGCCAAACTACTACTACCCCTACACGTTGAGTTCTCCTAACAATTTCTGCAAGTACTTCGCAGCTGTGAAGGGAAAAAGAACCAAGAATGATAAAGAGCCAAGAGAGCAGTGTCCATTGCTAGCCAACACCCACTCACACCCTAAGCTGATTTCAGCTCTCAAACCCTTGCAAAAACCACATTGCTAAGGCCTGGCCAACAAAAACAGGAAAAGGGCTTACCCAAAACATGAACACGATAGCTTAGGAAGTAAACCCATAGCCAAAAAGAACATAATAGCAACCAAAACACAGTAGGGAAATTAGAAGGAAAATGAAAAAGGAACTTAGCGCCAAGATGATTTATGGTAGCTACCATAGAAAGCTAGACCTGTACACTGTAAACAATTGAAATCTAACCAAAGCAAACAAGAACAAGATAAAGGAAGGAGTGAAGGTCTCGGCCAGCCATCCTAGTGTAGAAAACTCTAGATTAAGAAAAAGGAAAGCAAGCAATGTCGGTTGGCAGAGGTTGGACAAAGAGAATAAAACAAAAGAAAAGAAAAATTAATTCCAAAATAGTAAAAAAAAAATAAAAATCTATGGTCAAGATATTATATATGTGGTACACATTAAACCTTGCCATATATATATATATATATATATAAATACTTCCTACCTTATAAATATGTTGTTGATATTACATTATAAGATGTTTAATTATATCACTATTAATTAATTCGTTTACGTATTCATTATGTCATAACTAAAATTTTACACATTATATTTAAAACTAGATTTTTTTTTTTTCTTTTCAATATTGGGTTATAACACAAAAGAACTTATCCTTTTCATTACATGCATAATTCGCCAAGTAATTAACCACTGTATTTACTTCTCTAAAGCAATGATAAACCACTATATTATGTACCTGCAATAAATGAATCACCTCACAAAACTTATTATGAAGTATCCAAAGTAGAGGAATCTTGTGAGCTACATACTGAACAAGAGCCATGGAGTCAGTATTCACAATGACATTTGAAAGCCTCTAGAAAAACAATGCTTCAACCCTTACAAAAGGGCCTCAAACTCGCAACCATATTTGGTTAATTGCCCAATAATGAACCATAAGCCCAAATAAAGTCACTTGTAGCAGACCTTAGAATACCTCCCGTGGCAACCTCCCTTAGATTGCCTCAAGAGCAACGGTCACAATTAAGCTTAACATAAAGAGAGGGAAGGGGTTACCACCTTAGAATCTTAACACGATATAAGAATATTCTTTTCGGAAGGCTAAAAGGAAAGAATTTTTGCTAATAAGCATCCTTCAAACGAACTTTTATTCTTCCTTGTAAAGAGTCAAGAATAAAATCAATGACTTTCCAAATTCTCCGAATAATAAGAAGAGAATTCATAGGAATATTTTCTTACTCTGAGGTATTTCTTGCTTTCCATATTTCCTACACAATCAAACAAACAATAATACATCTTAAATAACCTACCAAGAAGAACTTCCTTGGCTCCACCAATATTTAAACATTTCATGGACTTGTAACACTTCATACTTCATGTAAAAACAGTGCATGAAAGAGGACCACACTTCCTTAGCAATTTGAAAGGAGATAAATAAGTGCTGAATAATCTCTGCACTATACGTGCTACAACATCTGCATCTAGAAACAATAGCATATTGAAAGCGCATAAGCTGCTATCAAAGTGAAATAACCATTCCAAAGTTTCCATACAAAAACAAAAATCTTAATAGGAAGTAAAGGCAGCCACGTATGTTTAAAATAGGGTCTTAAAATCCCTCTAACTCTAATCACTTCCCAAGCCGAGGAAGTGGAGAAAATCCCTGTCTTTTTAAAAGCCCATATTAGAGAATCATCAATATCATAAGATAATTGGAGCATACTCAAACTTTGCAAAACCAAATGAGGTAAAAGAGATCTTTCCTCACTTGTTAACACTGGAAAGTCAACCATTCTCCTACTGAAAATTGTTTAGGAACACCATCCATTAACAAGTATAAAGGGCCATGCTCACACTAATTATCATACCATAAGTTAACATGCCCTTTACCAACAATCCAAAATAAATGTTGTTCAGCACTAATTCTACATGATGATAAACGTCTCCATATTGGAGAAAAATAGAAGCTGAGCAATAACAAGATGCTTTGTCTTACAATATCTGGCAAACATAAAACGAGCCTACAAGGAGTGCCCATTCTGAAAAATAAACCACAGTTTCAAAGAGACACATAAGCTAGAGAACAAATCCGAAGTCCAGCCGCCTCCTTAGGAAGACAAATAGAACTCCACGCAAACCAATGAAATTTTCTTTTATCATCTATTTGACTCGAGAAAAAATTTGCTAAGATTTGCTCAATTCTAACAATAACAGTTTTAAAGGTATGGATGAAAGCACATGTATTATTAAAATTAACTTGCCTCCTTGGGATAAGAATTTAGATGACCAAGAGGCAATGTGTTTCTGGATCTTTGTAATGATATTGTCGAAAAGATAAACTTTTTTTCTCCCCTTAAAAAATGGGCAACCCAAATAAGTAACTGGGAGCTATTGATGATGAAAACTAGTAGTACTTTTAATAATCTGAAGACGATGATTAAAAACTTTAGGACTCATAATAAAGCAACTTTTGTCTCTGTTTATCAACTGCCCTGAATTCCTCTCATAATCAGCCAAGAAACATATTAAGAGCTTCACACGATCTCTTTTTACTACTTGAGAAAATAATAATGTCATTTGCAAAAGCTAGGTGAGAAATTTTAGGCACTCTTGAATGATGATAAAAATAATTCACAAATCCACCTACCATGCACTGTTTTAAACCACAACTTAAAGCTTTAGAAACAATAATAAATAGTAAAGGGGAAAAAGGGTCACCTTGCCAAAGGCCCCTTGAGGCTTTAAAAAAACATGCACTCTTACCATTAACTATCACTGAGTACCAAAGACTAGATATTATTTGCCAAATCAGATCTATCCAATATTCAAAAAAAATTAAATTTGTGCAAAACTGAAATAAGAAAGAACTAGTTTACTAGTTCATAGGCTTTAGCCATATCAAGCTTGTAAATAACTTTTCCCCCTAAATTTTTTGTATACAAGTCATGACATAACTTTTGAGCCAAAGCAATACTTTCAATTATGCTCTGACCCTTCATAAAAACCACTTTGCTCCTCCGACACCAAATCATTAAAGACTGAATTCAAATGATTAGCCAAAATTCAGGAGATAGTTTTAGAGTTGAAATTACACAAGCTTATAGGTCTCAAGTCCAAGAAAGTTTGAGGGGATTCCACTTTAGGCAACAACACAATAGCAGTGCTACTAATAAAAACTTTGTCAATTCACCCCCCTCAAAAAAATAAAAAAAAATATATTGAATTGCCTTTATAACATCTCAAGTAATGATAGGCCAACAATGGACAAAGAAAAAACCATTAAAACCATCCGATCCCGCTGCATTATTCTTATCAAGATGCCAAACAACCTCTTTTATCTTATCCTTTAGAGGAAACTCATTCAAAAGTTCATTATGCTCTGAAGTAACCAAAGGAGGAATGCAGTCAAGAATTATACCTTGATTAGTGAGTATCTGAGAGAAGTGCTTTACTAGTTGCCCTTCTCAATGTCTTCCTTGTTATTAATCCTAGTCTCCTTGAAGTACATTTGATTATGTGGATCATCAACCTACTCCTTTTGGCTTAGAAAGAGGCATGAAAGAATTTAGTGCAACGGTCCCCTTCTTGCAACCATTTGATCGAAGATTTTTACTTCCAAAGATCCACCTCCATATCAAGTTCTACCTCTAAAATTGTCCTCCATCCTACACAACTCCTCTTAAGTAACATCCCTTTTGTCAACAAGAATTTTTGTTTGTGCAACCAAATCTTCAGTTAGTTTTACTTTATCCGGGATAAGTCCAAAAACATCCTTGTTCCAGCAATGAAGAACTTTTTTCAAATGATTAAGCTTGGCCCTTATAACATACATCGGATTCCCAAGTAAAGGTTCCTCCTAAGATTGTTTCATTATGGACATAAAATTATGTTGTTTGCACCACACATTAGGGAAATGGAAATGAGCATGAAATGCAATCCCCGGAAGCTTCACCTCAAGCTTTAGAGGATTATGATCATAATATTTCCTATTAAACTGAGTCATATGAAAGGAAACATCAAATAATTAGAATTCATAAAAAAAAGGATATAACCTTTTTAAAATGCTAGGTTGTCCCAACACACTTATTTGTCTAAGTAAAGATTGAACTTGAATGAGACACTTCATGAAGGTCGTAAACCATAAGAGCACCCAAAAAATCAGATACCAATTCAAAATTAAAATGAGCATACAAACCTATCATCTTCTCTTGAGTTAAGAAACAATTGAAATTGCCTCACATAAGCCACCTATCCACTCCAACCAAACCATATATCTCCATCAAATTATCCCACAACTCTAAATGGTCCAGTCTCTTACATCGAGCATATACCATGGTGACATAAATGGGCCTATTCATTAAAGCATGCTTCACTTTTAGACTAACTTGCTGGCATAAGTTCATAACAATTTCGCAAGTGATAGAATCATCCTAAAACAGCCATAAATTATTTGCCAAGTTTGCACATGAGTTTGTAAAACCACAAAAATGCAACAACAAAGACAAATCTTCCAATAAGCATTTGGGTTTGGAATATAGCCACTAAAGAACACTTGTGAATTCTTTTTCAGCTTACGAAGATGATGTATAGTCTTGTCTTTCTTTACCCCTCTAGCATTCTATGGGGTAAATTGTTTTTCCTCTATGAAAATAAAAGATATTAATTATTGGGTGGATGAGGGGGATAAATTACTGCATATCTTACTAGGAGGCTTTCCAAGAGAAACTTTCATACTTCTAGATTTGCTCTAAGTAAGTTAAGACGGTCTCCCTTCCCAGTAAAACTTAGAAGCTGTCAGTCCTAGCCATGATTTGCTTGTGGACAATTTAGTTCTTCACTTTCATGCAAGTTTTGAACCTTTTTCTTGAATTTTTGTTCCCCTAGCCGGAACAATGTCCTCCTTATCTAGCAAACAAATGTCCAATGGTGGATCTTTGTTATCTAACACGACAGCCCCATCCAACAAACAAGGCTCATCAACCTGTGCACAAGGCCATCATTCTTGAATTCTAATAGTTCTAATCTCCTCAAAACCTTTTTGACATGAACTCCATCTTTTTGTTTTTAAAGACTCCCCTTTATACAGAGAAAAACCCCTTAGCACTCAACATAACATTAAAGGTAATATAACCTTCTTATTCTTACCTTTTGGCTACCATACTTCTTTAGTCACTTCTTTGGAATAACTTTTTTGAGCATCTTGCATGAAACTGGATTGATTTTTATCTTGAGACAACATTTCGCTTGAGACTTGATTCACCTTTGCCGGGTAGCTTTTCTTGAATCTTTGAAATTTCTGTTTCTTTCTTTTCTTGGCTTTCTTGGAGCTTTTTACAGCTATTCATCTTCATGGCCAAGCCTTAGGCAATGAAGATAATACTAAGGCATATTCTCATACCCCACTTGTTGAAAAAAAAACCTTTATTTGTACCATAACCACGAGCTAAACTTAGCCTTATTCTTGTAGGTCGTCGCAGCTATCTAATTTTAATGGATTGCCAATCATTCTTGCAATTATAAATAGGTTATCTTTAGAGTAAAAATGAATTGGCAAATTTGGAAGATTTATCCAAACAGGTGCTATGAACGATTTTTGATCCGACCTAAAATCAGTTGCTCCATTTGAATACGTGCATTGGGTAACATTTTATGTACCATTGATCTGCCTTACCCCTAGAGTCTTTGAAAATCCTCTTCGTTAAAGACTTAAATAAGAATATGTTTGCTGTCCAATAATGCAATTGAAACTGCAGTAGAAAGACCAATGGTTGCAAAAGCTTTCTGAATATCCACCATGGGTGACCTACCATGTGAGAACTTTCCAATCAAGGTAAACTTACAAGGAGCTTCCAAGGACTCAATTTCTTAAGGCTAAAAAACATTGTAGGAACCTCTTAAAAGTTGAAATTTCTTTGGGTGAGATGCTTGGTATGGCATTTGAACCATGCAAAACCACTAAGGCAAAAGATTTCTTTGTAAAAGGAGGAGAATCAGTCAAAAAAACTACTGACTTTAGAGGAATTGATGGCAAAACAGAAGATAGTAGGCCTAAAAGATCTTGAGCTTTGCTTGGAGGAAGTCTTGGAGGATAGCATGAAGGGCAGCAGTCGTTGTCAGGCAGCTTAGCATCTCCCATGATACCCTAAATTTCTTGAGTTGTTCACAGTACTATTTATTCACTGTTCACTTCACTGTTTACATAACTGTGCACTTCACTATTCATTTATGCAGTAAACTAAAAGATTTATTGGAGATATTGTAGATAAACGATGAAAACTTGAAATTTCTTGACAATTTTCTACAAAACCACCTCCAATTAGCTTTAAAACAAGAACTTCAACACAATCCAACCAAATCTTCACTAAATCAGAGCCTCAACTAACAAAATATCATGCAAAATTGAAAGTTCAAAAACAGGTTACTATAGCTCAATGAAACTTTGAGTTTGAACTTGAAACTGAAGAGGAAGGATTTAGAAACCCACCTTAGAACCAATCAAAAACAAAAGCTTTACTGAAACTAACTGAATTCCTTCACCAATTTGATATTTCAAACATCAAAATGCCATAATTTTGAAGAATTGATGTAATGTTTTCTCTCGGGTTACTGTAGCACCTCGAGAGAAAAAAATACTATAGTAACACGTTGATAGGAACTTGGGCAACATTATCAATTACACCATTCACATAACTCAAAGCACCATTTTCAGAACTCTTTATAAAATTGACCCCCATGGTGCAGTTCAACTTGGATTGTATCATCACCAATATTCCTTTTATAGTAAAGTAAAAAGAAAAAGACAAGTTAACATAAAACTCAAAGACAAAAACAACAAGCATGTGATGTATTTTAGAACCGCAATGCCCAACTAGGATAAAGCCATTATAATCCAATGTTGTCTATTTCAGAACATTTAAAAGGAATAAAATGCATTAGAATAAACATCTATCCAATTTACGAGGCATAAAGTCATCTTACTAAAAGTGAAAACATAATCTATAAAAGTAACAAAGTAAAACAAGAACAAAAGCCCTAACTTGACAGATCTTCCAGAATTCTTGAACTAGCAACCTTATATTTAAGAACCTCCAATGAAATTTTGCAATCCAAACACAACCAAATCTAAGTCTAAACTTGAAATCCCTAATAATGATAAGAAACCCTAATCCTAAACTTCAAAATTTTTCCTCTATTTGGCACGATTTTGAAAAATTTGGGGGCTAATAGGGAAAATGACGTAGTTTCTCTTCTCTTTAAAGAAACTACATTGTCTTATGCTATGACAGTTAACCCAAAGAAAAAAAAAATAGGCACGTATGATACACATAGGGGTCCAATGTGGCATCTATTAGGCCATGTCAATTCTATTAGTGAGAGATAAGATGGCAGTTACAACAGGGACCCAATAGGTACAAAATTTTAATTATAGGAACCCAATTGCAACAAACTGAATGGCAAGGACCAAAGTAAAATTTGACCCAAACTATAGGGACCAAATGTGTAATTTAGTCTTATATTTTTTTATACTTCACCTTATGATACATATTCGGTAAACAGTTAATAGATTAACAAAAGTGTGCAATTTTTATGAATCTAGCCAACTAAAAGCTTCAATATAATTGCGCGCATTTTGTACATGTAATTTTTCTTACGAAGAATTTATTTGGTTGTCAATGAAACTATATAGAATCTTACATTTTTTTAATTAAAAAATACATATATATTTCACTAAGTTTTTTTGGTGCCAAAATATTTCATTATAAGTATTTGATCACCCATATATTATTTTTTCCACTTTAATTAATCATATTTCAATTTGTTGTGCTCTTCGTGAATTTAAGGATGGAGGTAGGGGTGAATTAGGGCTTTAAGGAAAAGTGAAGAATCTTATCAATGTCAGTGCAAGACAAGGTACAGACCAAGCAGAGCAAAACTTATTCATTATGTGAATTCGTTAACATATACATACAAATGGTGATATTGATGAATATTAAATATTGCTGTTATTTATAATCCATAAGGTCTACAAGCACAGCAAAACATTAAATAACGAATGCTTGTATACTAATTACTTGTAACAGATTGATCTCATCACAAAATAAACTCAATTGTTTTCATGATTAATATCTTATAAACATTCAAAGTTTGAATGAAATATAACTGAAAAATTTGTCTAATTGAACAATTTGTCTCCAAGAATATTAAGAAACTAAAAAGATAATCCAAGTATAATACTTCGTAAAAAATAAAATAAAAGAATTGGGAGAGAAACATTTAATTTAATTGACATGCATCTAGGAGTGAGCAAATAATCCTGACAAATCGAATAACCACCCAATAACTGACCAAAACAAAAATATACATTTATCAAATCGAGTTAATTTTTTATAGATTTGGTGGGTTGAGCTCGATTTTTATGCTGAATCATTTTTTGACATTCGGATGATCAACTCAACTGAATTATATATAATACATTTTAAAATTATTATAACTAGCATTGTTCTCCAGCCCACTTATAGCCCAATTAGATTAAAAAAAAAAAAAAAAGTCGTACACACTTAAAAGTCATACCCACTTATAGCACAATTAAATAAAAAACACAAACAAAAGTAACCCTATGTCCCTACCATTTTTATATCTTTATTTCACATCTCCTAACCCAATTGACAGAGAGAAAGTAGCTTTTTTTATATAAGGATGTCTGCCATGTCTTCCCCTCCTCTCATGCTCACAAGTCATATGCACACAAGGCATTTGATGAATTGATTCTCTTCTTTTCATCGGTGTTTCTCACCCTGTTCAACATATACTCTATACTAGAAGTCCTTGATAAGTTGAATACCCAAATTTAGTTTGCTCTCTGCTTGTGTATGAAAATCTGTGGTCGAAGTTTGTAAATCTACTAAATTCATACCAACTTTTCATATTTGCAGTTTGATTTTTGGGTTTAAAAAAAAAAAGGGATATTAGGGTTGTGGTTCAACTGACTAAAATCGACAGATTTTCGGCGGTTGATAAATTCTAGAAACTTGATTAAGTTGTTCCTTCATGTCGTTGTTATGTTTTTTGAAATTGATATAGTTGGGTTAGCTAGAAAAATGCTCAAAATCGACTAACCTGACCGATTACTCTGCCGTACATCAATCCATACAAAAAAATCTTAGGAAAAAACAAGATATTATGGTAGATATTATTCAACTCTCAACAAACAAATGACATTTGATCTACAACTTTTCAAAGTCATCACATAGTTCAAAATACACTAATTAGATAACTGAACCAACTAAAGCATCAATTAAACAAATATGTTCCAGGATCCTAACTCTATTGCAAGTCATTTCAGAAGTATAACTGCCTAAAATGTCTCATCCAAAGCTAAAAGTTTGAGACGGTAGCTATTACACTAAAAAGATTTATAAAACTTGCAGAAAATTTGAAAGTGTGCCCCACTTATTGTAATTACCTCTCATTTTGGCATTTGAAAAAAACTAGTATCAATTTGAATTTTTCTGCAACATAATGTTGAGTGAACTTAAAAAAATCCACCAAAAATCAGCAATCTAAGAAAAGAAATGACCACAACAACTCTGAATCATTTCATGAAAGTTTTGTTTTTTTAGTAAAAAGAATAGCAATAAGACCACAATACTTATCAGAATCAACATAGGTAAATCAAAATATCAAATTTAAGAAAAAATCATTTCACATATAGAGTTACTATAGTTTACAAAATGTCCAAGTCTTGGTAGGTTTTTATAAATTTTTTTCATCATGGAGATGGAGACAAATTGACACCAAGAAGTGTGAGATAAAGAGAAAAAAAATGTTCCACAACCATCTCGCTGCCAGTCATTACCGGCCAAGTCCCCCATTATGGACCGATCATGGGAGTGGATCAAGCGAGAGAGTAAAAGTGGGTGACAATTATCATTATATTGCAATGTAAGAGAGAAGAGACAAATAAAACTATTGCTAACCAACAATCATTACACAAAAGAAATCTCCCAAGACGAGAGAAGGTATAACCAAAATGGAATAAAAATTGGTTGCAGATTGGTACTTTGCCCTTTCCCACTACAAGGCCACATAATCCCCATTCTTCAGATGGCTAACATCCTCTACACAAAGGTTTTCTCTATCACCATTATCCACTCAAGTTACAATTCTCCTAATCCTTCAAACTACCCACAGTTCACTTTCCTTTCAATTGCTGATGGGATTTCTGAAACTGAAGCCTCAAAATTAATTGTTGTTGATCTACTTGTACTCATCAATAACAGATGTGAAACACTTGCAAAGGATTTTTTTGGCTAAATTATTATCTGAGGACCCAATTGCTTGCTTGATATCAGATCCTGTATTTTACTTCCTTGGAGGTGTTGCTGACAGCCTTCAGCTCCCAAAGATTGTATTACGAAGTAGTGGAGTATTGAGTTCAGTTTGATTCTTACTCCTTTGATGGATCTGATTTTAGTGTTATATACATACATATTGTGATAAACATATTAGGTAAGTCGATATATGAGTTGAATTGGTGGCATTGGAATCCCATATTGTCGGTCGTTATTATGGGCGTTTGAAAATGGTTTGCTCGTTGTGCTGACCAATTGTTTGTTGAAATGCTTCAGTGAATTGAAAATCTTACACGATGTGTAAATGTCTTTATGCTAAAAGAAAACCTTATCATATCCAGACATCATCCGACCATGTATGCGACAATCGTAACATTGTGTAACTGCTTATCTAATCTTCATGTTCTGGAATTTTTACATTGAGTGATGTCATTTGCAGCAAATTGCAGTTCCCCAAAATCAAGATTTTAAAGTTTGTGCACCGTTTGTGCTTGTACATTATGCATATAGCATTTCTTTTTTCAATTCATAGATTCAATTCTATCTTAAATAAATGCATTAGACTCTCGATTAGAAGACTGTGCTAGAACTTTCACCTCTGCAAGTAAAATATCTTCTCTTGGTTGATGCTACGACTTTGAGAAATTTTATCAAGTAGTATCTGGTGTTGTCAAGGAAAGCAAAATGTCATCAGGAATCATTTAGAACTCCATTGCAGAATTAGAAGAGTTGGAATTTACCACTCTTTGCCAAGATTTCTCCATGCCAATGTTCCCAATTGGCCCGTTGCACAAATACTTCCATACAGCTTCTTCCTCTACAAGTAGTTTACTAGCCCAAGGCCGAAGTTCCATTTCTTGGTTGAACAAACAACAACTGAAGTCTGTTGTCTATTTGAGTTTTGGGAGCCTTGCTGCAACCAGTGAAACTGAATTTTTAGAGATAGCTTGGGGTCTAGCCAACAACAAGCAACCTTTCTTATGGGTAGTTCAGCCCGGTTTAATCCACGGTTCAGAATGGCTCGAACTGTTAACAAAAGGGTTCTTGGAGAATGCAAGAGGAATGGCTCACATAGTCAAATAGGCCCCTCAGTTTGAAGTGCTGGCACATCCTGCTGTAGGAGCATTTTGGACACATAATGGTTGGAATTCAAAATTGGAGAGTATTTGTGAAGGGGTTCCTATGACCTTTTTTCGCTGACAAAAATGTGAATGCCAAGTATGTTACTCAGGTTTGGAGGGTGGGATTGAAATTCAGGAATAAGAGTTTAGAAAGAGGGGATATAGAAACAACCATTAAAAAGATTATGGTGGAGAATGAAGGAATGAAAATTAGAGAAAGAATGTTAGTTTTGAAGGAAAAAGCAAATCTCTGGTTAAAACAAGGTGGGCCATCCTACCAAGCCTTAGAGGAATTGGTTAGCTACATTTTGAATTTGCAGTGTAATCATTGTTACTTGGGTTTTACTTTTTATTTATTATAATTGTAGACTCTGTTTTTACAAGATATTCTTAGTCCTTATGATTTAGTCCAAATATCAATTATGTTTTTTATAATTTAATTTTTTTTTATAAAATCCAATTGATCCATTCGTCTTGCATTTGATTTTCAAAAACCCACTTGCTTCTGATGGTGTTATGCCCAGGTGAGAGGTGAATCAAGTTCTAGACATGCTTTGTCTTCATTGACTTCATTTCATCTTCTATTGCATCAATTCACATCTCATGACTCAATTTCATGCTTTCATTTGGATCTGGGTGCTCACATATGAACACATCCTTTTGAGTGCTCAGAGTACCTAACGAAGATGCACTTCTTTCCTCTGAGGCTTAGTTTTCATGCTTATTAGCAGTAGTGTGTACATAGCTCTGCAGCTGTCCCCAGGACCATAAATTATCTGAATCATGTTTACCATCGGCCCATACTTCAAATCGAGTGGAAGGAACATAGTAAAGTATGTAGGCAACAGTCAAAAGGGTATTTTCCCGATACGATGCTTCTCTCGATTACACCATTTTGTCGTGGTGTTTCAGAAATGGTCAATTATCTTAATATCCATTTTTTCTTCACATAGCATTGTAAGTTTCTCTAGAAGATACTTGTAGCCTCGGCCAGTCCTTAGCATAGCATTTTTTTTTTTCTTCATACATAGGTCGGCCCATTATTGAATTGTATGGAACCAGCCCAATTCGGAGGTGCACTTGGTAATTTGTACGTATACTGTACTATTTGCTTTTGATTGTCCAAGTTTTCCTAGTCATTTAATTTTATAATAAATTCTTCAAATTCCCTTAGATTTATTTGATATTACAGGGATCTCTCCTCTATTTTCAAAAGCTACACATACTTCATTGAAGCTTATATTTTAAGAATTTTATCTCCATTTCTTAGAGTTTGGGTTTAGTTGTAGTTTGTTTTTAAGTTCTATGAAGGTTTATATAGGTTGTAAAAATAAATGGGAGGTGCGAGTCATATCAACATAATTCAAAAGAGTTTTGAGTAAAAACAAAATGGGAGGTCTGAGTAATACCAACATAATTTGGAGAGTTTTGAGTAATTTACTCTTACTTTTATTGATCATGTCTATTAACTTAAATTAAACATGCCACAACTTAACTCAAATTCATCTTTTTAGTATTTTTGATAAAAAAATAATTAACTAAACAATTGTTTTATCAAATACAAATACAATCTTAATTAGTACTTTCATAGATTATAAATAATTCTTACGATGCTTTTATACAATTTAAAAATTGACGAAGACATTCTTTTAAAAATAAATAACTTGTTTTGTAGCTCAGAACTTAAATAGCCTATCATTATTTATAATTAAAATTAATTTGAAGATTGGGTTTTCATGGGGAACACCAAAAATAGCAAGAAAAGTCTAATTCTAAAAATTGTTATAATTAAATGTCCTACTAAATACTGAAACACTTGGTAATTAACTTTTGTATTCATGGGGAAAAAAAACAAATTAAAATTGGATCCAAGCCCCTCTATATAAATTTAGAATCAAACATAGAGAGAAAACATTACAATTACTGCTATTAAAAAATTTTTGAAGTAAATTTTCTATTTTTTTTTATAAAGAAAAAAAAAGATGGAAAAAAAAGAGAGTATATTCTCTAATGTAAAAGGATTCTATCCCATATCCACAGGAGAAAATAACACAAATTTATTTCTCACTTTTTCTCAGTAATTTTTAAATAGTTATATATAAATAGTTTATTTATTATTTTGATCTATGAGAAATACATTATTTTTTATTTTGGTTATTAAAAGATTATTTTTTCCTTGAGAATTCAATTATTTCTATTTTAGTTCTGTGTGATGAAATTTATTTTAATTGAGTTCTTAATCAAGATAAAAAAAATATAAATATATATATTCTCTAATGAAGAAAGATTCTTATCCCATTCTCACAGGAGAAAATACACATATTTATTGGTCAATTTTCTCAATAACATTTAGTTAATTATATATTAATTGACGCTTAACTGTTTAAGTAACTATTTGCTAAGTAAATTTTGTAAAATAGGACTTCAATGTACTCCGGAGAAAAGTAGCATATTATTGGTCTGTGAGTTAGGGTAGTCTCACAGTGCGTGTGAATATCAAAACTCGTTTCCGCGGTTTTGGATGCTTAATCTGCTAGACTCCTAGTATTGTTTACATTTCTGGTTTTAGACAATACACCGACCATTTTAGGTTTAAATGTTATTTTAATTTATACTAAATAAAAGCAAAGAAGAGTAGAAGACAAAAACATTTCATTAAGTAGCAAGACACAAACTAAAACATACCATAATAAAATGACAAAATGACAAAATGACTCCACCCACAACACACCAATCCAAAACACACACACACACTCATAATTTTATATTCTTTCTTTTGGTTTGAGAAATTAAAATGGAAGAAAATTTGGTATAAATATCTTGTAATTGTAATTCTAATTGCAATGAGCAATAGCAAGACAGAAACCAAATGAAAAACAATGGCTAGGTCTCATGCTAGGTAAAAGGTAAAGACAACGTGATAGCGAGCACTTTTGTTTTAACTTTATTTCTTTTTTTATTTGGTATAAATCTTGTAAGGATAATTGGAATTGGGCAATAGCATACACAAACTAAAACATATTTTTAATGCAAGTTAGTGTGTAATATTTTAACAAATTCTATTTGAGATACTATAAGATTGATCAAGGTTTCCTAGTCGATGGCTAAAAAATATCATGTGGTTGAAGTATAAGCAAGGAGAACTACAACGAAAATATGAGCTCTTCATGGTTATGGAGAATGAGTTTTTGTTTTGCTTCATATCTCTAATCAAATAGGAAAGACAAGACTATACAAAATATGTAATTATTCTTATTTTTATTTTTTATTAACTCAGATGTCAAATTTAGTATATATCAAAAAATAAGCTGTAAAAGAAATAATGTGTGATGAGACAATTTGTCTTGTTTTTGAAAATTTGAGCCTTTTTATACATAAGAATCACATTGGAGTATTAATCGTGATAATAATAATAATGATATATGATAGCGACATTTACAGGTCATAATGAGTTATGATAGCATACTTTCATAATATTTTGAATTAGTCTGTTATATATGTCAGGAATTCTTATCATGTGATCAAAATTAATCGGATAATAATTCTATATTATCAAGTCTAAATGGGCTAGGTGCACAAACGACAAAAGAATCTCCAATATATAAACCATATACTTAAGGCAGTTAAATTATTCAAGGTTCATTGCCCTTGATCACACAAAATGACATATCTCTTTTCTTCTTCTTTTTCCCTTTTAAAATTATTAATATAAGATTCTTTTTTCTTTTCTTTTTTCTAGCAAGTTCCTTTATAAAAAGTTTTTAATATATATATTTGTTACAAAGTTTTTAATATTTAAGAAGTGAGTGATCATGATTAGTTGACATATAATAAATTACTTGGTGTTTTTTTTTTTAGCGATAAAGTGATGTCTGGACTGGTACTGTTATATGTATATCGACTGATTCAACTTTTTCATCTAGTAAAAAACAGGTTTTCTATGTCGAGATTAAGAATTTTGTGAAGATTTTACTTTTCTCAACCAACTCAAGGAGATTCGAACCCGTGAAATCATTGAAGGAAAAACATATTCTTAATTAACTATTAGATCAACCCTTTAAAATATATTATTTAACTTTTATAAATATTTCCAATGTCAATTACTGTATAGTCTATTATACCTTAATTAACTTATGACACTTACTCGGTAAACACTTAATAAATTAACAAAAGTGTAAAAAAATTTTGATGTCAATTACTATATATCTATTATATAATTGCGTTTTTTACATTTAATTTTTCTTATGAACAATTTATTTGGTTGTCAATGAAACTATATACAGAATCTTACATAATTTTATTTTTTTATTTTAAAAAAGAAAAAAGAAAATATTTCATTAACTTTTTTTGGTGCTAAAATATTTCATCAAGTACTTGATCACCCATTTATTATTTTTCACTTTAATTTTAATCAAATTTCAATATGTTGTGTTCTTCATGAATGTACGGATGGAGGTCGGGGTTTAAGGAAAAGGGAAAAACACTATCATTGTCAGTGCAAGACAAGGTACAGACCAAGCAGAGCAAAACTTTATTTATTATGTGAATTCTTTAACATATACATTCAAATGGAGATGTTGATGAAGATTAAATATTGCTGTTATTTACAATAATTAAGGTTGATGTGAATAAGAGACAAATTTTTATTTAACAATTACACTTAAACTACCACATTAATTTAGTAAGTGCACCTACATTGCCCGATTTGCCGGAGCCAATGTTCTTCTTAGGCGTTAGATTAATTAAAGTCAAATTACATATTTTCTCCATCCGAATTTTAAATGATTTTTTAACAGTTGCTCTTAGAACACTTCTTAAAACACATCTCCTAATTGAAGATTAAATGTGGCCCACTTGCCACGACTAATTAGTTTTAACTAAGAAATAATTATTTTTAGTTAAAGATAATTGTAAAGTAATAAATTGAACATTAGACTACGTAAAGTTAAATGACATCTAATATTGACAATTAGATTGTGAAAATAATTAAATTCTACAATAACAAATTTAATTAATTATTTTACAAGATAATTATCAACCCTATAATTGTTGATGATTCTTCTGTTATTAATATGTTATTATGTGACATTATTTTTTTGAAAGTAAAGTACACTTTTAACCCTTGGGTGCATGGACCTTAATTTGGCATTTTGTATGAATGAACCACCTATTTCCGCGGAATCAAGTATGCCATATGAGAGGGATTTAAATTAAGTGGTGGGAGCAATACTCATTAAATCTCATATTAGTAAAGTTATAATTTGGGGTTCTACCTTGATTATGAGAAGGTCAAGTATTTTGAAAGCCATTAAGGATCAAATTATAAAATCTGATAAAATATTGGCTAGTACCCTAATAAAGAAGCTTTCGAGCATAAAGTTTGACAATATTAAAGCGTGTGTGAGGACATTATGAAATGAGGGATATTGTTGCTCGACTAAATTTTTGAAAGTTGAGATTATGTGATTATATCTTGTAACCTTTAAACTTTCTTTCTAATGAGTTTGGACCATTTAAGATAAATTTGCATCTCCATAAAGAGTATGAAAAGGTTGGTAAAATAGAGTTTTACAAACTCTTGAATTTACTAAAGAGAAGCAAACCAATAAGGTCACTAAAGATACTAAGAGAAATTTATAAGGCAGGCAAAATACATATAGTAAGTTGTATGATTAGTAGTTCTAATATCCCTTCAAGATTATGAAGTGAAGCAATAAAGATTATAGTATATGTCTTAAAAAAAGTTCCATCAAAGGTAGTTCCTATAACTCTTTTGAGTTATGGAATGAATGGAAACTCAATTTGCGGCATTTACATTTTTAATTGCATTGTCCAATGAAAGTAAAGGTTTATGTTATAACCAGATAATTGAATGTACGCCTTAGAATATTTGTAAGTAATTTGTCATGAGTAGGTTAATAAAATGTTACACAAAGTAAAATTTACATAAATGAATACTTGTATGAATATTTATAAAATAATGCAAGAATTAATTTTCACCACATAATTGGTTAACTTGGAGCTTGAAATTTACTTCTGTAATTTTTATTAATGTGTGCAATAAGTGGATAAAATATTTATATATATATATATATATAGATGCAACAAGATTAATTAAGCACCACATATGTATAAGCTAGAAAGTATTTATAATATATATATATATAGACATGTAACAAGATTTAATTTGTACCACATATTTAAAACATTGACCATAGACTTAATTATTTTTGTATTCGTTTATCCTTTCTTTTTTTTCTTTTTTTCTTTTGCTACCCTCCTCCAACCGACTTTGCTATCCCTTTTATTTCCCAATTATGTTTCTCGGTCACTTTGGATTCTCTATTGTTTTTTATCGTGTATGCCATTCCTTGTAGTTTGTTCTTTTCTTGGGTGTGTTGAAGTGTGAGTTTCCTTGGTTTCCCTTCTAGCCATGGCAACTTGGTGCTCTAAGTTTCTAACTGTGTAGGAGTGTGGTTGTTGGTAAGTCAACCCTGTTTTTCCTTACTATGTGAATGATGTTTAGCTGGTTGTTTGTTTTACTACTCTTCCTTGTCTAGGTAACTCACTCATTCATGTGTATAGCTATCTTGTTATGTGTGTGTGAGTTAAATAGGTGTTTGGTAGCCACTTCATAGGCTACGGCCGTCCCCTATTTTAGGGAAGCAACCTTGAAGTGTTTTCCCTTCCTTCTTGGCTAGCTATTAAAGGCTAAGAAGATAAGGTTTTCTTGGCTTAGGGGGTTATGGCAGCTAAAGGAAGAGGATGCATAAAATTTCCTCTTACTGCGTGCTCCTTGGAGGATTTTATTTAGTTGTTAACCAAGGGTTCTTTTGAATAAAATTTCTGCACTCATAAATTTTGTTAAGTGCATGAAATTAGTGTTTAGGATGATGAAAAACAATGGCTTAAAGGTGAAGTTGATTAAGTTAGTTTGGATTATATGTTTAAGGTCTTGTTTAAAACTTGAATATAGGGAAGTTAGGAGAGTTGTAAATTGTGAATCAAAGATTACTAACAATGAATATATAAAGTAGTTAGTATATGTAGTTATTGGAATTAGAAGTTTAACATTCAAGTATGTTAATTTAGGACTTGTATGCCTTAAATTTAACAAATTCTAAATAATTAGTTTAATTGGAATTCAATATTTGAAATATGTATAATAAACAATTGAGGAGTTGTATTGAATTTTAGGCAGGTGTATATACATAAATATACACACACCAACGGGAATTAAATACGCCTCCAAATTATTTGATAAAATAATTAAGAGAAATTAAATATTAATACATGCCTAGAAGTTGAATTAACTAGGATTCTTTAATTAAATCGTTAAGTAGGAAATTATAATCTTATAATTTATAAACTAAGCAATGCTTGAATTGATGATTTTCAACTTCGGATCGTGTCGAGGATATACTAATACCTTCACATTCTAGATGGGACTACGAACGAAATCCATAAAATTTGTGAGTGAATTATGTATCCTTTGGTTGCTAGATTAATGTGTTTGATTTTTTATGTGTATATTTTGAATGAATATGTTTATATTGAGATCAGCAAGAATATGTAGTGCTATAATTGAATATTTGAATTGTGCTTAATATGTAAATTTATTTGTGTTTGATAAGGGCTAATGAAATGAATTTTATCCGAACTGATTTTTACATACGAAGTAGAATTTGGGTGCACCTAGGATACTTTGATTTGACTATGTGATATGTGATTACAAATACTAGAGTAACTCAGCCCCAGTGGGTGGTTATGTAAGGAGCATATATTTGGTGTGTAGGCACAAAAACTACCAGTGGCAGGATACATGGTGTGCGGGTGTTGAGTTACTCTAATTGGCCCTTTTGGTTGAATTGATGGATTTGTATGCTTTGTATATTTTGATTGATTTGTTTATCTCATGCATTACAGAAATGATATTTGTTTAACTTTACGTTATTCAATTGTACATACGTATAATATTGAATTATGATATGAGATTTGTTTATATGAAATTATTTTACTTATATGTGCTATTTATGCTTTGGTTGATTCTAGTACCCTTAGGATACATTTTTTGCTCACTGAGTCCTTATGACTCACTCTCCTTTTATTGTTGTTTTTGTTTTAGTATCAGGAGACCAGTATTTGTCAACTAGAGGGTCGTGACTTGCCCACGGTATTATAGTAAGGTATACTTCAAGATCACACAATTAAATCCAAAGGATGAAGTTTATAGTAGGCTTTAAGTTGTCATGTTTTGTTTTGTATAGTAGTTTAACTGTTGTTGTGGATGAGATGATTGGAGCTGAGCTCATCTGTGTACATTGTTACTGTTGTTGTGACTAGTTGATTGTAACTAGCTTATATATATATGTAATATCGGGCATGTTCTAATTTACCGAAAACCTCTGCCAAAATTTTCAGTTAAAATGTCATGTGTTTGATAAACAAGTCTATGTCTTTAATTTAGTTCATCAAAGATTTCTTTTTAACTATAAGTAGTCAATGGCCATATGTGCTCATTTGATGTGAAGTTAGGATTACAGGGGGTTTGGTTATCCATTCCTCCGAGTAGTCATGCCTTCATATGAGGGTGTGAAAATTTATAACTCGAACATAAAGAAATTAGATTAAAAGAAAAGGTGAACTCCAAGGGATTTAGAATGATTTTTCCCTCAAATACAATTATAATTGTCAGAACTAGAAATGTAAGGTTTCTTGGATCTTGAACTCAATAAGAGTAAATTCTCTCAAATATTTATTTTGAGAAACTTTAAAAAAAAAAAAACATGGTAGAGGATTGATTGCTTTTTAAAATACTCCATTGGAGAATTTATGAAATACAATCAAATCAAGTACAACTTCCATATGAACAGCCTTTTACCTAAAGAACACGTTACCACTGAATCTACTATCATTAAAAAATAATAATAATAAAAAAAAAGAAAAAAAAAAGGGATAGTAGAACTAAGGAGATCCACAAGAGTTAATAAATTATGTCGTTTCTAGTGAACTTGTTACGTACTTGTTATAGTCTGACTACAATATTGGACCTAAAGTTGACACATTCTACGGTTTCACGAGCCATGCATAGTGAAAGTTTCATTATATGGTATGATGTTATAAAGGAAGAGATAGAATCCCTAGCTAAAAAGTCAAGTTAGCAAATTGTTGAATTACCAGAAGGTCCTAGTATTGTTGGTTTTAGATTGGTCTACAAAACAAAAAGATGCTTTTGATAATTTCAAAAAGGATACAAGGCTAGACTTGTGAAAAAATGATTCACTCATAAGAAAGGCATATTACCATGATACTTTCTTTATGATTTTAAGAATAGCATTATTGAATGAGGATTTTGTAATTAAAGAATAGGTATACGCAATAAGGGTAAAGGGTTATACAAAGATAGCCATTTGGTTTGCTAGTTAAAGAAATCTATATATGGAATAAGGGAAACCTCTCGTGGGTATGCAAATTGTTCAGCATTATTATCTCGTATAGTGTTACTGAAATGTTATTAATAATTGTGTACTTTAAGGTCACTAGGAGTACAATTATGTTCTTCGTCCTATATATAAACAACATTCTACTTGCAAATAATGACTAAAGTCTGATACATGAGGTAAAAAGTTTTTCTTTTTGAAACTTTTGGGATGAAGGATCTGGGTGAAGTCTCTTATGTTATATGCATAGAGAATCACATAGATATATAAGGTCATTTGATTTATCTTAGAAAAACTACATTGAAAATGTTTTTTGAAAGATTTATCTTATGTCAGAAAAGTATGTTCGAAAGAGAGAGGATAAAATAAATTTCCCATGCAATTGCAGTTGGCATCCTTTTATATGTATGCATAGGTTTATACAAAACTTGATATATAGGATTTTTGCAATAGGGAACTTGGCAGATAATAAAATAGTCATGGTCTTGATTAGTGAAAAGCCAATGTGAAAGTTAAGTATTATTTGCTAGAAACCAAGGAATATAGACTCACATAAATACTCTGAATGACTAAGTATTCAAGTTTGAATTATAATGGATGTGTAGATTCAAGAAAAGGTACTTAATATATCTTTCTTTGATGGAAGAGTTGTATCTTGGAGAAATTATAAGCAAATAATATTTGGTTAATCTACAATTAAAGTATGATTCATTACATGCTATTAAGCCAAGTTACAAGCTTTTTTTAGTTTAGGAATTTTAATATTGGCTTGAGAATTGTCAACTCTGAACCAAGGTCAACAAATGTTTAATATGACAACTCAGTAGTAATATGAAATTTTCTAAAAATAATAAAGTTGATATGACGACAAGCACATCGATATTAAGTATCTTGTTGTTAAAGATGATATTAAGAAGTATAAAGTGAATATCTAGAATATCCGAATAATTTTAGATTCTAATGACTAAAGGATTGCTGGCACCTTAAAGTATATGGTCATGAGGTCCATACATGTTTTATTAGTTCAATCATAGATTGATCTTGCTTCTTTGAAAAAGGTATTCTTAAAATAAAGTTTGACATTATAGTTGTTGTACACATAAAGAATATGTCAAAAACAAAGTAGGACGTCTCTGAATAGCTCATTGGGAGTCTATTCGTAAATTTTTTACTCATAAAGTGCTTTGTTATAGAGAATTAAGCATGTGATACATGGAAGGGAGTATTTGAATTTATAGGATATGACTGCTATGATTTATGTATTGAAACTCTTTAATTTGAGTGTTAGTTATCAAAGTCTAGAAAATTTTACATGGCAAAATAAAGTTATCTTTATCACCTATACTAGTTCTTAATTGTGTCATGCAGACCAAAGTGGGAGAATGTAAAACATAGGAGATTAAGTATGGCTTACTCGCCACAACTAGTTAGTTTTAACTAAGGGATAATCATCTTTAGTTAAAGATAATTGTAAAGTGATAAATTGAATTAAAGATAATAGTGGATAATAACCACTTTATATTACCTCTCTAGATGAGGATAAAGATATATCCTACTAAGGTAATTGATTCCTTGAGGGAAGGAATAGTTTAAATGGGACTGTAAGGGTCCTTGACCTAGTCTATAAAAGCATGTGTTACCAGCAAATACAATGCATCCAATATCCTTAGACATAGGTTAGAAGACTTCTATGAGTGTTAAAATGAGGTGTGTGTTTGTTACAACCGTCATAACCCGATTTCGTAAAGTCGAGTTTTAAACATAATGTGTAAATTTTTGTTATAAATTAACAAATTAAATAAATAATAATATGATTGAATAAGTTATAATCGATATGTTAGTAATTTATTTTAGAAATTTTGTGTGTTAATTTCGTCTATAGGTAAAATAATAGTAAATAAAATAAAACTAAAGGAAATAAATATTCACACATGCAAACATATATATATAGATATAGATATAAATACATGTAAATAGAAAATTTTATTTTCACCATATCATAGGTAGATTTGGAACTTGCAATTAATTTTTAAAGTAAATTATTTTTCTTGGGTGTAAGCAATAAGTGTAAATTGTATGTAGATTTATATATATAGTATGATTAAATAGGCACCACATATTTATGAATTAGAAATATATATATATATATATATATATATATATATATATATATATATATATATAAAAGAAAAATTATGCACCATACAATGAAACCTTTGACTATGGACACAATTATTCTCTTGCACTAGTTACTTTATCATTTTGTCTTATTTTTCTTTTTCTTTTCTTTTCTTTATCAACCGACTTCTCTTTCTTCCCTTGAGATGCTTCTCAATCATTCCATTTCTCCTTCTTGAGTTAGCTAACATTTTAGCTTTGTTTGCGTCAATTGGTTTTGTTTCTTACATCCCCTGTTCCAGCCAAGGGTTAGTAAAGGATGGGCTGCTCTGTTTGAATTTGCAACTGAGTTTCTGGCAACTAGGGTACACATTCTTTCATTGTAATTTATTTAGAAACTCACACCAAAACCAACTCACTCCACTAACAATAATCTTCTATAAACATGAACACTGAAAGAGTATTGCTAGATGAACTTATGGGTTCCGCTCATAAGTTGACGAACGAATAGAAAAATGGGTACAATGGAAGTCACTTGGGACCGAGAAAGGCACTAAAGAAAAGGGTTGAGAACATTGGAAGATATTTGTTTGGCTACTATAGGAGTAAAATTTCTATTCTGTTCATATTTTTCTTTAGGAAACTTCTAACTATAGCATCATTTATATGACATGATATAGAGTCTCATCCTTCTTTGATGATCTAAAAGGCAGAAAATCATTATTTTCCCTATACTCTCCCCTTGTCCTTGCTCTAACTTAGGGGTTAGCATTGGGAAGTGAGCAATATATGTCCTCCCATGAAGAGTTACTATGACCAATGGATTTAGAATTAAGATTTTCTTATTAGAACAATTTTAGTTTCAGACTCTTTGTTTCTTATTCTTATCAATATGAATCCACTTGATTATCTGATATTTGAATTTCACTCTATGAAAAAAAATTCTGAGTTTAATCTTGTGATCACGTAGATTTCAAATGTGATTTACGTGTAAGATAATGTTCTAAACAAAAATGGAACATGTAAGATAATGATGGTTATGTAGAAATAACTATTGGTGCCGTAAACAATTCTTAGAGAGATTTTAATTTTGTAATTCGGTGACATGATCAGTTTAATAGGATTTGTTGTTCTATTAGAAATCTATTGGATACTTTTAAAAGAGGTTATTTCATTTATTTCCTAGTCATTTGGTCTTAGGTTTAGGGCTCTTCAGGTTTAGTTATAGTACTTTGTTATCATGTCTACAGTAGAATTGTCGATCCTATATATATTGGTAAGTGATAGATTAGATTGCTATATAGAGGCTTTAGATATTATTTCCTATGACATCAAAAAGGACCTATTAAAAATATTTATTAATATTATGGATTTCAACATAATGTCTATTCACAAGATTTGTATTGACTACATAAATTTTTATACTTCAAAATTAAGGAGCTTATAAATGAATTATCATCATGTAGTTTGTAGTACATGAATAGGATTAAAGCACGCCCTTAAAATGTTTGATAAAATACCTAAAAGAGACTAATTGTAATATAATGAATAGAGTTGAATAAAAATTTGGTATATTTAAATTCTTGATGGTTAGGAGAGGAAAGGTAGCATGTTCAGATTTTATGGGTTATAAAAATTTAGTAATTTGAGTGTTTTTGGGACTAAATTAAATTAAGAGTCCTACAGAGAAAATATAACTTAGGGTCATAAGATGATGTCTGCAAAATTTGTTAATCTAGTTCCAACTATAATTATTGTTAGAGCTGTTAGACTGCAGCTAGATCTATGTAGGGTTTTTAATGAGCTTCAGTCAGTCCAAGAGGCATCGTCAGGGTTGTAGTTGGAATTAGCCTAAGACCTATAAATAAAAGTTGTTCCTAACATGTTAAAGAGTAAATCTAGAGTGTTTCAAGTCTTAGTTCCATGTCATGTGAATTGTAGAGGTGTTGGAAGTCATGGTTTGAATTTTCAAGTTCTTGCTATATTTTGGAAAAACTGATATAAAAGGGTATTAAAGGTTGAATTAAGAGTGGAGTGTTGAAGATGAAATGTTCCTAACATCTTGAAAAATAGACATGAGAGTTTAGTAATTAATTTTCAAGTATGAGAATTCTATAAACATTGGAGTCAAAGGTTAGCAACCAGGAATTTTACGATTACTTTGTTTTTGTTTATGTGAAGAATCGAGTGAGTTCAAGGCTGATTTTAGGAAAAGTTTCTAAATAAAAAATCTATCTAACTTCCTAAAGTTAATGTTTCAACTTAGTTTTATTAAATTTGATTAAGTATATAAGTGAGAATAAGACAGCCTGAAGTAAGCTCTGATACCATTTACAAGAGAGGTTAAAATCAGAGTCTATAGTCTTGCTTAGATCGTAGATTTGAATTGGCTGATAGAATTTTTCTTTCTGAAAATATCCCATCATACTGGTGATAGAAAGAGTGAACATTGAACTTGACTCATCTTCCATAATGGTAGTAGAGAATCATGGTTTTGAGAAAGAACTTAGTCCTGAGATTTTATCAAACTTATCCTTTTCTAGGATAATGGTTCCAACGAATCTCATCTCAACACTTTCTATTTCAAGATTTTCATAAAAATAGAAAGTTAATTTTGGAATATTGATTATATCCCAATAATCAGATGGAACATGAATATTAAAGGAAAATTGTTCTAATTTTTCCATTAATTTAAAGTGATGAACATTGTCTATGCTGCTGATTATTTTAAAAGATAATTTTGTTGGGAGAATTATCTTGGCTTTTTCGTAGAGACTGATTCTCTTGACTTTTTGAAATACTGGGACATCATCTGTTTAACTGCCAAATAATTCTGATAATTCAAGGATTGTGTTAATTTGTTCAAAATTAACTTCTTTGTCCTAATTAACTTCTTTAAGCACTTTTTTAGTGAGTATTTTAAAATTTTTGAAGATGTTAGCTTGGCTAACCAATTCTTCAGCGAGCTTTCCCATATATTTTTTGAAAGCTAATTTTTTTCTCAAGAATATGGGATTTCCATACTCCATTCAAAGGTTCATATATATTTTTTGGAAAACCTAGGGTTGAAGAAATCTGAAACTTGTTTAGCTTCTTCTTTCTTTTCTTCAGTAACTATTTTCTCTGCCTTTTTCACTGTTTGTAAATAGGACATTGGTTGACTCAATGGGTTTTAAGAATATTGGATGTATTGATGAGGATGATAGGCTATTGGTTGAGGATGTTGAATGTATAGTGGTCTACTATATATAGTCTGAGGATTATACCTGAAATATGTTGGCTGCATCATTTCATGAACAAGGGTTTTTTTTGGTTATATTGAGATTCCTCACTTTAAATAATTAACTGTACTAATATGCACATCCAAATAATACATATGGTACCTATCTAGAAAGATATATTTGTCTATTAATAAATTCAACAAATAGAATTTAGGTTTTCTTTTTCCTAGAGAACGTTATATCCAAATAACTAAGATGAGGTCAGAGTTGCCAAAATTCTGCGTTTTGTAGAATTTGATGCAACTTCAAAGAATAAACTGTATTGATATATAAGCTTAGTAATTAAAAAAATTTGGAAATATAAATTTTAGTTATGGATCTTAATGTGGACCTGATAAGACGCGTAAACACAAATGTAAATGATAAATGAAATCAGTTAAAGGTGAGTGGTTAACTGTTACCTTTAGGGATTAGATTATTATGTGTAATTGCATTTGTATTTGAATAAATGTGCAAGTACAATATTTCAATGACCTATTTAAATTATGTTTGTTTAAAAATTTGTAGTTGATAAGAGCCAACAAAGTGAATTTTCTGAGAAATAATTTTCATTTCCGAAACTGAGATCCAGGTGCACCTAGGATATTCTAATTTTTTGACAAATTTCTTTTAAAATTTGAGTGCTTAGCCCCGATGGGATGGATTATGTACGGAGATTAATTTGTTGTGCAAGTGAGTAAATGCTCGGTGATGGGTGATACTATTGTGCTGGGCCTAATTACTCGCTAGCCTTTTACTTACTTTATATGTTATGATTGCTTTGATTAATTTGTTATCCTATGAATCATGTGTGTTATGAATTTATGACAATTACAAATGTGTACATGTATTTTGAATTAAGACTTGAACATTGTTACATGATAGTTAATTGGCTATATATGTTATATACTTGTGTTGACTGATGCTAGTACCTTTTGGGTATGATTTTCTACTCAAGGAGTCTATAGGACTTACCCCTCTATGTTAATATTTTTTTTTAGTAACAGGATCTCAAGGACGACTATTAACAATAATGGGCTTTGCCAAATGTTTGGCCACAAGGTATATTCAGAATCTCATACTTGATGTTAAGGATAAAAATATGCAGTCACACTAGAACTGTGGGGTGTTTAATTTTATATGATGTAATAGTCTAGTTAATTGTCTTGTTTATAATGTGGACATAGCGGAAGCTCTTTGTTATTTTTGTGTTGTTGTTGTGTAAAAACAAGAGTATATGAGTTTGTATTGTAATACATGCTTCCATATTACGGGAAACCTCTGCCGAAATTTTTAGTAAATTGTAATTTGTTTCAGTAAACAAATTTTTATAGTTAACTTATATTTTCTAGATTTTACTTTTAATATTTAGTTCAGTCAAGAGTCTTACTTGTTTCCTTGTCTGAAGTCAAGGTTACAGAGGTTTGGTTATCTATTCCTTTAGGCCAGTCATACTTCTGTTTGGAGGTGTGACAAGGTTATAATTCTCTGCAAATATGATTATGGTAGCTTGGGCAATGATGACTGGAAGTATGTATTTAATTTAAAGTATATTATTATGAATAGATTAAAATATGCTATCAGTTCATTGGTTTGAAAAGTTAAGTATGCTAAAAAAGGTATAAGTCCAACACAAAAAGGCCTTTTTTGAGCAATAAGAGCTCTTCAGTGTAAAGTTTACAAAAGCAAATCATTAGACCTAGTTTTTTGTGTTTATTCTTCTCTACTCTTTTTAATCTAAACATATTTATGTCTCTGTTTATTTTGCAACTTTAAAACACAAAAGTGCATGTTTTGTCATAGCAATCTTAAGTGTTGTAATGTGTCGCAATAATAGGTACAAATAAAGTTGTAAAGATAGAGTGCTTTCATCTTTATTATTGTTTCTCAATCAGATTTTAATAGTAAAATCTTCATAAATTCTCTAGTCCAGATGTGAATTATATTTTTTTTTGACTAAATTAGAGAAGTAAATTAGTCAAAATACGAGTAAACTATTAAAGACATTACTTGACTGTTAAATTGAAATAATAATAATAATAATAACTAGAGATAGATTAATTTAAAATCCTAATTTTTATAACAATTTTCCTATCCATTACAATTCTCTCTATGAACTACAAATTCGTGCCTAAAAGTAATAGACAAAAAAACGTGTATAAAACTAGCAATTATATTATATTTGTGAAATAAATGGATATAATCTCTGTATTGATAGTGTTTACAATAAAATAATAAGATCTCCTATGATTTGATCTCCTTGAAAGTTTATTTGATTTGAAGGGTTTGAAAGCTTGATCTCAAATGAAATAATGTTGATTCTTCAAAACAACAATTTGAAATTGTTGTTGAGGATGTAGTTGATGGATTCTCACGAGCATGTAACTTGACCACGAGAGTCAAATGCTTGAGACAAGATCTGATTATACAAAGAATGGCCTTGGACTTATTGTTCTTATGAAATCACTAGTTGATTTAGTATGAATAATTTGGGATTCGTAGAATTGAACTTGATCATAAATTTGATTTCTTAGATGAGAGCTCGTGGAGTTTGATCTCGACAAGTTAATTTTGATAATGAACAGGATTTAAATTTAAAGGCTTTTTTATTGTTTAGAGATAATCCTTTAATGAACAGTTGAATATTCGAATCTTTAATTACTAGGGAAAACTCTTGTTGTTTAGAGTTGAATATTTAGATATTCAATGGCTGAGGAAAACTCTTGTTGTTGAAGGTTTGAAGGTTCAGGTAGGGTCCCAGGACTTGAGTTCTCTATAGTTTTTATGCTTCTCTTTCTTCCTATTATTGCTGTCTTTAGTCCTTTCCAAATCAAGGTCAATGGAAGAACCTTTATAAAACATGTGCAAGGTAGACAAATTTGAATTGATTGGAGGTAATTGAGATAATTTGTGGTGATTGGGACAAATGGAAATGATTAGGCTAATTTGTGTTAAGTGTAATAACCTAATATTATAACGTTAAGTTTTGAGGTAGTGTATAACTTTTAGTAATAACAAAATAAACAAATATGTAAATAAAACAAGAAAACTTTATAAAAAAAGTATATACATATACGTACAAACAATATACATCTTTACTTTACAATTTTTTACTTTGACCAAGACTTTACATTTATTTCTTTTACTTTTACTTTTTCTTTCTTATCTTTTCCTCCTTTGTTTCTTTTGCTTGGCCAGTTATCTCCCCTGTTTGCACTGCCATTGTTTTGCTTCTTTCCCCTGTTTCATTCTCTTTCATTTTGCCTTATGTATTTCCTTGCAGCTGAGCTTGGCTTTTCTCCTAGCAATGAAGATCTTTTTCCTTCCTTTTACTACCTGCTTTGTCTCCATCAAGCTTGCAACTTCAACCTTTACAGCTCTGTTCTATCGTGTGTTTCCTTCACTTGCAGCTGCTACAAGCTTTCCCTCTTTTAGGCTGCCAACATGGCTAGACATAGGGAATCCTATTGGATCACGGTGGCAACTTTAAGGAAGTAGTAAATGCCCTCATTTCGGCAACTATAGCTTGTGCAAGCCGTCTTCTCTTGTTAATAGCAACCTACTTCCCTCAAGTTGTCATTTTTCTTGTAGGTTAGTTTCAATAATCTTTGTTTCTATTGAGGTTCTTGCTTTCTTGAAGCTAGTTGTTATTCTTTTGGTTCTGTAATTAGATTGGATGTAAGATTTTGAGTGGGGATTGAATAAAAGAGTAGTGTTAATGGTGATCATAAGCTTGGCAAATTATGTTAATGGAGGATTTGTGTCATACCCTTCACAAAGGCATGACTGGTCGGAGAATTGGATAACCTAAATTTCCGTAACCTTCACTTTACCACAACTGAACACATATGACTCTCGAACAATTATATTTAAAACCAAGAAAAATTTTACTGAATTAAATTAAAAAAATAGACTTGTTATTGAACACATAACATTTACTGAAAATTTAAACAGAGGTTCCCTTGCAATGTGGAACATGCCCAAAAATACAACTACATAATCTTGTTTACATATAATTAAACCACAATGACTACAGTACATATAAGTGAGCTCCACTCCAACAACATTGTAAACAATAACAAACAACTAGGACTATTAGACAACACAAAATCAGACACCTCACAACTCTAATGTGATTATAAACTTTCATTATTGACTTCAAGTATAAGATTCAAAATATACCTTGCTGCCCAACACTTGGCAAGCCTAGGTAATTGTCATCATTTGAAATCCTGTTTCTAAAAACAATATCAACAAAAGAGGGTTGAGTCATATGGATACAATGAGTGGAAAAACGTACCCAAAAGGTACTAGCATCACTTAACACACGTATATAATATATAGTCAATTAATATCAACATATCATAAATTTCAAAGCAACTAAGGTTACACATACATAATTACAGAAGACATAAAATTAACAAAAATAGTTCAAGTAGTACTATATATAATCCAATTAAAATAATTCAAAGCACACAAATCATACAAAGGGGCAACCTGAGTAACCCAGCTCCACACACCAAATATATTTCCCGTACATAATCCATTTCATCAGAGCTGAGCACTCAATCATTCTAAATTACTTATCAGAATTAGAATATCAAATCATAATATCCTTGGTGCACCTGGATTTCAATTTAAGAAGTAAAAAAATCATTTCTTAGAAAATTTTCCTTCAGTTGGCCCTTATCAATCATAAACAATTTCAACCATCAAACATAATTCAAATAACTCAATGAAACACTACACATGCTTATTTTTTCATATAACACATTTATTCAAATATACATACAATTACACAAAATAATTTAGCAACCAAAGAGCACGTAATCCACTCATTGTTTTTCGCTTTTACTCGTCACTTCCTCGTGTGTTCACAAGTGTCGTTGACTTAATAACTACTATCTAGAGTTTTAATTACATTTTTTAAGTATTACTTAGTTTATCCTTTTTATAAGTTATAACATTTTAATTACAAAAATCTATAGACACTAAGTTTCAAATATTTATTTAAAGTTTACTCGTTTTAGGCATTTTCACAATCCCCTTAGATATATGTTTATTTCCAACTTACATACTTAACTAATTTAATAAAACCAAGTTGAAACATTATCGTTAGGAAGTTATCTATCTTTTGTATTTAGAAACTTTTCCTAAAATCGGCCTTGAACTCACTTAATTCCTCACATGAATAAAAACAGGGTACTTGTACAATTTCTGATTGCCAACCTCTGATTCGATGCTTATACAATTCTCATACTTAGGAATTAAACTATAAACTTTTTATTATAGCTTATCAAGGTGTTAGGAACAATTCATATTCAGAACTCCACTCCTAGTCATCCTTTAAGACCCCCTAACATCAGTTATAACAAAATAGGTACATTCAAAATCCAAAAATCACAAGCATTATTTCCAACACATCCAAAATACATATAACATGGAATCAAGACTTGCATCATTCCATAATTTTCCTTTAATATATTAGGAATAATTCTGATTTAGAGGTCTTAAGCTAATTCAAACCACAACCCATGACAAAGGTTCCCGGACTGATTGAAGCTCGCTAAACATCCTTCATGGACCTAGCCCTAGTCCAACAGCTTTAATGATAAATATACTTAGAACCAAGTTACAAAATTTTCTATATATCATCTTAAGACCCTAAGCTACATTTTCTCTTTAAAACTCTTAATTTAATTTAGTCCAGAAAATACTCAAAATACTGAATTTCTCTAATCCATAAAATCTGCCTATGCTTCCCGTTCACTTACCACTTAACCCACATTATTCATACAATTTTATTTTTATTTTTATTCAAACTATTGAATTTAAATTAGCTCATTGTTTTAAATTGAATAAAAACTTAAGCTATACACTTACACTAGAAAACACTATTAATTTCATATTTTGTATTAAATTCTTCAACTAGCTAAAACCTATGTAGGTCAATTAATACATTTTATAGTTAAACTTCCTTTAACATTTTATTAGCCAACTAAAGAATATAACAAATTCCCGTTCCTATTATAAGCTTCAAGTTCAAGTAATTATTTACCAAAGACTTGAAATCTACAATTTCAATATCCATACCCTTGAATTTCAAGAAATCCTTTTCCAATGACTAGATGATCATCCTATAAGTTCATTGATTCTAAACTTCTACTCATAATTTGTCTTAATCTTTAGTAACTCATCAAAAATATAAAGGAACCTAACAAAACTACCAACTAATTGACTAGTTAAACATTTCATTAACTACTACACAAGCCCATGGCAAAGGGAAAAATTATGCACCTAGCTTTCCTTGCCTTCACGGCTGAAATAGATAATGAGGATATGGGAGCTACCTACCTTTCTTCAACTACAAGAGCTGAAAAAAAAAAAAAAAAAAAAAAAAAACAGGCATTAGCCAGCGTCTTAAACCCTCAGCCACAACCACAAAACAAAGCTTCAACTAATCTTCCCACACTTAGAAAACATGTCAACCAAAGCGGCTCTTGAGACTGCATCCATTTCAACTCCATGTCTATCTATATAAGCTTGAGTCTGTTCACCTTGTTCTAATGTCACCATATTAGAACAAGCTAAAAGTGCATCCACCATAATAAAGTTATCCGGTTTTACCTTAAGCTTTTGCATCTCTTTGATTATATCCAAAGCCTCCATAAATCTAAGTTCTTTAGCATACCCATCTATCATCATCTTAAAGGTGATCAAATCCTTAGTTCCCTCTAGCATTCTATCAAACAATTTCCCAGCAGCTTCTGTAATGCCCAAGTCAACGTATCCACCAATCATCGTGTTCCAAAAGAAGGAGTCCTTCACCTCCATTTCATCAAACAACTTTCACACATCTTCCATGAACCCAACCTTCACATATCCATTGATCACACAATTCCAAGTAACCACACTTCGCTTTAACATTTTATCAAATATCTCCCTCACCTCTTAATCAACACCCAAATCAACCAAACCTATCCACTTGAACAAAGAAGCTTAGCCATACCTGTTGAAGATAACGTTGATTGAGAAGGAATAAGGGTGCACGGAAGTAGCTGAAATTGAGCTAAACAGCAGCTCTAATACACTCCCAAACCAAGTGCATGGGTTTGGAGCAGGGAAATAAGGAAAACAAAGGCGGAGCAGACCCCAAACATTGGATGAGAGTCGGCCAAATGAAAAGAAAAGAGTGGAATTATCTAGAACAAGGGAATAGGCAGTGGGAAGCAAACAAAAAGGAGAAAAGGCAAAGAAAAATTGGTCCAAAAATAGAAAAGAAAAAAATGAATGAAAAGGAGAATAAAAGAAATACAAAAAGTTAAGTCAAAGTCCACCTTCAATTTGTGGTCCTAATTAACTTTTAATTTGTGGTGTAGGTTAAATCTAATTACATATATACATTATATATTTACATGTTAAGGGTTTTATTTAAATTCTCCAATAATTTTAATTATAGGTTACATATACTGCTCTAATACATATTGCTAATGTGTCGGGTTATAACAATTATATTATTATTTATTTAATTTATTTATGTGTTTGTTAATCTATGACTAAAATTTACACATTAAATCTAAAACTTGACTTTTTACGATATTGGGTTAAACATTGTTAAACTTCCATAATCCAAGCTTGTGGTAGCTCCTAAATAGTTAATTTAACTTTAAAGCTAATGTTGGGATTATAGGTAATATTGAATTTTATGGATTAAGGTTTGTTCTATTGATAGGTATATATATAAAAGAAAGGGAACCAAAGTTCTCCTTAAGGTGGCTATTGAAATGCCTAAGAGAAGTTAACTTTTAGTAAATGCATGGAAGTTGATATATATAGGTATTGGTAATTAGATGATTATAACCATGAAATTCATAAATTAAGTAATATTTAGAAATATGATTTTCAGCTCTGGAACGTATTGTTAATTCAACAACACCTTTGAATTCAAGAAGGAGCAACGAGCAAGAGCAAATCCGTAACTTTGTGAGTGGAAAACATTCCCCTTTGGATATTAGTTGTGTTTTGAAATATTGTGTATATGTGTATAATTCTTGAATGAAAGTGTGTAATACTTTGAGTTGTATAATGTGATAATGATACTATACCTTTGAAACGTTGCTAGTTAGTGTGCATGAATTGAGCTGAAATCTTGTTTGTATTTGATAAGGGCCACAAGTTAATTTTATACATATATATATATATATATATATATATATATATATATATATACACATATATATTTATGAGATAGAATCAGGTGCATCTAGGATAATTTTGATTTGATTATTTGATGTTCGAACAAAAATAATCAAGTAACTCACCCCTGGGGAGGTTATATGAGAAGTTTATGTATATTCTTAGTGTGCAGGAGAAAAAAGCCCGAGGAGGATGTGTACATGGTGTGCATGTGCTTAGTTATTGGCCCTTTTGGTTACTTTGTTTGATTTGCTTCCATATGATCTTTTGTGTATTATATTGATTTTGATTTTTCATTATCAATAAACATATGTACGTGTGAGCTTGAATTATAATGTAACGTATGCTAATATGAAACTATTAAACATATGACTTCTAATTATGTGTTGATTAATGCTAGCACCTTTGGATAAGTTTTTCATTCACTAAGTCTTTATGACTCACCCTTCTCTTGTTTATGTTTTTTTAGCTATAGGATCTTATCAAACTCCTTTGGCTGAAACCCGACTTGTCGATAGTGATGCGATAAGGTATTCACCCGCGATCAATTACTTGAAGCCATGGGATGAAGTATTGTAGTCATTTTAGGCTTAACATATGAAGTTTTGATTTGTGGGATTTGTGTTTAATTGAATTTTTCTTATGTGCAAATGGAGTAGAGCTCTTTGCTGAAATTGTGTTATTGTGGATATTATTGTTGTTGTGTGTAACCAGGGTTATAAGATGTTTGTATTATTGGGCATGTTCTACTTTACAGGGAACCTCTGCCGAAATTTTTAATTAAGTTACTATATATTTCAGTAAATGAAAATTTGTGGTGATTGAAATTGATTTTAAGATAATTAATGATGCTTAAAAATGATTGCGTCCAATTATCATTTATTTACCTAATTTGACTCAATATCTTTTTTATTTAATATATATTGATCAACCAAAATAGGGAATAAAGAAGAAAACGTATTAACTATATAGACAGATTAATTCAAAACAAACTCTATCTTTGATACAACTTTTGGAAATTTCAGTACCATTACAACCGATCTGAGGAGAAACACCACGACAATAATAAACCAGGAATTCCTTAAGCAAGTAAAAATGAGACTATAAACGGGTGAAGATTAGAATATAACTTATAAATGTTGTCCTTTGCAAGTTCAGAAAGAAAAAAAACTCCAATTCCATGTGTTTCATGCAATATTAGTGCACAATAATAACTAGGTGGAACACAATGGCCTGCTTAATATATGTTTGTATGAAATGAAACTCTTAAATAATGAATACGGCTTGACGGTACCAAAACAATTTAATGTTTTCTCTTTTCAAAATTTTATATTTAGAAAGAAAAAAAAAAAAAAAAAAAAAAACTTATGTATGTGAGATCTTTTCAACATGCCTCTCCCTCTTATTTATATAATATATACTATATGTGAATTTCTTTAATTACATTAATTTGGCTAGGACTTTGTCAGTTAGCAAGGGAGAGAGATTTTGCTGCTTCACATAATAACTATCTAGCTAGCTACTTGTATATATGAATACTCTTTCTTCATTCACATCTAGATATATATGTTTTGAACTAGAATTTATTGTTATATACCAAACACCTGCAGGCTAATGAATAAATTCTTTCTCGCTTTTGCAAGTTAGAAAAATAAAATTAATAAATATACCTTCATCTCTTTATCTTTTTTCTTTTTTTTGGGGAGGGGGGGGGGGTGTGAAATGGTTTTTTATATTATCTTTTTCTTTCATTAGTTATCAATAGGCTCGAATTTTGAATTTTATTTGATATTTGATATCTGAATTTAAATTCAAGTTTGAATTCGAATGGTATATTATTTGATTTGATATTCAATCGAATAGTTTGAATAAATATTCAAAATAATATTATTATTATTTCATTATAATTTTACAAAAATTACTTTTTTATTAAATTATCCAAATAAATTGAAATATTCCTAATTCAAGAATTCAATTTTATTCAAATTGGAATATTCACAATTTTATTTGAATTTAAATATTCAAATATTTTAATATTACCCTTATAATATTAGGCATTTGAATGATATTTACTACTTTATTTGGACCTTGGTAATATGTATGGAAGAAACAAAGATTTGAGTTTTCTTAATTTTGGCTTAGGATGATAGGCATATATGTAGATAATATAGTTGGGATTTTCAAGGTAATACATGGTTTAAAGTTATCAAGAATTGATGGGTAATAAATGAAGAAAAATAAAAAATAAAATATTTTTTGAAGTCTCATATAAAAAATAAAAATAGATGAAAGGAGTTTTACCCTTGCTTCCTTCATGACACTTGCATTTCTTTGTCTTTGATGTGCACCGACAGACCCAATCGCTTCCACCTCAAAAACATGACAGTTGGGTTTTTTGAAAAATCGACTTTGGTCGTTTGAAATTCAGTTGTCAAATCTATCCAACCAATTTGATCGATTTGGTTACCTAAAACTCCTAAGTTTAAGGATGGAAAAGACCTAATTGAGATGAGTTGCACACTGAACATGCCCAGCTAAGCGTGCGAACTCCTCTTTAGGAGGGCTATTTATTATTATTATTTTTTCATTTATTCTGTCAAATCGCAATTATTATCTAACATTAAAAAGAGGTGAAAACTTAAGTGATATCTTTTCTAAGATGCAAGAGAATCGATTCTTAGACCTTTAATATAGAAAGCTGATAGACTATTTAAGATCCTGACATCTCATTAATTACCAAAAAAATTACCCATTGAATTAATCTAAAACAGATCTAGAGAAGTACCCAAATCCACCTTTTTGGTCTTGACAATGGCCATGATCAAGAAGATCTTGTCCTTCAGCTTTCCCCAATTTCATGAAGTTTGTCTCATATTTCTGTAGCAAAATCTGACAAAATGGTTTCTCCTATGCCTATAATATAGGAAGCAGCCATAAATAAATATGAAGTAGTGCTTAATTTCTAAGAAACAGAGAGATATTCATATAGTTTGTAATAGTAGAAGTACTAGCTAGTAAATTCTATCAAACTACGTCGGCATGTTATGTGAACCCGACCAAAGCCGGTTTAACCGTCCACTTCAGAATTTAATGCGATGATTGACTTTGATATTAAAAACGTTGAGTGATAATTTTAAACAAGTTATAACATACTTGAAAGAAAAAACAATTTATAGCAATCTTAATTGTTTCTTTTGGTGCATTTAATTGTTTTTCTCTTTATATGGAGTATGACTCTTTATCTTCTTAGGTTTGTCTTGAGATAGAGAGTAGCTTTTATATCTCTAGAAATTCGTAATGAGCTATTTCTTACAAAGAAAAGAAGCATTTATGGATGAATCCACATCAAATAGAGGATTTTGGTTTTTCTTTTGGGATTTTGCTATTCTATACTTGCTAGGCATATGATAAGAAATTTTTAAGAAACAATTAATACCTTTTATTTTCCTTAACTTTTATAGGAATGTATTTATATTTATTAACTTTGGAGTCCCTATTTTGTATTAGGAGACTAATACCTCTAAACTAACTTTAGTATTTTATTTAAGTATATTTAATTTAATTTTAATTCTTAATATCAATATAAATGAAAAATATGTAGTAAAATAAAAAACAAATTTTTAATAGACTACAGATTTTTTAATAAATTTGAATGTATCTATTTTTTATTTATTTTTTCATACACTATATTTTTAAATTTTATTTTCTCTAATAAATAAAAGATTTAATTTATCTTTTAAAAAGAACATTATGTTTACGTAAAAACTAAAGGTAAGAAGTTAAAAAAATCATTAGCTCTTATTTTCACGTAGGACAAGAAATGAGATATGTATTAATTTGGGTTAGGGTTAGGGTTAGGGTTAGGGTTAGGTTAGAGTTTGACTTAGGGTTAGGGTTAGAGTAAGGGAGATTTATTTTAATATATTTTATTTATTTATTTTGATTGTTTCTTTTGGTGCATTTAATTGTTTTTCTCTTTATATGGAGTGTGACTCTATCCTCTTAGGTTTATCTTGAGATGGAGAGTAGCTTTTATATCTCTAGAAATTCGTAATGAGCTATTTCTAACAAAGAATAGAAGTATATATGGATGAATCGACATCAAATAGAGGAATTCGGTTTTTCTTTCGGGATTTTGTTTTTCTATACTTACTAGGTACATGATAAGAAATATTTAAAAAATACTTAATACCTTTTTATTTTTTTAACTTTTATAAGAATGTGTTCGTATTTATTAGATTTGGAGTCCCCATTTGTATTAGGACACTAATACCCCTAAACTAAATTTAATATTTTATTTAAGTAGTTATTTTTAATATTATTCATTGTTAAAATTGATATAAATGAAAAATACATAGTAAAATAAATTTGATTTATTTTTATTACAGGTTAAAAACAAATTTTTAATAGACTACAGCTTTTTAAATAAATTTATATGTACCTATTTTTTTATTTATTTTTTCATACACTATTTTTTTAAAATTTATGTTCTCTAATAAATAAAAATTTTAATTTATCTTTAAAAAAAAATTATGTTTACGTAAAAAATAAAGGTAAGAAAGTTAAACAAAAATCATTAGCTCTTATTTTCATGTAGGACAAGAAAATGAGATTTATATTCATTCGAGTTAGGGTTAGGGTTAGAGTAAGGGAGATTTATTTTAATATATATATATATATATTTTTTTTTTTTGATTGTAAGAACTAAAATTATATCAGAAATAATTATTTAAATAAAAAAGTAAATGTAGTTTAGGGGTATTAGTGTCCTAGTTAAAATGGAGACTCCAAAACTAATAAATATGAACATATTCCTAGAAAAGTTGAGAAAAATGAAGGTATTAAATGATTCTTAAATGCTTCTTATAATGCACGCAGTGGACATATAATAGAAAAACTCTTTCTTTTGAGTAATTATATTGTAAGAGCATTCATTTCACAAAAAAACTATAGGAGAGTCCAATTCATTCTCGAAAATAAGGATCACATTTATTACCAAAATGAAACTAAGGTGCCTCCTGCAAACGGGTTCGATCTCGATATGAGAGTCCACACAACATTGCTCTGCTAGACTTTCACCCATTGCTAAAATGATTTGATATTTGATAAAATGTTTTGAAACTTGACTCAAGGTTGACTCGGACAAGTGCCCGAGTCCTGAGTCGTTGGGTCAATCGTCGGTCAACCCAAATTAAAAAAAAAATTTAATATAGAAAAATATATATTCATGTACATATAATAATTTGATGTCAAATAAAAAATAAAAACAATAAATAAAAAAGTGTAGATAAAAACTAAAAAGAAAATAAAAATAATCTGTTACAACCTCTTTTTATTTATTTATTTTTTTTGTTTTTTCTTTTATATATATATTATTAATTTTTTCTTAATCTGGGCTATGTCTTGAAATTATACTTGGGTGGTCCTGATCAATCCAAGTATGGTAGGATCAACTGCATTCTAGGTTTTTGGCTTAATCCAGCTCGAGATAACACCAGGGTCACTAACCGATCAGTTTGACCAACCAACCTAGTCTAAGTTTCAAACAATGATTTAATATTCTTCCTTGAACATTCAATTTATCATTTTATGAATTCATTTCGACGTCAATATGGATGTGTTACTATTTATTCTCAGCTTAAATTTCGTACTTGAACATGAACAAGAAATTCTCAAAATTGGAAAATTTCTTGTGGAGAATTTCTTGTGAATGTGATGTGACATTGTATTAATTCTTGATCAACTAGGAAAGTGTTTATTGAAATTGAAAATTTCTCCACTTGCTTCCATTCATAATGCACTCTCTCATACTAAAAGTTTTTACCTCATAACTATTGGAGAATGAATATTGTAATGTGAAGATTACTCCTGCACTCTGTTTGGCTTAGATTTTTATGATATGTGTTCCTATTGTTCCATTTGATGATCATTATGTACAAGAAATATTTTCCCTTATTATATGGTCATTTGGTTTTCTCTTGGATATTCACAATAACTCTTATGACACATACACCAAGAGAATTGATATGCTTAAATCCGTTGCCTAGATTAATTTGAGTAATCTCATCTTGAATTTCAGATATGATGATTTATTGCCTGATATTTTTGAGCTTTTCTTTACTGCAACGAGTGCATGCAACTCTTCACGGATATGGCAGTTATCACGATCTCAGCTTTGGATACTTACGACAATGTTCATCTGCATATGCTATTTCCTATTTTATCAAGTCTTAGGCTTATTAATGAACTCACTTCTAGGAACATTGGGATTCAAGTTCTTTTGAGTTGTGAAATTAAAAACTTGTATCATTTATTCTTCCAGCACTAGGTTTATTGGGCACTTCTCTTGATGGTTAGGTCACTTGTATTTACCTTGACATTGCTTTTCTCTCTTGGTACAAAGACTATTATTTCCGTTGGATTTAATGTTGTGCTGACATTGAAGCACCTGTGGTAGAAAATTATACGTTATAGTTATTTAGGAGCCAATTTTTCCAGTTAATACGGTCCTAGCTGAAAATTTTGGAGCACTTGCAGGATTTTCAGCTCCAGAACCGGTTCAAGATGAAGAATAGGTTTCAGTTGAAGCAAAAAGGCTCTAGTTCCACCACTGTCTCCTTCATTTGTTGAACATATTGAGTTTGTCATCCCGATGAAGTTTCAAGTGTTCATGATTTCAGGCAGAAATAATCATAACCAGCTTTTAGCCACCTGTTGAAGACCTTACTCCTAATATCTTCATTCTCCATAATTTCAAAAAATTCAAGGTCAAGTTTTTTTCCAATCAAGGGAATAATGGAAATGAGATCATGATGTTTACAATAATTTTAATTTTTTGATGTTTTTATCTTCCTTCGCTGTAGTTGGATAAGAGGTTAGAAGCATTTATTTGTATATTTATATTTATAATGGAGTATTGTATTAATGCTAAATATATGATCAGGGGTAAAATATTAGTATTTCTATATAGTTCTTTCTATTTTCTAAAATTTCATATCTTTGAAAGGTCTCTAATTAATTAAATATAAATAGAGTATCACCATATATATTAGAAAGAAAAGTCTTATGATAAATTCATATACGCCACATCTTCTTTTATTTCTGTGAAGACATTTAAATGCATGTATGTTAACCTCCCAAGAGAAGAAGATACGAGTAATTTAATTGACATTTTTCAACACTCGAAACAACTGCCTTTTGTTGACTTTAATCATTGCTTAATATAAAAACTATTTTTTTGATTGATATTTACTCTATTCATTATTTTATTTTTATTTTAAAGTAAATTATAAGCATAGTTAGGAATTGTAAGAGTAAAAAATAAATTAATAATAATACTCTTGGAATGCTAAAAAAGTATGGTCTACTAAGGAAAAAAAATGCACGCTTGGTGAAATTGAAAATTGGTTAATTAAGGGAAAAGTATTATGTGTCTTGAACTTGTTGCTTTGGTTTTGGCCTCCACAAAGAAAAGAAAAGAAAAGGAAAAACAACTTTGTTGCCTTGCTATTTGGTAATGGTAATGGACTGGTCTTGAGACACATATGTATAGACTATAGCTAAGGAGGCCCCTTTTGGCTTTCACCATTTTAATTTAGTGAAATAAATGCAATAAAAAAGTTGCACTAAAGTACTCCATGGAGGTGGAAATAAATGTTAATATATAATAATAAATCTTTTTTTTTTTTTTGGCAAGTGTCCCCACACCATTTGAAGTGTGAGCTTAATTTTGTTCAGGATTCATGACTCTCCCCTCTTCCCTACAAAAGTTTTCTTAAGAGCTCAAATCTCTGATATTGTAGAATCCCCTCAACTATAAGTTCAAGCATATCTTATCACTTGAACCTATTTAGTGAATCTTATTTTTATTTAAAAATTTAAAAAAAAAGTTATTTCAGATGACCGAATAAATAAATCCTAATTTTTTACCCATAATAATATATATAACACTAATTTTACCCTTACGAAGACATCAAATTTTAGTTTTTCTCTAAAGATCAAACACTTTTTTTTTTTTTTTTTTAATTTCTCATGAGTATGGAGAGTAATCTCGTTCAGGGTTCATGGTTGTCTCTCTCCACAAGTGCTTTCCTGCTGGCTCGAACTTCTGACATTACTTATCACTTGAACCACACCTTATTAGGTAAACACGTTTTAAAAAATAAAACTTTTACTTTTTTTTTTTTAATAGTAAAAATAGTATCTTTTTTATTAAATTTTAGTTTCATTTTTATTCTACTTTCCCCATTTTATTATTATCCTTTTAATTTAGAAAAATAAATAAATTATTTTTCGGTTAATTTACTATAACTAATTTAAGAAAATAATACTTTTATTAGAAAGGAGAGTAAAATTTTCACTTTTTAAAAATGAATTTGGTTTTTGAAAAAACCAAAGAGTTGTAAAATTGAAATTTAACCACATGTAACCATAGAAGAAAAAGAAATATATAACTAGGACTCATGAGAAGATAGATAGAGAGTTACAATGTAAGAAAGAATCTGATTGATAAAAAATAAATAAAATAAATAAAGAATAAAACGATATTTTAGAATGATAAAATTTATCACATTTAATAGATTCTGGCACTTAAAATATTGGGGTTGGCATTAAGAACACCCTAAATGTTTTTATCTCTTTTCAACTTGACATACCATCTTCCTTCGTTTACTAACAGGAATATACTGACATAGTCGTCCAGATACTCTCTTTATTCTTCTTCTAACAACTGGCCATGAACACGAGTTTGACAAATACAAGGATTAAGATTAGGTAAATTTTGTAGAAGAAAAAAAACCGGTTAACAGGGTCTCCTCTTGGAGCCAAGTTTCCTCCTTTTCCTCATTAGGATTAGGCTTTGTTGTATTAATAAAAAATCTTCATATCTAAAATCAATGAAGTCAGACAGGCCTCCTCTGTTTTGGCTATTTAACCCCTTCACAACTCAACCCAACCCTTCCCCTCCCTCTCTTTTCTCTCTCTTTCTTTCTGCTTTTGCTTAGCTTTCCTATTCACCAAACACATTTTCTTTCTGTCACCCACCTCACCTTCTTTCAACTCAAACCCAATCATGTTGAATTGAATACCACATTCATACTTCATACCACCCAATTCAGTTTCTCTTTGCCTCATTAATACTCCTCCTCTTTGTTTTTGCATTTATTAGTCAATCATCAGCTTCAAATTTTTCATCTTTATAGTTGTTCATGGAGAATCAATTTTTTCTAAATGCAGGAATCCCACCACCCTTGCACTTTGAATCAACTTCAGCATCAATGCCTACTTGGCAATCACTATCATCTGCCATGGAAATTCAAGTTACAGAACTGAATTGCTCATCTGACCAAACCCAAGATTGCTTTTTTAATCCCAATTGGGAAAAGTCAACTGATCATGGTATCCAATTTAGTTCAGTCCTTAGTTCAATGGTGTCTTCACCACCAGCTTCCAATTCTAATTTGTCCAATCAAAACTTTGTTATCAGAGAATTGATCGGAAAATTGGGTAACATTAGCAGTTCCGGTGAGATCTCGCCGCATTCTCAACCATTATTGGGGGCAGTTTCTTATATTGGTGGAAATAATAGCACCAATACGTCATGCTATAGTACTCCTTTGAATTCCCCTCCAAAATTAAGTATGCAATTGATGAATCACTTGGTGAAAGAGAATTCACCCAATTTGGGAAAATCAATGCCCATGAATTCAACTGTGGCAGACTTCTCTGCTGACCCTGGATTTGCTGAGAGGGCTGCAAAGTTCTCTTGCTTTGGAAGTAGGAGTTTCAATGGTAGAACAAGTCAATTGGGGTTAAACAATACTGAATTCCCTTCTAGATCCAACCCATTAATGGGAGATGCAAAGCTTTTTCGTGTTTCGAGTAGTCCATCCCTGAAAGCACTTGGATCTCAAATTGATATGCAGGAAAACAAGAATTCTCCCTTGCAGGAAAGAATGGAGTTGGCTAATTCCCAAGAGGAATCCACTGTCTCTGAACTAACACCAAATGGGGATACAGGGTTGAAAGCTCCAAATGATTTGAATTCCAGAAAAAGAAAAGCTTTATCAAAGGGAAAAAACAAGGAAACTACATTACCACCATCTGTCAATACTCTGAAGGTAATAATTTTTTATGTCAGATTCATAATAAAAATCTGATACTGCTAATTTTGATGCTAAAACTCTAAGATCCTTCAACTCAGGTGGCTGAAGCCAATGAAGACTCAAATGCAAAGCGTTCCAAGCGAAATGAGGGCAATGGAAATGAAAATGACCATGAGGCAGAGGAAGAACAAAAAGGTGGTGCTAGTAATGCAAAGGATGATATGCAAAACAATAGCAACCCAATATCTCCTGAGCCTCCTAAGGACTACATTCATGTAAGAGCAAGAAGGGGCCAAGCTACTGACAGTCCATAGTCTTGCAGAAAGAGTAAGAATTACTAGTTGACTCCCTGTGAAGAACAGTGTTATGACATTGTAGGCCTTAATCTTGACATTGCATTTATGTAATTTCAATAGGTACGAAGGGAGAAGATAAGTGAGCGAATGAATCTTCTCCAAGATCTTGTACCGGGCTTGCAACAAGGTGTGCATAAACGCGAAATTAGTAAATTAGTACATATTGGTTTAGTTACATGTTCCTGTTACTAAATTGTTCAAGGATTTCCTCTTGTAGGTCACAGGAAAAGCACTTATGCTTGATGAAATAATAAACTATGTTCAGTCATTGCAGCGGCAGGTCGAGGTAAATTGATGTTTCCCAATCAACAACTTTTATCTTGTTCATATATTAAATTTCTTGCTAACTGAGTATGCTTTTTTTTTTTTTTTTTTTTTTACTTTACAGTTCCTCTCCATGAAATTATCTTCTGTGAATACCAGAATGGATTTTAATGCAGAAAATCTGATCTCTAAGGATGTAAGTTTTTAAGACTATCTAAGCAAAAGCTTCCTCTTTTTGAAGAAAATCCTTGATTTGTGAATTGGGATTTGTTGGGTTTGGTGTTGCAGATGCTTCAATCAAATAACAGTTTGGCACATTCAATATTCCCCTTAGATTCCTCTTCATCAGCCTTTTATGGCAACCAGGCCCAGCAACACCCAGCACTGCATAACAATATTTCTAATGGGACTGTGACCCACTGCTCAGTGGACCCATCAGATACTTCCCTCTGTCATAACCTTGGCATGCAGTTACCTTCACTGAATGGATATGTTGATGCTGTTTCTCAGGTAATGAATTTTGACAGTACACCCAAGATGAGTAAAACTTCTTGTTTTTCTTTTACTTAATTATCTGACTCTTTCTGCCTAATGACTGACAACCAGTATCCAACATTCTTTGAGGACGACCTCCAAACAATCGTTCAGATGGGGTTTGGCCAAATCCAAGCAGGGAAACAACAATGCAGTCCCAGAGCTTCAATGGTAATTAAAAAGAATAAGTCAGAGGTTTTTAATACAATATTACATTCATCAAATTAACCCTGCAAATTGTAGTTTATAATTTAATTTTGATTAATGCAGGCTCAAACCAAGTAGCCCATGTGAAAGTTGAGCTCTGATCACATTCATTATGCCTGAATTCAAGGTCCAGATGGATAGAGAGGCTGCTGTATATACAAGAGTGACTAAACCATTTATAAGTAGGAAGATTTTTCTATTCATCTTTATGTTAGCGTGATTTCATCTTGTAATTTTTTGTACAACTATTCACTATAAAATCTTGGAAACCAATTCTGGGTTTTGGTGCATAAGTCTTGTAGCACCAAATTGTAAGATATAATTCTAATTAAAGGAAGAGTTTTCTACCAGCTTGCATTCTCTGTCATAGAATTTTCATGGGTCTAAGGATATTATTACTTGGGTGTCATAAAAATGACCCTTCGGTCTTTACGGCTTAGTTGGGTGTCAATTGGATAAGGCTAAATTTCTTAAATCTTGTGGATTTGATTATGACTTGTGTTGTAACCAGCTGTATTAGGTCTGTTGCTTTATGAAAAGTCTAATTTGAATGATTATGACAATTTTGGTTAAATTGAGCTGGGGTCAGCTATGATTTCTGGGTCCTGTTCTGTAACTTTCATACACTCACCAAAAACAGAAGCTTCTGTTCCTTTTTTCACCAAAATTAGAGAGGGGTTAGAAGTTAGAAGTTAGAACAACCCCCTTTTTAAAATCTTGAAATTTTTAAGATCAGCAACAAGAGAATCCCTGGTTGGCAATGGTGAGATTCTGACTAGACCCATTGAATCATTGAGCTTTACAATCTTACCAACTTTTAGTATACAAAAATTTGTGAACAGAAAAAGGGTTTTGTAGTGGAGTTCATGTTTTGAAAAAAGATACCCTTAAAAAATGGAGTAATCTTTTTTCCAAGAGGCTGTTAGTAAAAATCCAGTTTTTGGGGTTCAACAAAAGATTTCTGTGAAAGCAGCGTTAAACCATTTTTTTTATATTGGTGGGTCTATTATTGCTTTGCAGATTAGTGTAATTTAAATATTAGATAGATGCTTTGAATGTGTACTGTATAATTAGACTATATAATACAATTATATTATTTTTTAAATGTAATAGAAAATGTTCATCTGATAGTCTTGTCTCAATTTTTTTTTTAAGAAGGTCCAATCATATTGAGACGTGTCTAGGCATTAATTTCTGTTATATTTTATTTCCATTTTTTAATTCTGAATGACAGTTTTATTCCCCCTGCTTAGTTAACTTATTTTTGTTAACCAGTAGATGAGACATAACTTGGAAGACCAGAGTGGAAGTCGCTGGTTCCCAAATTCAAAAGGTTTTTCTAGTCATTTTTTAAGCTAGCACTTTTCTTTTTCTTGGATTAAAAAAAAAAAAAAAGAAGCAACTTTGTGAAAAATAAATTTGGCGTTGAGGAAGGGAAGGCATATAGCACATAGAACATAGTAATATATACTATATTCAGCTAAGTAATTGTGTATCATATTTTTAACGATAAGTACTATTTAGACTAGTTTACGTATATTTTGAATTAATATATCTCTTTAGCCTAAGTTAAAAACAAGTTATTTACACCTAGAATAAACAATTTATAAAAAATTTATTTCTCATGACATTTCTCAAAATTTGAACTAGGAAGTGAAAATTTGGCTACCAAATTTTAGCCCTGGCTAATTATAAATAATACTATTTTAAAAATCTAAAGACAAGTTTGGTTTAACTTTTGGCATTTTATATACTGAGTTGAGATGTCGTTTGGTTGTAAACTTTGATTTTTGAATGATTTTAAAATTGTGTTTGCAAACTATGATTTGAGATGTTACTTTATGTAAATTATCACAAAGAATATGCATTAATTAATTAATTTTTTATTAAAAAATAATTTTTAAGGATATTTATAAATAATAAAAAGCAAAAGGCAAGCTGCATTTGTTTAAGAATCTACCCTTGGGTTGCTTCTCAAACGGCAGGCAGCCCGTCTTTTTTTTTTTTTTTTTTTTTTTTTTTTTGGAGAAAATAGCCACGCAATGTTGGTTTAGCGTTGTGAACGCCAAATTAAACGGGCTCTAAGTTTCATGTTAAGGTGAACTTTTTGTAACTAAGTTAAGGAAACTACCCAAAACTCAGATAATTACCCAATAAGGAATAAATCTCACATTGTTGTATCAGTTAATCCTCATATGATTTCTTATCTCTACTGTATAATTCACCTTTAGTAATCAACAAGTAGAGCAAGTGAAAAATTGAGTAATTTCTATAGCTAAATGTTTGACATGACTCTTTTATAGAGCTAATTATAGAAGGGATTTTAGTTCTATTGTCAAAATCAGAATACTGAAATCCATGCCAATTTATAAAGTTAACCAACTTTAGATTTGTCCTTCTAAAATGACCAAAACAATAATTAGGCCATACCAAAAGGGAATGTTTAGAGAGAATTATAAGGCACTATGGTTGATCATTAGGGTAGGTGTCCTGCTAACAAAGCTGTCACTGTTTTATTACCCACTTATTTTTGGGAGAGAGGTGAATAACTTGTTTTAGGGTTTCTTTTTCCCTAACTTTCTTCTATAATTGAGGGAGAAAACAAAAGAGGTATGGAAACCCCATGATTTGTTTCACCAACCATACATTATTTCATGCTCTCCAACTGTAACTGTATGTTTTCCTGCATTTTCAAGGCTCTAATCACCAATGCCATTCTTTTCCCCACCTATTAAATTTTTCTTGAAAAGTTGTATGTTTGTATATTGTGTCACCGTCATATCTATTTTTTTGTTTCTATTTGAAATAGGTTAAAACAAGTAAAGTTAAAGTTATAAGCACAAAGTTTTAATTAGTGGTAGAGTTATGGTATCAGAAATGACTCTAGGCAACAATGTAAAAACTTTACCATGTCTACTTTGCTATTTTCATATGGAGATCAGTCACCTAATATCTTAAAAGATTTTATTCATTTCTATGGTGAAATTCAACATATATATGAAATGTAGTTTTAGGTCAACACCTACCAAGAGTACCCTATAAAAAGATTTGAGTGACCTTTTTTATATCATGGCGAATCCATGTAGTCAAACAAACACTGGAATGGATTTCACAAGAAAAATAGTTCATAGGAAACAAAATAAAAAGAAAAAGATGCTCTAGCTAGCCCTCATTAGTCATAAATATCTCACTTTATCACTAGCTTTTTCAGCTAGCTTCTATGAATGTAAGGTAGACAAAAGAGATGTGAAAACATAGAGCAGGAATGTTATTTTTTTTTGCATGAAACCTGATTAGTAATTTTAGACATCAAGCCTAGCATTTCAGTTTGAAAGAACATTATTACCCATTGCAGATAGAAAATATGTAAGTTACATGAGTATTAAAAAAGGTTGAAATCAAAAATATGAAGGGAAAACAAATAGGTATGTAATTTAACCACACTAATTGTGTCCAAAATGTTGTCCTTATTAGCTTAGAGAATTTTGCTCATCAGCACACATACTCTGTTTGCCAACTTGGCAAGTTATTAATTCAAAGAGGAAGAATAACAGAGACTCAACTCCATGTAAGATTATAAACAATCAATACTTGAGGGCTGCAGGGTCTGCTAGCATGCATGTACTCAGTGTCAAAGAATCATTTCACACAAAAGCTTAAACTATTAAAAGAAATCTTAAGAATAGGATTTTGAAACATTATCCTGCAGGCCGGCCTCTTGCCTTATGCTGAAATACTTTTTATAATTATGACAATACATCAACGATATTCGAACTCTTGTTCACTTGGTCATTGATTCTAATACCATGTCAATAATCCGTTTCACTAAAAAAAAATAAAAAATAAAACGTCAGCTATTAGCCCAAGAATGAGTTTTGACACAGCTAGTACATCATCTGAAGCTTTACATTGCAAGCACTTGTGTTTACTCCAAGTTTTGGTTGGTCACAAAACTAGAATTGCAAGTTGTAATTTATTAAAACAATGTGAATTCAGTTCTCAAGAAAGACAGAGTTGCAGGCTTGCAGCTGTAAGAGAGTTTCCAGATCATTCAGGCTTCAGTTAATTATATGTTTGGTCGAAGTGTGAACTTGTGTCTTGTTTCTTGGTTGTATATGTTTATTACTACTCTGGTTAGTTATTAGAATAAGTTATTCATCCACCACCCCTACCCAAAAAACCAAAAACAGAAAAAGAAAAAGAATATTCTTATCAATAAAGAATAATTAACTCATCTGCCCACATGTTCACTAAATTTTATATAGATGGATGTTTAATATAATACATTAGGGAAGTTGGAAAATATTTTTACCTAACACATGCTATGCAACAAGAAGACCATAATGTTGATGATCATCCACAGATTATTTGTACCATTGACCATGCAACTCCAATATAATAATCATCAGAAACCTGGTCAGTAAGTGAGGCTGGTATTAGAATAAGTTAAATTATTTTGGAAAAACCAATCATTTAGTTAGGTACATCCTGACTAAGCTAATGATTTTTCTACTATTAAAGTAAGTAAAATTCAGATATCAATAATAGATGATCATGAAAATTCATAAATAACAAAATTTTATTTTCACATCTTCATTGTTTTTTTAATAGACTGAGGTATTGCATCAAATTTAACCATACCCCACCTCGTTGGATGAGATCCCATATTTAGAATTGGCTGTGAGCCAAATTCCCCATCCCCATGCAAATTGTATAGTATAAGTTAGCCAACAAAAAGAAATATCGAAGTATCAATTCATTCAAAAGTTTAAGTTGATATGTGAAGCTTAATAATAGGTTTTATCTCTTATGCTTTATTTAGGAGAGGTGAATCTGAGAAAACTGGACAAAAAAAACAAAAAAAAATATGAGAAATTCATTTTTTACAATTTGGAAAATAAATGAAAAAATGAGGAAATATTTTGATGTTGGAAGTACAAAACTTAATCTCTGCACAAGTAGGAAAAAAAAATTGATGAAAAAATAAGACTGCCAGTTGCAGAGACACCATTTGGAAGAAAGATGAGGTCATAGTTTGCTTCCTTCTCATGGAAGCTTAAAATTCTTGGTTTGTTTGGTTATGGTTAGACCAAAAGTTATGGAAAGAAAGATGCTATGTAAGAAATAGCTAGAAAACCAACCACACAACAAATATTTACTTTGAATGAATCTTCCTTAGATGAATGATTACACAGAAAATGGTTTAAAGTCTGTATCAGATTTTTCAAATAGCTGTTACTTCCATACATCTGCAGACAATGCAAGTGCTACAAGGAGAAGAGAGATAAAGAATTTCATCCAGCCCCAATCTATTTTCCAGATTTCCTTATTCAGTTGCAGCCTCTGTCATGATTTGAAATGAACATTACTATCCCAGATATGAAAACAAGTAAATGAGTGAGCGTAATTAGATTGCAAGCTGTGAACAATTTTATCAAAGATGGATTTTCAGAAAACTCAATCTCCATCTTCTTTATACAGCAGACTAGCTCTATAAGTAGATCTATGTGATAATGCATGTCCAGATAGCCACTAAAACTACAATAATGTGATTGAAAAGAAATTACTGAAAGAGAACACTACAATACAGGTGTGAGATTCTATGACAAAAAGATGTGTGCCTCAGAGCTTCTAGTTGCATACAAGGAGACTGAGTGTACTAAGGAATGTGTTAACCTTAATCAACTGATAGTTCAAATCACATTTTCCAAATTCACCAGAACTATATTTTTCTTTTCTTGTTTAAAGTGAGAGTTCCCTTACAGATTAGTAATACAGTTTAAGCATTTTACTGTTAGTAATCAGCATTTTACCGTAACATTTTCTTCAAACCTAAACACCAATGACCATTCCCATACACCAAAGGCCATTGCCATAGACTATATCATTCAAATTCAATACTATAACCACAGTGAAGCCAGAGCCCAGAGCCATAAGAGGATGAAACTCCAAACTACAAGTTAACCATATCATCTACAATATTTACATGATGAACAAGGAACACTATATAACCGTGCTTGAGCCGGCTTGCAAAAGAAATAAAAGTTGTAAATTTACAGACATGTTATGCTTGAATCGTGTGCCAGCATCTGCTACTCAAGTGTGTCCATTCCATCCCACAGGCGAAACAAATAAGCAGGGATCAGTTTCAAACATTATAGTTGAATTGAGTAGATTGATTTCATTTTGTCTTTAAACATATTTCTTCTCAAAATTTAAGCTCTGCCTAACAAGGACTGGTACACCTAGTTTTAGTGAATTAGTGGTACATGATTGAAATTGTGTTTCCTTCTCTGTAATCTGTTTTTTCAGTTTTTGGTTTTTGTGGCAAAGGAAGATCAAGAAAATTAGAGGAAGACAAAAAAAGTATGCGGGTAGAAGTAGTGAGAAAGACATGAGTATAAAAGGTTGAGAAGAGAACTTAGTCATGAATAGGAATGAATGGAGGAAAATAATTCATGTAGCAGATACCAACCAGTTTTGTGCGAAAATGTAAGAAGTAAAGAAAATAAAACTAAAGTATGAAGGAAATGATGAGGTAGAGCTAATATAATACTTACTCTGCTGCTACAAATGACTAGTGACTCTGACTCCTAGCATAACACACAGAGATTAATGACTGTTGAATACTGGTACCCTCAGGTAGCCAGCTAGAACCTCAGGGAATGTTATTTCAAACAAGAGATTTGAAATTAAATTTCCAAAAATCTGAAAATGGGATAATATAATTCTGCAAGAACAAAATGGTAAGCCCCTATCCAAGACCACTGGCAATAGAGGTTGACCAAGCAAACAGCTCGTGTGCACACCGGTAAGGCAGCAACTAACAGCAGAAGGCGAACTACCCAGGAGGATTCAAAAGAAAGAAATCAACTGAAGAATTTCATGATCTATCCAAACAACAACTCATATTGTGCATGGCATCTATTTTATACAAAGATGTCTGTACTACCTGTTTGAACAAGAGAATCAGAATAAAAACATTGCATAGAGGGATGCACAGATAGCTAATCCTATTTATTCTCATGTAGCAAATATTTCTGCTGACGGTTCAACTTCAACATAAAAGGGAAGGAGTCAGTATAAAGACTTAACAAATCAGAAGAATGAACAAAGTGGGAGCTATTAGTCAGTTTGAATTGGAGATAGCATTCCTCCGGACAGTTAATAACTCTCCATCTATCCCATTTCATCCTTCAATATTTTCATTATAGCATCAACTCTCTATGCCACATCTCTTTACTATTGAAATTTTTTTTGCTCCTACTCTTGAACTTTCATCCCAACAAAAACAAATATGTGAAAAACTTTGGGATACTGTAAGTTTATTGGGGTGGCACTGTCAGGTCCAGAAAACATCTGAAAGTATCCCATCCTAGTCAATTTGTAAAGATTCCTCACTTATCCAATTGAATTTTGAGTTCTGTTACAGTAATCCTACAATCCAAAAGAATATAATACTAAAATAACTTAGAAAATAAACAGCTATAAGTAAGTAGACATTGTACCAAAAAGAAAAATAGATTATATGGTTTTCTGAAATCACATACAAGTTTATCATCTAGCTCTTCCACTGATTTACCCCTATTTGTTGGTGGCGCCGTCGACGTAGCCCTTCCATCCACTATCGGAGTATTCAAGGAAGCCATGGCCGCCGTGAGCATGCTCTGGAAATCATTTGTGAGGGTATGCACCATGTTGCCTTGGCTCAGTCTTAATTCTTGCAGAGACGCATCAATGAGTTCAAAAGTACCATCAATGCTTCCCATCCATGCTGAAGTAATGCCAAGATTTGCTCTGATACCACTGTAAAGCCTTTTTTCCAATTCCACTTGACCTACTGAATACTTACGTCTTAACTCAGAAGGAATTTGAAAAGAAGACAATCACACAGAGCACATTGCTCGAAAGCTTTTCTAATTTCATTGATAACCCAAATCAACAACACAGAATCCCATTTATACAAGCTGGAATGAGATTGAGAATGAAAGTGCAAAAAATGAAATGGTTTAACAACTCCAACGGAATCTAAACTACCAGGCAACTGCATTGGCCAGCTCAAGCTAGGTGTACACTTAAAACGCCGTCGTTTGGGTTTTACCTATATCAGCGCACTTCTTTGTGACTGAGATTGTGCCACAATTAGAGAAAGCAAGATAGATAGTTGGGAGAGAATTTGAGAAAACAAATAGGAATGGGTATTTACTAAATTACAATTTCAGTCCGTATAGTTTACATCTTAATTCACTTATGTCCCTAAATTTCAAAATGTTGCAATTAAATCCTTCTAGTTTTAAAATTACTCCAATTAGGTACTTAATTACCATCACCTTTTCAGCTACATTACCCTATACCTATGTGATGTTGACAGATAGAGAAGGATGAAAAAATAATGCGACCCATGACATCTAATGTGTCTTGCTCAAATGACATAGTATATATACCAATACAAAGTTGCTACCTAACTTAAAAGACAATCATGCCTTACCATCCGTTGCCACCGCCCTCTATATCGCATGCCATAAATTTATCACTACCATGAATCACTATTTGCATTTTCAATTTGAGTTCTTTAATTTATTTTCCAAAGTAAATTCAACCAACAAAGCAAGTTGTTAGGAATTAAAACTTTAGCATTGTTATTTTTAGTAATTTAAAAGCCCTTGGGTTCTTTCGTATTTTTTCCCAAAAACCAGTGAGCTGGTTAATAATTTTGTAAAATAGAGTTATTTCACATCCTTTTACTCATATTATTTAGCTTTGTTCTAGAGTTTTAGCGAGTTTTTGCTTAGTTAAAAATTGACTTCTTAGCAGATTCCTTTTTTACATTAGGATGTTGAATCCTAGTTGATTTGGGCTAGGATTTAGGTGTTTGATATGAGTTATAATTTATATTAACTTAGTTTATGTGTGTGAGAGGTTTAATACTTAAAGGATTCCCATTGGAAGTTAAATTGGAGTTGAATTCGAGCTCAAAATCACAAAACAAAATGTTGCTGCTAGAAGCCCTTATGTTGCAGAACCCAGATGGTGAGAGTTGTAGCACCACGGGTAGTATTGAGGTGCTAGGACATGAAAGCAACGGCGCCAGTACCACTACCAAGGTCTACCATGTCAATTTTCTCAGCCGATTTCAATGCCACAGCACTAGGACTTTAGGGCTACAATGCTAACTCGATAAATAGTTCAAAATTGGGTTTTAAAGCCTATTTAAAGGGGAATGACTTGAGGATTCGAAAGACATAAATAAGCCAAGTTTTTCAGGAGAAAAGGAAACTATCAAGGGTGCAAGAAAACAAAAGGAGCTTAGGATGATTGACGATTGAAATCGACAATCTTTATTATTTTCTCTTCTACACCTTCTTTTTAGTTTTTCTTGTATTTTTCCTTGATGGTGATTTTATTTGAGTTTATGCCTATACTAGGTAGCATGAACTAATGTATTCTGTAGGAGTACAATTGAACTCAACATGTAGCTTGATTGTTTGTATTATTTATTTATTGCTAAGGATTTGGTATATGATTTTTTATTTCATTCTATACTTAATGCTTCTAGTTGATTAGCTACCAATTAGATTGATGTGATAACAAGGAAAAGGGCATTTAGTGTTACCTTGATTGAAATAGCACAAGATTGAATTCATACACATGATTGTTGAATTTGATTTGTGTATACGATAGGAATATACCTATATGTCGCGTGTAGCTAATTTAAGTTTAATCTTAATGAGTTTTGCTTAACTTAATTCTCATAGGAATATAGTGAATTGGTTAAGTGAGATATATATTTATAAACATAGGAATATGCTTTTAATTAAATGAAAATTGTAGGCTAATAATTAGATACCACAACTAAGCATAGTAAGATAATAATAAGTCAAGTGAAATATTGAGAGAAATAGTAATTCTAGGCCTTTATCCATTGAATTCTTAACTTTAATTTGTCATTAGTTAAAGTTTAGTTTAAAATAGGCTTTTCAACCACAATTCGTTTGTTTGAATAAATTAGAATTTTGTTAATTTTAAAACTTAGCTAGATATTAGTGACAATTCCTCGTGGAATCGACACTCTACTTAATCACTATATTACTTGCAATGAAACATGCACCTGCATTATGAAATTTATGTCAAGTTTTTGGTGCCTTTGCTGGGGGCTTATTTTACTAATTTTAGCTAATATTAATACCAAGCAATCTTAGTTTTAATTTAAATTTTTTTTTAATTTCTTTTATCTTTTTAATTTTATTTTGTTGATTGTTTTGTGAGGTACTCTAAAGATGTATACTCAATATTTCAACCTCACATGTTTCGTATAATTTGACTTGGAATAATTCCAAAAGGCTTGGGAGAGATTCAACTTTATGTTGAGCACATGTCCAAATCACTACCTACTAAATATGCTTCAACTCCAAATATTTTACTATGGTTTACGTGAAATGACAAGGAGAGTGGTTGATAAGCTAGCTGGTGGAAGTTTCATGAATATAAAAGATGACAAAGCTTATGAATTATTAGAGACCTTGGCTTATCACTTCATACTCATGAGTGAGTATACATCAACTGAGAATGAACTTACACCAAGTTAGGGTGAGCCTACACCAAGTGAGGAGGAGCCTACACCAAGTGAAGGGCCTATAGAGATGTCTCAAGAATGTGTACAAAATTCCCTTCCTCTACGTATTCACTTCATAGAAGAGGAATCACATGAGAAAATTCATGTTGCCCAACCTATTGACCATAATTTGGTCAAAGAAGAAGAATTATATGACAACATCCAAAATGATAAAATTATTGTAACACAATTGGTTATTGAAGGAGACTCTTATAGTGAGGAAGTAACTCAACACATAATCATTGAAGAAAAATGACAACCTTTTAAGTTTCAAGTAGGCACTAAGTTTTACATCTATGAAGATCCTATGTGGTCAACTCCTCTACCACCATCTTTAGCATCATACCTTTACACATACCAAGCATGTTCTTCAAAGCCAAGTGATGTTAATGCACATGCCAGTTACTTCCATATCTTGCCAAGCTTGAGGGCATCTTAAATCAATACCCATATATAGTGTTATATGACACTTACTATGGGCAAAAGCTGCTCGTTTAGGAGCACTTTTCCAATAGTCAAGCTGACAACTATAAATCAAGCGCTTCTTGGGAGGTAACCCAAGTTTCAAAACTTTTATATTTTCCTTTCTAATTTATGTTTTAGTTATTATTAAGTGTTATTTATTTTTAGTAGGCACATCATTTTTTAGCTCCTTCCACTTGATCATTACTAAGGACGAGGATTAGTGAGCTTTCTGTCTTGCTGCATTGACAGGGAGTTTTTCTTATCCTTATTCCTTTTATATTTTCTCTTAAGTTTTTTTTTTTTTTTTTTTTTTTTTTTTTTTTTTTGGGAGGAGCTGGAGGGGGGGTTTATTGGTGTACTTTTTGTTTTTAGTCTTTTACTTGAGATGTCTTATACTTTTTTTATGATTTCCCTATCCAATGATAATATTGTGATTAATTGTGATTTTATTTTTTGGGAAATTATGGGGATGATTTGAGTTTATGTTAAATTCTTGTGTTAACAACATTGTTAAGATGTGATTTCCAACATTTATGCACTTGATCTTTTGCTTAGAATGACATGCTTATTTAGAGATTGTTTATGTTTAAAAAAGTTTAGTTTCGGTTAAGAAACCATAGAATTTGTTTGATTATCTCTTGAGGCTAAATCCTAGACAATGTTGAGTTAAAAATATGATTTAGGCTATCTTTGGAGTGTTTGAGCTTTTCATGCCAACCTTGATATATTGTATTCCTAGTTTACCCCATTGAGCCTAATTTGACATTTTCTTGTTCAGCCACATTAATTTTCCTTTAGCCCTTAATTAAATTCCTTTTATATCCTCGCTCACTCTTAGGCATGTTAGTCTTTCTAGGAAGACTACAGAGTTATGTTTGAAGAAAAACAGGAAGTAAGGTGGATTAAAAAAAAAAAAGGGGAATTATATTTGTACTCCATGTTCATCATGTTCTTCATAATAGAATGAAATAAGTTTGGGGTATGCCATGGAGTTGTAATGAAGGGAATTTGTGCTTAAAGTATCAAGAAAGTTTTCCATACCTTATGCTCTTTGTTGTAACATTGAGAACAAAGTTAATTTTAAGTTTAGGGGCATGAGAATTCGTTTGAATTATAATATAAAAATCCTTCTAATTTTGATGAAAAAAAAAGGAAAGGGTGGAAAAAAAAAATTATAAGAGATAAAAGAAAAATGGAAGCCAAGTATGGGTGTGTTACTTGGAATGTGAAGTGAGCAAAAAAGATCCTTGACTTAAATAATGTGCTTAGGGTGATTTTGAGCCTTATAATTTCCTTTATCATATCATTATCATAGCCTTACGTTAAGCTTTATAAAGTCTTAATGATTCTTGATCGAGTATAGTCTATATTAGTGGAAAGAGAGATGAAAAATAAACATGTGGGCTTTGAATGCTAAGCTTCATTTTTTTTATAAACATAAACTAATTTGGATTGCATTGAAGTTCTAGGTAAAAAGATCGTGCTGCACACACGCGGAGAGTCCATTTGATAATGAGACTAATGGTTGAATTAAATCATAAATTTGCATGATTGCCTATGATTGTCATAAAAGCAAAAGTCTTCTTTTTTTTTTCCTAAATATATTTGATGATACTTTGGAAATCATTGGATTATTGTGATTCATCACTTGCTTGTCATATTTGTTTGTATTTTAATTTTTATTTTACTCGAGGACTAGAAAAACTTTAAGTCTAGGGGTGTGATAACTTTATAAAATAGAGTTATTTCGCATCCTTTTATTCATATTATTTTACTTATGTTCTAGAGTTTTAGTGAGTTTTTGCTGAGTTTTAGTTGAATTCTTAGTTGAGTCCTTGTTGCATTAGGATGTTGAATCCTAGTTGATTTGAGCTAAGATTTAAGTGTTTTATATGAGGTCTAACTTATATTAACTTAGTTTGTGTGTTTGAAAGGTTTAATGCTTAAAGGAGTCCCATTGGATGTGAATTAGGGCTCAGAATCAAAAAAATCATGAAACAACATGTTACTGCCAGAAGCCCCTGACCTGTGGCGCTGCACCTAGAAGGTGAGAGTTGTGGTGCTAGGGGCAGTGCTGAGGTGCCAAGACATGGGAGCTGTGGCACTAGTACCACTGGCAAGGTCTAGCATATCAATTTTCTCAGCCAACTTTAGCACTAGGACTTCATGATCGCAGCACTGACCCGATAAATAGTCCAAATTAGACTCAAATTGAGGGTTTTAAAGCCTATTTAAAGGGAAATGACTTGGGAATTCAAAAGACACAATTAAGCTAAGATTTTTCTTGAGAAAACAAAGCCATCAAGGGTGTAAGGAAACAAAAGGAGCTTGGTATGGTTGACAATTGAAGACCAACAATCTTTATAATTTTCTCTTCTCCTACATTTTCTTTTTTATTTTTTCTTGTATTTTTCCTTGATGATGATTTTATTTAACTTTGTGATTATATTTATGTCTACACTAGGTAGAATGAAATAATTTATTCTCTAGGATTACAATTGAACTCAACATGTAACATGATAGTTTTTATTATTTATTGATTGATTGGGGTTTGGTATATGATTTATTTATTTTATTTCTATACTTAATGCTTCTAGTTGATTGGCTACCAATTATATTGATATCGTAACCTAAACAAATTTGGAAAAGGGCATCAGTGTTGCCTTGATTAAAATAGCACAAGATAGAATTCATGCACATGATTGTTGAATTTGATTTGTGTATAAGATAGGAAGCTAGTTTAAGAGAAGATTCACATAGTTACTTGAAACATAATGACTCTTACGGGTAAATTGAGAAAGTTAGTAGATACCATGAGTAGAATAAGGATTAATATCACTTTCTTGAAAGAAATTAAATGGGAAGGAGAAAAGGCTAAAGAGAACGGGATTTAAGATATAGTATACTGGTAAGAATAGATATAGGAATGGAGTTATGATTATTGTAGATGAAAATTTCAAGGACAATGTTGTAGAGATTAAGAGGAAAGGTGATAGAATAATTTTAGTGAAATTGATGATAGACGATGAGGCCTTTTATGTCATTAGTGCCTATGCCCCACAAATAGGACTAGAATAAGCTATGAAGAAGGCATTTTGTGAAAACTTAGATGAGATAAATCAAGGTGTACCGTTAGAAGAAAAAAAATTTATTGGAGGAGATTTGAATGGCCATACAGGATGACTAGTGAGGGCTTCGAGATAGTACATGGGGGTTATGGCTATGAAGATAGGAATGAGGGTGGAGAGTCTATTTTAAATTTTGCAATTGAGTACAACTTCACATTCTTTAAGAAACTAGAATTGCATTTACACCTTTAGTAGCGATCCTAATAAGAACCAAATGGATTTTGTCCTGACCAGGAAGGTTGATAGAGTGTTATATAAAGATTGTAAAGTTATACCCAGCAAGTGTTTAGTGTTTCAGCACAAATTCTTGGTTATGGATGTTGGTGTTAAGCAATGGAAGAAAAAGCATAGAAGTAATAGAAGTAGTAGGAATAGATGGTAGAATTTGAATGGAGGAAATATTGCTATTTTCAAAGGAAAGATGTTACATGGTGACTCTTGGATTATGGAAGGCGAGCCTAATGAGATTTAGGATGCTATAGTGAGTCATATTAGAGAGGTGTTAAGAGAAAGTAGAGGACGTGAACCACTAACTAAGGAGACATGGTGGTAGAATGAAGAAGTTCAACAAGCTATTAAAACAAAACAAAAAAGGAGTGTTATAAAAGATTATACTACTGTAGAAATGAGGATAATACAGTGTTTTAGACAAGCTAGAAAAGATGCTAAGAAAGCGGTAGGAAAGCAAGAGACAAGGCTTGTAAAGGGTTTTACCAAAAGTTAGGAACAAAGAATAGAGAGAATGATATTTATAGGCTTGCCAAATAAAGAGAAAGACAAACTAGAGATTTAAATCATATTGATGCATTAAGGATGAGGGGACAGGGTTTTAGTTAAGGAAAATGAGATTAATGAGAGAATTTACTTCGATACCTTGTTTAATACAGATTCAAGTGTTGTTGTAGGAGAACTAGATACTGTATTCGATGATATAAATTGTAGATTTGTTCATCAGATTAGAGCACATGAGGTTAAAGAAGCTATTCATAAGGTGAAAAATAGAAGGCAATGGGACTAGATGATATCCTCATAGAAGTTTGGAGATGCCTAGGAGATATTGGTGTAACTTAGCTCACAAATCTTTTAAATAAGATTTTAGTGATCAAGAAAATGTCCCATGAATAGAGGAAGAGTACGTTGATTCTTATTTATAAGAATAAATGAGATATTCAAAGTTGTTCGAATTATCACAGAGTAAAACTTATAGGTCATACAAAGAAGTTATAGAACAGAGTGATTGAGCATAGGCTTAGGAATGAGACTATAGTTTCTGAGAATCAATTTGGCTTTATGCCAGGAAGATCTACAATAGAGGCTAAATTCTTACTTAAGAGATTAATGGAGAAATATAAAGAAAAGAAAAATGGTCTTCACATAACCTTTATTGATATAGAAAAAAAGTATGATAGAGTGCCAAGAAAAGTTTTATGGCAGGTTCTTGAGAAGAAAAAAGTCCCAACTAAATATGTACTAGTTATTAAAGATATGTATGAGGAACTAATGACTTGGGTTCAGACTGTAGATGGTATGACTGGAGAGTTTTCGATAACGATAGGTGTCTACCAAGGTTCATCCTTAAACCCTTACCTATTTGCTTTAGTCATGGATGAACTTACTTATGCTATCCAAGACAGGGCTCTGTAGTGTATGTTATTTGCTAATGATATTGCGTTGTTAGATGAAACTAGAGAAAATTTAAATTCTAAATAGAATTATGGAGGAACGTGTTAGAATCTAAAAGTCTTAGGTTGAGTCGGACGAAAACTGAGTATATTGAGTGAGATTTCAGTGACAATAGAAGAGACTTTACTAAAATAACTTTGGATGGACAGGAAATCCTTACAAAAGATGTGGTTAAGTATTTAAGTTCATTTATAGAAAAAGATGGCACAATTGAGCATGATGTGAACTATATATAGGATCAAGGATGGGTAGATGTAGTGGTGAATTACTTCGGGAGTTTTATGTGATTCTAAAATCTTGAATAGGTTGAAAGGAAAATTTCATAGGATGGCAGTGAGACTAACTATGCTATATGGTTTTGAATGTTTGGTAGTTAAGAAACAATACTTATATAAGATGGGAGTAGCCAAAATGTGAATGTTGAGATGGATGAATGGATATACAAGAAATGATAGAATACAAAATGAGGAGACCTATAAGGAGGTGGAGGTAGCACCTATCGACCAGAAATGAAAGAGAATCGCTTACGTTGGTTTGGATATATCCAACATCGGCCAATGGACGTTGTAGTTAGGAGAGGTGATTTAGTACAGGTGGTAGGTGCTAGACGTGGTAGAGAGGGACCAAAGCTTACACGGGGGGCATTTGTTAAGAAGAATATGACTACTCTAGGCATTACAGAAAATGATTTCTTGGATCGATGAGAATGGAGGAAAATGATACATATAGCCAACCCCAACTAGTTTAGAATTTAAGGCGTAATTGAGTTGAGTTGTATAGGATAGAAATATACCAATATGCCTTATATAGCCAATTTAGGTCTAATCTTAATAAATTTTGGCTTTACTTAATTCTCATAGGAATATAGTTAAACATAAGAAATATGCTTATAATTGAATTAGAACCCTATGTTAATAATTTGATATCTTAACTACGCATGATAAGATAATAATAAGTCAAGTGAAGTATTGAGAGAAATTATAATTTTAGGCCTTTATCCATTGAATTCTTAAGTTTAGTTTAAAATTGGTTCTTCAACCATAATTTGTTTATTTGAATAAAATTAGGATTGTGTCAATTTTAATACTTTGCTAGTTATTAGTGATAATTCCTCGTGGGATCCACACTTTACTTAATCACTATATTACTTGTAATGAAACGTGCACTTGCATTACGAAATTCGTATCACTGGTCAATTTGTTAGGATTATGTTGAGATGACATAACTAATTTGTCTACCACATTTATCATTTCTCTACTTATTAAGGCAATAACATGTGTGTCCTTTTTTCCCAAATTGTTGTAAATTTCTTTTCTCCTTAATTCTCTTGAGTTCTTTACTATTTTGTCTTGCGTTTCATTTTTACTTTACCATTTAGTATGAAAGCATTGACTATTGGAAATATCAATTGGTAACAAACAAGGTATGCAACAACTCAGCAATTGAAAGAGAATCAAAGGCTTAAGATAATAGTTAACATTGTTAATAGACGAAAATTTGTAATTGATGAAAGGATGTCTACCTTCGAAGGGAAATTGTCATCTATGAAGGATTGTATGAATTATGGATTCCAGGAGATGAGATAGTAGTTTTCTCAGGCCAGAGCATTCCCAGATTCGTAAGGATCTGCTTAGGGATAATTAACCGAAACTTCTGGAATTTACATGTTTATGATTCATATAATTTGTCCTTAAGACTGCCTGAAATTGATTTACCTAGATTTGATGGAGAAAATTTATCTGATTGGCAATATTAGATAGAATAGTTTTTCTGAAGTAGGAAAAACCCCAGAGTTAAACAAGGTGAAGTTAGGCTCTATTAACATAGGTAAAGCATTTCAATGGAACAAGGTGTATATGGTTTTAACAACAAGCATGGTGGTTTATTGAGGTTAATACCTGAGAAATATGACATTGAGGTTTGGTCTTAACTCAGAAGGTGATCCACTGGATAAATTGGCCAAGCTGAAACATATAGGTTTTGTACAAGAATTCCAGGAAAAATTTGAGTAATTGTTAAATTAAGTTGCTCTCATGGAAAGTCAAGACATTAGTCTCTTCCTAAATGGTTTGAATGAGGAGCTAGAAAATGTAATAAGGTGCCATGAACTTGAAACTTTGATTAAAACTATGAACCTAGATAAATTACATGAAAATGCTTTTAATGCATTATGCAGAAAACACCAGAGCAGGTTTAAAAGTTACCAAAGTCCCTTTTACCATCCAATCTTCCCTACTATTAACCATACCCAAATAGTTATTCCCCCTTCATAATCCTAACACTTCATACTAAACCAGAAATCAAAACCCTAAATACTAAAAACAAGCAGCCTAAAGTCTATTAAGAGTTTATCTCATTAAGAATTGGAAAAAAGAGAGGATAAAGCTCTTTGTTACATGTGTAATAAGACGTATACCCATGGTCATATATGTAAATTATTTTGATAAGGATGATGGAGGTGGGGTTACAGAAGAATATGAAGTGGATTAACAATAACTAACCGTGCTGAGAGCAAAGTAAGGCAGCGGTTGGTAAAGAGGTGATCATAAATGAATATGTGATTTCCTTACATGTTGTTTTTGGTATGCAGAATTATAAAACATTGAAATTATTGACAAAATCAAGCAATAAATTATAATTATACTTCTTGATATATGAGGTGGTCATTGATCAGGTTACTGGACACACCGAGCTTACCCGAATCTGGTCAAATTAGGTCAAACTATATAAGGTAGCTAGTACCAATCAAGTATCTAATTTTTAACTCGCACCAATCATTTTAGGTTTAGGTAACATAATCAAAATGCCGAATTCCAATCCTAAAATATTCTAGCCCTAATTACATATCAATATGCAAAGCTTTTCTCTCGATCTCTCGCTCTTTTTCATCTTCTCCCATTACGCTTCAATTAATGTCCTCTGCTATTTACAAATCTACAAAGGTGAGAGTTAGAGCTAAAGCCTCGAGAGACAGATTGCATGAAATCTCATCATAAATTTGGGATCAATGAAGTTGAAGACTTGAAGTAGCAACAGTGGCCAGTGGGAATTAGAGATCTATGCCTAAATCAGTTTTTGTTTTATGTCTGCAATACCCATGTATGTTTCTTTATTTTAATCCATTATATGTGTCACACCCTCAAATGAAGGTATGACTGGCCAGAGGGATGGATATCCATACCCCTGTAACCCTAAATATGCAAATAGATAAACACAACAATTTATAGAATTTTTGGGCAGAGTTTTCCCATACGATGGAACATACCCATATAAAAAAAAAACTAATAACCTGGATTCAAGTCGATAGCAAAACACAACATCAGAATATACAAAGGGGCTCCGCCCCGACAACACACAATGCACCATAATAATCCATATATGTAAATATATTACAACCATGCATGACATCCTATGTGACTGCAAGTATTGCCCTTTACGCTCCATGAGTGCGATTTACAAATATACCTTGCCTCTACAAAGTCGGCAGGTGGGCCTATATGGCGATCAACAGCTATCTCCTGCAAACTAAAAAAAAAAACAACAAAGGAAAGGGTGAGTCACCGTGACTCAGTGAGCAATTCATGTACCCTATGGGTACCAGCATCATACAACACAAAATTTTAAGTTACAACTCATAGTCACATTTATTAATATACGTACATGGTTACTATAATCATATAATCACAATTCACTTGACTTACAATCCCAAAATAGCATCCAACTTATATAAATCAATCAACAACTACACAATCAATTGAACAAACAAAGGGCCAACGAGTAACCCAGCCCCGCACACCAATATCACCCCCTGCCGGGAATGTACGCGCCCGCACACCAAATTAATCTCCACACTCAAATCCATCCCACCGGGGCTGAGCACTCCAATAGTTTTTTTTTTTTTTTTTTTTTAAATCATTGTCAGAAATGAAACTCATTTTCCATAAAATATTCACGAGTTGGCCCTTATCAAACACAATCAATGTCAATTACATATCACTCAATCAAATTGCTGAAATCACTCATTTACTTAGATTTTATTATAACTCATATACTTCCAGTATACACGTAATGGCACACAAAATCTGATATTCATAAAGTACATGATTCACTCACAAGTTCACGTACGAGTCTCGTCAGTGCGTCTTATACATGACGGTGCCAGAATATCCTCGACACGCTCAAGAGCTGAAAATCATAAATCAATAAATTACTAACAATTCACTTCTAAATTAACTTGACGATTTCATAATTGTACATAATTATATCAAATATGTAAAGCAATAGTAATTAACCCATTACATTTAATGAATTTACCTTCATAATCTAACATTACCCTATAGGTATACTAGAATTTAATATTTATGTATATATATATATTTTCAATTTAACTAATTATATTATCCAATAACTTAGGATGAGTTACTTATCTAATTGTGTATATAAATATATATATGCATCTTAGTTATTTAACATTAACTTCCTTCTTAAATTACTCTTCTAATATTTACATATTATATTAGTACAATTTCAACCTAACTCACTCATTATCTTCCTAATTTCCTCTAGTAGCAGACACCTCTCAATCAAGGCAAAGGATGACCCACCCACGGTTACACACAAAAAAAATCAAAGGATTGAGGCACAATCTAGCAGAAAATTTTGTGATCTAAAACCATCAAGGCGAAGTGGGAAAGAGATCGGCTGGCAGCTAGTAGCTAGGACGTCCGGCTGCTTACCATGAACAAAAGTCGACCACCTCAACCTGCTGAGCTATGCCGTGGCTGCTGACTCCCACTACGACTCACGACCGGTTGCTGCCATGGCTGGAAATGGAAGCCCAGCACTGCCAAAGGTTGAAGGAGACAATAGCCGGTGTTGTACGAGTGGAGTTCCACTGCCAAGATGGCTCACAGAGTTTGGGTGATGGGAATCAAGTACAGGGAAGAAAAATGGAGGAGGTGCAGAGCAAGGAAAGGCAGTCGGCTGTGTCTCCCTTTTCCTTCTTGAAAAGAAAACGTTGGTAGGAAAATATCAAGCAAAAGGAGGCCAATAAAATAATAACAAAAAAATCCACACCACACAATTGCTTATATATATATATATATAACTCTCCTTAAAGTAATTAAATTCATTATTAATAATTGTATGTAGGTATATAGTATAGGTATATATATTACATACGAAAATGTTACGTACGTAATACGTAATTGGGGTCTCACAATATAGTATGATCTAGTTTCTGGGTTCTTTTTGGTTTTACTTTAGTGATCCTAAATATGTTAACACACGATGATCTTGTTCCTACATAATTTCATATTTTGATTTTGTGGGGTGGGGTGGAGTCAAGATGATATCATTTATGGGTTCTCTGGATGTGGGATATTGGTTTTTGTACCTTCTTTCCAGTCAGGTAGTGCCTGGGTACTAAAAGAAAATATAAAAAGAATAATCCTTGTTGAATTGAGTATAGAAATTGCTATGTAACACATCAAAATTGGTTTTTGAAACCTTATATGTGTTGGTGTAAATTATGCTACCTAAACCACTAAGAAGGTTAAGTATGATGGATGTTTCATTTTTGATTCTCTACATTCTTGTTAAATTGATGAGTTGGGACTTATAAAGGCATTATATAAAAGTGTTTTTTTTTCTCTTCCTTTAATTGCCTTACACGATACTATCATCCATAGATTTTCAACAAACAAGTATTAATTAATTTTTGGTACAAGTATGAATTTCTAATAAGTAGCTTTACGACTGCGGACTTCGTTATCATCCAGCTTCAACTTAACATGCTTTTTTTTTCTTCCTGATTTTGATTTTTGACCCTTAAAAGTTTAACTTATCACCCTTAAGCAATTAAAATGCTAACTTTTGCCCTTGGGGAGTATTCAATCTTTCTCAAGGTGCAACACTAAGTCTCTTAAACGTAGAAGTTTGGGTTTTGGGACACTCTAAACCTGTTAAACACTGAAGTTTGGATTTTAGGAGACTCTAGCCTGTTGAATACATAGACTCGACTTGGTGACTTATCTTCTTCTTGCTCGGAGTCATCATTGACATCAACGTTGATATGCTGACTATTTGTTGTCACGTCACTTTTCTTAATGTATATCTATACGAGTTTTATTGGTTTGTATCCCAACCCAGTCTTTGGAGATGGTACATCATACCCATTTTCTCTTAATTTCATTTGCATCTCATTGAAACCATGTACTTTCTCTCCTGTGAGTGATGGGTTTAATTTTCCTAACACCTCAGGTTTTGTAAGGTCTTAACTTGCCTTAACTAATAGCTTGTAAGCTTTTAGGCTATATTCTATTTGTGATGACGGAATGAAACCTGGTAAGGATTTAGATGAGGAAGGTTCTCTATTCTTGTCAAAGGCACCGTGTGACTTCTTTTTAACTTCTAAATATCTTTCACTTTCAGAACTCTTTAGGCTTTGAGCATTCAAAAAAAAGGAGATTGGCCTTGCTTGCATCTAGATATTAGAACATAGTGAAGCATTGGTACGAGGGTTGAAGATGCTAGTACTACCTCTTTGTCATAAGTTTTCTCAATAAGTGAAAATTTTATTGATTGGATCCATTACATGTGAGACTTCCTTCCCTTTGCTTAGAAAGGATTTTTGTACATTTGTTTGTATTGGACCCTTTTTATCCAATATAATATGTCCTACAATTGGAATTTCCAAAGAAATAGCATCTTTGATAATATGCTTCTGCAAGTAGAATTTTGCATCAACAACATGAGCTTTTGCCTCTAAGAATGGTTTTAAATATGCATTTACTTTTTTCAAGCCACCTTGGTAGTACTTGAAACATTGATGGAGAGTTGAAGGGACAATCTTGTTTTCATGTATCCATAGTTGACTAAGCATTTTGTAGGTCATCTTTCCATCTATCACATGAAACAAGGCAGTTGATTTCATCTTGTTAGTTATAAGCTAAAGACGTATAATACCAACCGCTCGTTGCGCGCCTTGGTTGAAACCTTGAATCACTATCCAGCTTCAGGAAAGATCCTTGATCGGAATTCCAAGCTTATTCGTTGTTGTTTTTGGCATTATGTTAACCGTAGAACCCCCATGAATGAGAAATCGGTTAACTCTCTGCTCTCATACGTATGCTACTATAAACAAAAGCCTATTGTGTGGTTTTGAGCCTAACAACAAATCCTTTTCCGTAAAAGGAATCGTTGTTAGGTAACATGAGGTGGTTGCATCATTTTTCACCAATATTGCAAATTGGGCTATGTAAGGTTGCTACTCTTACAAGGCTTGAACGAGTTCTTATTGAACATGACTTGGTAATTATAACAATTTAGCAACCTCTTATAAGATGTGACAACATTTTTTTTCAAAGATTTCTTAGTCTACAAGAGGCATTTCACTTGCCTCATGTATGTCATAGACTTCTTAGCAAGAGACCATGTGTATCGTCGCTACCTGCTTATTCTTTGAGTATTTCTTAAGAAAGTACCCTTATAATGTAATGGGAGTTCTTGTTCATGACATTCATCAAGCACAAGTTTTGGTTTTAGAGATTTTATTTTCTTTCTCTTTCTCCTTTTTTGCTAGAATGATTCTTCCTCTTTCGTTGGCACCTCTTGGGTTCTACTTGAGGAGTTTAAAGCTTCCTTGGCTTCCGACGCGTCACCTAAGTCCACCTTTCATCATCTTCAAAGGTTGGTTTATCATCCTTTTGAGGTTCTGGTTCTTCAACGATGATCAAGTATTGTACCAATACAGATTCCAAAACATCGAATTGGATAAGTCTAGCTTTCTCCTTTACCAACATTAGCTCTTGGTTGCGTAATGAAGTATGAGTTGGCCCCACAGAGACACTAGCATGATTGGTCTCAATCACATCATCAATGTCCAAATCTATCTTGCGTTCTTTTGCTAACATCATGATTAAATCCTTCAGCACAAAGCATTTTTCCACTGGGTGACTAACAATATGATAGTACTTGCAATATTTTGGGTCGTTAGTATACCCTACCTCCTCAGGCCTCTTAGACTTAGGGAGCTCTATGAGTTTGCTTTTCAGCAATTGATCTAGCATGTTAGGAACATCTGCGTCAGGGAATAGATATTTCTTTTCTTCCATTTCTTTAAAGTTTGCTCTATTCCTTTCACGTTGTTTCTGCAATCAAATTATTTTTCTTTCTGGTTAGATCTCCCAGATATTCTAATCGAAGCAGTACTAACCACCATCAAGTCCTTTATGGAGATCTTAGTTGGTTTCTCACTTTTCTTTATCTCCTTCTTCCTTTGGTCGGGTACAAAATGATTATAGTTTTTGTGACATGATATGCTCAATTCCATATTGTGAGCACGAGTCAACAATTCTTCAAAAGACTAAGGCTTTATTCATTTGAGGATATACATAAGCCCCCAGTCCATGCATTGGATACATATCTCAAAAGCAGACGTTTCAAAATTTTGCTCATAATCTAAAGATAGAGTACGCCATCGGTTGATGTAGTCGTATCACTGGCTCATCCTTCCACTATTTGGTTTGGTGCTCTATCAAACTAATTGAAAGCTTGGTGCTGTAAAAGCAATTTCTCATAATTTTCTCTCAACTCTTAACTAACTCTGTTTCTAAATCAATATACCAATTAAAAGTAGTGCCTTTAAGGGACTATACAAATTATTTGGCAAGAACATCATCACGTATTCTAGCATTCTCATAAGTTTCCATAAAATGGACGATGTGTTGTTTTGGATTGCCCTTCCCATCAAATTGGTTGAACTTAGGTGGTTGGTAACCATCCAGCATCCTCATGTTATCTATGCATTTAGTGCATAGCTTTGAGTACATAAAGGAGATTTGAGTTGGCCCTCCATATTGTGCCCGGATAGTGTTGGTAATGATATCTTGCAGCTGCTGGAGTGAGAATAATGCAAAAGAAATGGAAATTTACAGACAGGTTCCTCTAGTCTCTTCTGTCTTGTCATTTTTCTTGGTGGTAAGGATATGAGTGATTCTCGAAAAAATGTGTTAGTTCTTGATCCTCTTAAAAGCTTCCATCGAACCTGTTAACAAGATCAGTGATTTGGAAGTCCTTTTCCTCCACCGTCTTGGTAAGCTTCTCTGTTGCACACTTCATGCTTGCACTTTTTTCATCAACAGTAGGTAGCCCACCACCTTGGAAGGCATGACTTCCTCTATATAGGGCTTTTCTATCATGGCTAAGATTCCTTGATCCTTCAGACTTGCAGGTGAAGAATTGTGGTAAGATCTAGTGAAGGAGAAATATATGCTCTTTGTTTTAGGTGTGATGCTTTTCGATCCAGAAGACTCCACGAGGGATGATTCCCCATTCTTCGCAGGGCTTCCACCTCTCTTTCTAGTAAGAACATCCAAGCTGATAAAGGGAGTAACATTCACTCGAGTTTCAGCTTGATGTGTGACAGGCACATCAAAAAGTTAACCACCAAAGATTTCCATGATGGTGGCACTAAAGATAGCCTTGTTGTCGACGGCGACCTTCTTGGTGGCAGCAGCCTTGATGATATTTTTCTTTGGGGCTATTAGATCTAGCAAGGTTGACGTAGAGATTTAAGAAAATGAGAAAGAGATGAGAGACAAAGTTGGTCCCACTGAGCATGCCAAAAATTTGTGAACACAAATTTTTTGTGCCTGAAAACTAAACAAACAAAAACAGACAAAATGTTTACAATATTTTCTCAGTTTAACATCGTTAGTATTTTAGAAGAATGTTACTAATTTGGCATAAAATATAATATATTTTCTTACTAAATATTTGCTAAGTAGGAAAAAATAAGAGAAAAGTAATGAGAAATTATTCTTCTCTTAACTTCCAAATAAATTGTCTAATAAATTTACATTTACAATAACTCATACTTTTAAATTTTCTTTTCAAATATATGAGTCCTAAATTTTATATTGAGACTTTTATTCCACTTTTATACCAATTTTTATTTAAAAATATTAATTAAGTGAAATAAGTTTTAAAATATGATATAGTAAAATTAATAAATTTATTATATACCCAAAATGAAAGAATAAAAATTTCTAAAAATTAATAAAAAGTTCTCATTATCTTATTTTGTATTTTTTTTCCTAAAAAATATTTAAAGAAATATAAATTATCTTCAAACTCAACTTGTATTACTATTATATTTTCATGATGAGAACTAAAAAAAAAAAAAAAAAAAAATTCAAAATTCATTTTGAGGGGAAAAAAAATGGCATTCCTATGATTTAAAATAATTACTTATGAAAATAATATATATTTTTTAAAATATTTACGTGGGTGATGAAAATTCAATTAATTTTTAAAAGATTTATTCTTTTATTAATTAGTAAATAATAAGTTTTAGTTTCTAGTTAATGAATTAGTGTGTTTTTTTGGAAAATTAGTCTATTTAATTAATAATTTAAACTTCAAACTAAAAAATCATACTAGTAAAGGAGGTGTAAAAGGTTCGATATAAAATTTAGCACTTATTTGGAAAAAAAATTCTTACAAATAAGATCGATTGGGAATGTAATTTATTACAATACTTATTTGAAATGTCAAGAAAAAAATATGGCTTGTCATTACTTTTTTCATAAAGTATTTTTTTTGTTCTCACTTTGTCTATTTATGCATCTTCTTTCTCATCATCTCTCTCTAAAAATCTTAAAATCAATATTTGTGGTGATTTGACCATTTTAAAAATTTGACAAAATTTATCTAATTGTTTTTAATAACTAGGTGAATTGAATTTTACCCCCATGAACTGCCACCTATTTTGCAATAACTCTCATAAACTATCGAATTAAGCACATAACCCTCTTATTTGAGTCATAATTAGAAAATAACATTCACTCATCTAAATTAGCCATTAAATCTAACAAATTAACTCATAAAAGGCTAAATAACGCTTATTATAAGTTTTATTATGTCTAGTCCTTTTTTACATTTTTTTTCTTTTCATTTTGGTACAACAATTGGTTTAGTCCCTCAAGCTTGCTCAGTTTTTAATTTAGTTTTCCATAAATACTTTCGGACAATTTCATAATCTAGTATTCAAAATTTCTAATTAAGTTACATTCTCTCATTCTCATGTTATATATAAATAAAGTAATTAATTCTACATAACTTAATCATAAAATGACTAAAAAAGTATTGCAAGATATAAAAATAATTTATGTATGTTATTATCTTTATGTCAAGTGTGATTATTTTGTTAATTCAAACATATAAACAGAAGAATGAAACTTGATTGAGAAATTTGAATATTGAATGATAAAATTGGCTAAGAAAATTTTTAAAGGACCGAATTGAAAACTTATATAATCCTGAAAGACCAAAATAATAAATAAGCCTTTCATTTTTTATGAAACTAAACTCTTTATATTGATTCAACTTTAGCATACATAAATAATATTTGAATCATTCTTTTTTTTTTCTTGTCATAATATTTAAATTATTAATAGATTTACTAATTTTATTTTTCTCATTTATAGAAATTATACAAGTTGTTGTTTCAATTTGCGTTTTAATGATAATAATTTCATCAAAATTTTATTTTCTTATTATTGTATTACATATTAAAGAATATACTAAAATTAGATAAATATAAAGATTTTAATTGCTAGTAAAAGAAAAGATAAAGTAGAAACAAGAGAAAGACACACAAAAACAAATATATATATATATAGATATAATAAGGATATATATATATAGATATAATAAGGATAGTTTAGTGTTTTCTAAGTTAATTTGTTAGATTTTATAACTAATTTGAATAATTGTGGCTATTTGCTAATTATGACTCAAATAAAGGATTTTGTGTTTAATATAATAGTTCATGGGAATTATTGTAAAACGGGTGGTAGTTCATGGAATAAAACACAATTGACCCATAATATTTTGTTATTGTTTTGTGAATGGCAAATAAGAAATTTGATTGAGAGGGAGAGGAATTAATGAGATGGGTGAGAATAAAATATAGTTTTAAAACAAAATTGACAAAAAATATAATAATTTAATAACATTAATTTTACCACCGAGAGCTTAACTCAAGCGATTAATACTTGTCCCCTTCAAGCATTCTCAATATACCAAAAATATATATTAATAACAGTAATTTTCTATTTTTATCATCTCAGAACAAATCTAATAAAGCATTTATATTAATTTTATATTATTATCATCTCATAACAAATCTAATAAAACATTTATATTTTAATCAACGTGAGGTTCTTCTTCCTATCTAAAATATAATCAGTTAATTCGTATAACATCTCAACCAAAAAAAAAAAAAAAAACTTTTATCACGAAATTATTAAAAATTGTGACACTTTAATGATAGATGCAAGACTAAATTATAGTTTTAGTCCCAATAATTTACCTTATATTTCATAAAATTACAGCTTACAGAAAACAAATTCAGGTGTTCTTTTTCAATGCTCACCCAAGAAATTTAACCAAAATAAAAGCATGTCCATGGTTGGTATATATATTGGTGTTGATGAAGATTTAAATTCAGGTGTCCATGGTTGATATTGGTGTTGATGGAAACCATATAGAACTGATTGAAGAGGCAAAGCTCTGAACTGTATATTGGGTTTTATGTATATTTTCCATCTCGATCGTAAGTTCTTCTGCTTTCAATCCAATTCAGTTTTTGTCATGTGGTACTTGAAATTGCGTACGTAACTTTATAATGCTGCTTTAGGAATGATTTATGTTTGAAATTGCTTTTTGGTGATGGATGGACCGTAGTTTGTACGGGTGCCAAGGAGGGTAAAGATATGACGGCACCATAATCGGTGGTTGGCCACGGAAGCTAGGTGGTGGATGGTGGTGGTTGGTAGTGGTTGGTGGTGGTTGATGGTGGTTGGTGTTATGGGTTATTATTTTATGATTTATCTACTGTTTCGGTCTTTCAAAATTATATCAAATTTTAATTCGACCTTTCAAGAATTTTTTCAGTTAAATTTATCTTTCAAAATTTAAAATTTCTAAATCAAATGTCATCTTCTGTTACGTGATATAAATTAACGAAATAATTACACTTAACATAAAGATGATAACGTATATAAATTATTTTTATATTTTGCAAAACTTTTTTAGTTATTTTATCATTAAATTATATAGAATTTTTTTATTTATGCATAACATGATAATAAAAAAATATAACTTGATTGAAAAATTTTAAATCTTAGGAGATGAAAATGATCGAAAAAATTCTTGAAAGATTAATTAACAAAATGAGACAATCTTAAGGGACTAAAACATAAGTTAAACTTTTTTCCTTTTAGAGTAAATTATATTTACATTTTCTTTATCGAGATTTACTGAGACGATACTAAAATTTAAAATTTAGAGAATATGACAATCCACTCATTTAGATAGATGGGTGTTAAACAAAATTTTTAAAAAATATATTGAAAAACTACAATTTTATCTTTATAAGTTATAAATAATTTTTTTATATATATTGTTTCACTTACTTTTAGTTTCTTAATCTTAATCTTAATATATTTAACTCAATTTGTTTAATTTTATTATATTATTTTTAGTAAAATATTTTTACACATATACAAATAAATTTTTATATTAGATAAGATAGGCTTTATTTTTTTCTTTATTTTATATCATGATGTGAACTTTAAAATATAAATTTAACAATAAATTCAAGCATTTGTAAAACTAAAAACTAAACAAAGTAATATATACGTATAAATAGTCTTGAAAATAATATATTTTTAAAATTTTTTTAGTTTTTAACACTATTCTTTTACTCTTTTAAAGGAAAAATCTGATTTTTTTGTTTGTTTGTTTGTTTGTTTGTTTGTTTTAATCTAAGTGATAGCTATTTATTTGTAATTCATTATGTCATGTTAGAGCCGTTAGCCACATCAGCATTCATCATTTTCTGTTGAGTTAATTTGGGTAAAAAATTGTGGTAGAAACTTAATTGATATAATTTAAAAATTACAGGGTTCTATTTGAAAAGTTTTTAAATATAGAAAAAAATATGAAATATGAGATAAACTATAAGGACCAAAAATACAATTTTATCTAGATTTAACTTTGCCCCTTATTAATTACAACCCTGTTTTTAAGTGCTGACTCAAATCCAACGTTAATAACTCAAGAATCGAACCTCATCCGTGTCTCCTTCTTACAGTTTCAAGTTCCAACTTCCAAGTCCTCTGTACCTCTAAACGCACATGGCCTGCTTCACTTACACAAGCACATTGACATAAAACAAGGAAGAGCAAACGCCCGCTAGAATTGGTGCACTCTTTCTAAATTTAGCTGATCTTTCTCAACTTCCTTCGGATCACACACAGTTACAGAAAGAGAAAAGGAAAACACTTGATTAACAAAAAAGAAAGATCTTTCTCACATTTGCTTCTTCTATATGTCTCGGCCACCAAACTTTGAGTTTCAGGAATGGTGGAACAAGCAAAGGGAGAAGAATCATGAACTTTTTCTTGAAAAATCTGATAATCCCAATACCCCATTTCTCACCGTCGAGATCAGTAGCCCCATTTCGGATCAATCTGTTGGGAAAGATAGGACTCGGAGTGCCCGTCAGCTTTCCTGGGTTTGTCTCTTGAAACTTCAGCAAATAGCTAGTTTTCTTACTTGGATTTCAAATGGGTTTGTTTTTTTGGTTCGCACTGCCAGCCGGAGGATTGCCTCACCCGATTCACGTGCCGATTCTTCTTCTTCTCAGTTGTATAGGGTAATCAAGGTTTTCTTGATTGTGGTGCTGTTATTGCTTGGTTTTGAGCTTGTTGCTTACTTTAAAGGATGGCATTTCAGCCCACCTTCGGTGGGGTCAGTGGAGGTGCTTGGAATGGTGGGTTTCATGTATGCAAAATGGCTTGAAATTCGGGCAAATTACTTGGCGCCATCTCTGCAGGGTTTGACCAATGTGTGTATAGTGCTCTTTTTGGTACAGTCGGTGGACCGGGTGGCTTTGATGTTAGGATGCTTTTGGATCAAATTATGGAAAGTGAAACCAGTGACAAATATGGAGTATCCAGCTCAAGGGGAGAATGAAAATGTAGAGGATTATCCAATGGTGTTAGTCCAGATTCCCATGTGCAATGAAAGGGAGGTAAGAACATGTAGGTTTCTGAATCCTGGTTGTATTTAGTTTAGAACTGAAATTATAGTAGTATTTAAGATTTGTCCTTTCCTCATTACAGCTATCAATTCCATAGTGATACATGCATTACTGATTTTTCAACTAAGTATTTAATATATATTCTTGTATTCTTCCAATTTGAGCTTCATAAGATATCCATGGATACATGATGGACATTGATAACTAGGACAACTAGAAATCTCTTGAAGTTGAAGTAACTCGTCTTCCAAAACCACTAAAACATTTTAGTAGTTTAGTGTGTAATGAAAGTTTCACTTCATCTTAACACTTTAATCTAGTTGCTCCTGGGATTTCTTTAACCACTTCTACTATGAAGGTTGTACATTTAATTTGTTAATTTTCTCTTCAGAAATTTTTATGTTAGCATTTCACTTACATCAATAAATCCTAATGTTAGGACAAATTTTTTGTTCTTACCAATTTGCCTTCTTCCTTTAGGGATCGCCGTGTCTATTATAGTCACAAAGAGTGACATTTAATGCTCTAGAGTCTAGACTATCAGCATTCAGTATTTTGTTCTTGATATTTCCTAATGAATCCTTTGCAAAATTATTAGAATATCAGTTCTACCAAAAGTAATAGTTGTTAACATTATGGAAGTATCATAAAATGCTTTTCATCAGCTTATATTCCATGCAATTCCTATTCCTTTGCACCATCAGACGACCCAGAAATATGAATGCTACCAATGAATAATGATTGGCAGTTGTCTTTGTTTCTTTCCTTTTTCGGACACTTGGTTGGTCCATCTATTAGTTGCATAAAACTTGTTGACTATACAGTTATTTTAAGTGTAATTATTGGATACCATCTTGTAAGTTAGGAAAGCCTGACAACAGTCAATGAATAAATGGTTATTCGCTGTAATGTCAGTTGGGAGGGGATTCAGTGCAGAAAGTGTAGGATAAGGTTCTAGAAATTGGTTATTGGAAATTTTCAGGCAGAAGAGTACACACTAGCTTGAAGATTGATTTGTCTGATTCTTTGAGGATTGATTTGTATGTAAATCTAAATGGATTTTCGGGACTCATGGGTTGAAAAATGGATATTGCTTAGGGGAAAAGAGGGCAAATGTAACCACAAGTTTCTGTTATGGCTCTTCAGCTTCTCGGAATGCCCCAAAATATCTTCTTTGAAGATGTAATTGGCTACTGTGGAGGGCAGCTCCTCTCTGTTTGATGTAGGTGGGGTGATTTGGCTTGAGAGAAACAATCACATCTTCATTAATGGGAAGGTGTCTCTAGAGAAGCTGAAGAGATCAATTTTACTTGTGGTTCTAATGGATGTCTATGCAATCTTCTTTCAACTCTAATGGGTCTTTTGTTATTTGTAAATTTCTTATTTGGTTTGAATTGTAATTTGTAGGTTTTTTCTTATCTTTGTTGGGATGTGCCTGTACCTGTCTTGTGTACAATTGAGATGATCTTTTCTTTAATAAAATCATTACTTAAAAAAAAAAAAAAAAAAAAACACAATATTGAGGTCATTAGATAGAGGACAGAGAGGACAAACTATTCGACTTGAATCTAATTAAACCTTTTCCTACTAGAGTAGATTTGCAAGTAATTAATTATTGAATAATCTTAAATCCTAAGAAAGACACTTGGGTTCTTAAATGATTGAAAGAATCTGAATGATAATAGTTTTGCTTAAAATTCCATCTTAAAGTTTTTGTGCAGGAAGTAGAGAGGTCGCGAATCTGATATGGAAAATTACAAAATGCCTTAACCCTTAGCTAACCAGGTTTTCCATGAACACAATTTTTCAAGGCCAAATTCACTAGTTTAAAGCTTAACCTACCTCATTGATTGTTGGAGCCTCAAAACTTAGGAGCTTAGATTACTGGGAATTTGAGTGGTGGATATTCTTACACTTATTCCTGATTGTTGGCCACCATTTCATCTTCTGGTTCTATTGAATTGAGAAATAGGTCTAATTGGCATAGATGTAGATCTAATGCCAGTGGAGTCGAATTTATAAATTAGTGTTCTTATTACTTATCAAAAATTTATCTACATTAATATGAATAGAGATGTAGATATAGATCTAATTCTAGATGCAAGGACAAACATGATCTTGTCATACTATCATTTGAAATATGAGGAGGCATGTTAAATGGCTGATATCTATTTTCACTACCAAATTGTTTGCTATACATTCTAGTGAACATGGGAATCTACTACACTATTAGTGTGTTCAAATCGTTTAGCCCATTCAGCCCTGGCCTCGCTTATATCATAAGATCGGCTCACTACTGCCAACAGTATTATTATCCTTCTCGCCTTAGAAATCTAGGATAATTTCAAAACTAAATTTTCTTATTCTGTAATACGGTTCTGTAATTCTTGGAAATATCTCTTACATAGTGGTAGAATCATTTGTAGTTCAGGTATCTCTCACATAGAAACAGATTGTTCTATTTTTATTGTATTGTTCATTTCTGGGTAAGTTATTTTCCCCTTGCAAATTAACCCTAAGGCTTGCATTGTTGATTTTTCTTGTTTGATGATTTATCTTTAGGAACAAAATATAGAAAATTTCAGTTTAGACCTTCAATATAAGCTTGGATCAGCTACTATTTTATTGTTATTACTTTTTCTATATTTCTAAATTTATCTGTGTTACTCCTTTCTATCATTGAATCAACCATAACAATAAACTCATATGCAGAAAATGGAATCATGTGGGTAGAAGAGTAAAAATGATTGATTGCAGCTCAATTGGCTTGCACTTATTTTTTAGAGTATCTCATATGCTGTTTATTTATTTTTTCTCATTTTTTGTAGGACGACTCCTTATCCTCCCCTTTTGACCTGTTCTCCCTCTTAATATAATTTATTTTCTTATCTAAAAAGGAAATTATTGATTTACATTTAGTAAAATGGCGCTCTCAGCAATAGCTGAGCAGTAAAATATGTGAATTGTGCTTTCCATCTTTCTGTATCTTGTTAGAGTCCGATATAGTAATTTCTTAACTTTTAAGTAAATCTTCGTTATCTTTTAGTATTTATAGTCTGTTTTAGTAGTATACTGTATGTGCTTTCTCCTTATATCTCTGATTGATAGCTTCATTTCTCGTAGACTGTTCTTATGGTATCCATGTTGTTATCATCTACACATTTGTTATCCTTTATATTTAAGACTCTTTTGGTGCCGACAGGTTTACCAGCAGTCTATTGCAGCAGTATGTATCCAGGATTGGCCTAGGGGGAGAATGCTTGTACAGGTTCTTGATGATTCTGATGAAGTAGATGCCCAAAACCTCATCAAGGCAGAAGTACAGAAATGGGTACAAAGGGGAGTTCGCATACTATATAGACATCGGCTTATACGCACAGGCTACAAGGCAGGGAATCTCAAATCTGCAATGAGCTGTGATTATGTTAAAGATTATGAGTTTGTGGCAATATTTGATGCAGATTTTCAGCCAGGACCAGATTTCTTGAAGAAAACTGTACCTCATTTCAAGGTAATTCTTGTGCCTCTTTTAATTATAGGTCCTGTTTGCTTGAGCCAAATAAGCAGTTGATACTTTAGTTTAAAACAATTTACATTGTAAGTGGTACTCAGTTAAGGTTTCAAATTTTACACAGGTGATTTGCTTACTTAATTAGAATGAGAGCTGTTCGCATTGTTTATACAACTTCAGATTCACTGATTCTTAATATTTTCTTTTTTATAAGTAGACTCATCTTTAAGGTTTATGCATTTAGTTTTACATACTGAAGGGAAATCGTATACTTTCTTATTGATTGCCATATAAACTGATTTGGAGGGCAATATCACATCATTTCAAACTCAAAGGGGAAAACATGTGCATACAGTTAAATGACAATTTTCTTGGAGGCCTTCTAAAGTTCAATTAATCCAATCAACTTCCCTCTCCATGACATGCCTGGATTAGTGATCTTGTAGTCAGATCTACTGCTTGTATATAACTAAAATTGTCATCTTTGTCATAATCACTATAGTGGAATACACAGGCTTCTCCCTCTCACATACCCCACACCCAGCACTGTATCAGATATGATAGTTGCCAGATATGGGATATGGCAATTCCTGAAAGTTCTAGAATATCAGTGGAGCTGGGTAATTTGAATAATATAATAATACTTTTTGTCTAGAAAGATATTAGTGAATGATTCTATAAGAATAAAATTCTAACACGTGCTGAATGCTCATACAAACATGTTTGTAGGAGAAAACCCAACACCAAGAAAGCATGTAGGGTCTAAATCTTAACCAAAGTCTAAATGATAAATGACAATTAATGATTAAGCATCTAGTAGTATTGGATTATGTACCCAGCACATTTGCACCTACTTTCTAGCAGTATCCTTTCCTCCCAGGCTCACTCAGACCATCCTATTCAGACCGTAGACCCACTCAGTTAGCAATAAACACTAACAAGTTCACAACTTGGTTCTCCTCATTCTATTTGTTAATGGAGAAAAAAACATGTTGGCATATTATAATAATTATATGACTTGGATACTTTGCAGAAACACTTCCAATCTAGTTCTAGTTAATTCTTCTCTTCTGCAGAGGAGGTTCACATGATTCTTAATTCATATAGGGCTTGTAATGAAGCTATTCTTATATTTTGAACTTCAGTGTTTTGTAATTATAGTTTCCTATATATCAATCAGTCATTCTAACTACAGAAAATACCCTCTCCGGACTGTAGTTTTGTAATCATTTTCTACTCTGCTTTTCATTGTGTTGTGTTACGAGTTTAAAATAAACCACTCAAATTGGTTTTTCTTATTTCAAATCTAATTTTTTAAAACTAAGTTTATAATAGATTATCTCTTCTACATTTAGTTCAAATGCTTTACTTTCAATTGCAAAGACAAGAGGTGATTTTCTTTTAATTTGGAAGAATTTGATTTTCATAAAGTATTTAAATAGTTGAACTTAGCTATCTTACGATAGGAGGTCAGGCATATTACATTCTGTTAACATATTCCTGTTGAGTTAATTCTATTTTCTTTAAATTTACATAAAGTCTGCATATAAACTTTTACAAGGAATTTTATTATAACCATTCGGTTATATTCTACATGAGAATGCCATCTGGTTTTGCATGGTAATTTAACTCAAGAATCTATTTATATGCAAAGACTTTTATACCATTTTCATGTGAAGTTGTTAGTTCGGGTAAAAATAGTCATCTATAAATTGACATGGGATTGGGAATATGTAGAAGCATTAATCAATGGTAGCCGCATCTAGTGAGACCTTGGATTGAAACAAGGCATGGTATGTTGTCATGGTGAGTCATAAATTTTTGAAAGCTTAAAATTGAGTTCACCAAGAACATAAATACTTCTTTAAAAAAAGCCATAAAATAGAGTTACAAGCACATAACCTTTGAGAATTATTTACACTTTACATGATTAACAAGATTGTTTTTATCCATGGATGACGAATCCACAGTAGGATGCGGAAAAATTATAATTTACAGGATTACAAACTTGAGATATGGAAAGCATCTCCTTGTGAAACCCTCACCGTTTCATTTTACTCATACATCCAATTCTTTTCTAACATATATTTGTAATCCTCAAAACCTGATTATAAGGTGGCTACTTTCTATGCACCCCTAATAAATGTTAAAACCAGAAGTTACCCATCTTATATATGAATGGGTTTGTTGTGAAAGCAAGATAAAACTTGTGTGGTTGTTAATTATTCTATAAATATATGTTTTATTAACAAGGTCATGCAATAATTTTTTATTCTAAGAACGAGATCAAGTGAGTCTGACCAGACAATTCCTTTTTCTTCTACCCTTTTGATCTCTTGAAGGGGAACAATGATTTGGCATTGGTCCAGACAAGATGGGCATTTGTAAACAAGGATGAGAATTTGCTTACAAGATTGCAGAACATAAATTTATCTTTCCACTTTGAGGCCGAACAACAGGTTAATGGTGTATTTATCAACTTCTTTGGTTTTAATGGAACTGCTGGTGTCTGGAGGATAAAAGCCCTTGAGGACTGTGGTGGCTGGTTGGAGCGAACAACAGTCGAGGACATGGATGTTGCTGTGCGTGCTCATCTCTGTGGATGGAAGTTCATATATCTCAATGATGTTAAGGTGTGATACTATATTTATTCTGAGTCTGTTCAGCAGATGGAATTTGTGGTTTTTATAAATCTACCACCCTTTTTGCAGTGCCTTTGTGAACTTCCAGAGTCCTATGAGGCATATAAGAAACAGCAGCACCGCTGGCATTCTGGACCAATGCAGTTGTTTCGCATGTGTTTTATGGACATACTTCGTTCGAAGGTATTGATGTTTCTTGCTCATAATCATATATACTAGAAATTTAATTCTTTTACAATTCCAGAAACCTTTTTTTATCTATTAGACTATTACTACAAATTGTTGAAATGGTAAAACACGTATGCCTAAGAAAAAATTTATAATCAACCTCACGATTTTATTACTGCAAGTTGTTAATATCATCTTCCTGTTTTCACAAAAATTTCTAGATATGAAGTATTATTATGGTTTCAAGCATGTTTTTTGTCTATGTTAATGTTGGTTTTATTTATACCAGGTGAGTTTGGGAAAGAAAGCCAATCTAATTTTTCTTTTCTTCCTGCTACGGAAACTTATCCTGCCATTTTATTCATTCACCCTCTTTTGCATCATTCTCCCATTGAGTATGTTCCTGCCTGAAGCTCAGCTGCCAGCCTGGGTTGTTTGTTATGTTCCTGGAGTAATGTCTATCTTAAATATCCTTCCAGCTCCACGGTCATTTCCATTTATAGTTCCTTACCTTTTATTTGAAAACACTATGTCAGTGACTAAATTTAATGCCATGATATCTGGATTATTTCGGCTTGGAAGTTCTTATGAGTGGATAGTTACGAAGAAATTGGGAAGATCATCAGAGACAGATCTAGTCATATTTGAGAAGGAATCTGATCCTCTAGTGGAATCTACAAATCTTTACAGATCATCCTCAGAATCAGGCCTTGAAGAGCTGAGCAAACTAGAAATATCCAAGAAAACTGGTAAAGCCAAAAGAAATAAGTTGTATAGAAAGGAACTTGGTCTTGCATTTATTTTGTTAAGTGCCTCTGTGAGGAGCTTATTATCTGCCCAAGGAATTCACTTCTACTTCCTATTATTTCAAGGAGTAACCTTTTTGGTTGTTGGTCTTGATCTAATTGGAGAGCAAGTGAGTTGACTTGGAGATTATGAGTTTGACTGGTTTTCGAAAGCATTTGTGGGATACAGAAAAGGATGGAAGTCAAAGCTGTTCATATCTGTTTAGTGTCTCTGGCTCCTGCATGAAGCAATCCATCTCTGCTTGGTCCAAATTTCTGATCTGTTCATTTTTGTGTAAAGATTGCTTCATCATTGTTGTCACATACCTCAAATTAGCACAAAGCACTCGTAGTTCCAGACATAAAACTATTCTAAAATGGCAGGAAGTGGGTTTTTTTTGCTTGACCTATTTGTATGGTATAATACCGATGTACACTTTCTTGGGTCAGACTAGGTGACAATTGCTAGATTATTACATTTTAATCATTTTGTTGTTGAAAATTGTGTACAAACAGATATACTAAGATTTTGTCAGTGTTTAGTCAAGTGTTTCTAGGAAAGGCTTACATACGAAACATTCATTTCCTCTCAGAATGTTTCATTCAAGTGCCTCTGAATTACGAGTGTTTATGGTAGTTCTGTTGAAAAACCATCAACTGGCATGAGATCTTTTATTTGTCTGAGACGTTGTGGCAACATCATAACCTACTTATAAGATCAAATATATATTTCGTTCTACTAGAACCGAATATGGAATCCAGGTAATCATTGTATAACATAATCATTATTTAGAGGTTGAAGGTAAGAATCTAAAATGAACAATAACCATCATGGATTGATTGAATTCATGAAGCATCTTGAGTACCTTCAAGCCCATGCACTGTCCATTGACATCAAAAACTTGGGTTGATGACTTCTAGCGTAACAAATTAAAAACGTCTAACAAGCCTTTGAAATGTTAGACACGTTTTATAATGTTTCTATATAACTTAAATCCTGAAAAGTGAGCTGCTTATGAACAAGTCAAATTATCCACCAGAATTTCTATTACGAATAAAACATTTTGTAAAATTTGTTAAACAGAAAATGCAAGAGGAAGATCCATTTTCAATGTTCAAAGAACAAAGATCTATGATTTCTAAAATAGTCCGTGTATGCTCCTTTAGAAGGAGGGTGCAGGAACTTCATTTCTACCAATCACTAATCAAAATAAATTATCGAGATGGGTGATACTGGAAATAAATTGTGCAATAAAAAACAAAACATACAAAGGTTTGCTTAACGTAAACAATGAACACATAAATAACGTACCAGTTAAAAATAAAATTAAGCCACATGGCAAAAAAATTAAGATGTTAACATTAAATATGTTTTAAGGCATCAACCAGATGGTATAAGTATCGATAAACATGAAGACACGTTTTCCTCACTGCTGAAAAACTCCAATAAAGAGCTACATAGATATCACAAGAAACAAAACTACATTCAAGCAGTAGCACCAGCACCACCCTTTCCTTTCTTCCTCTGAAGTTTCTTCATATAGAACTCCAGCTCTTTTCCTTCCAATATATACCTACCAATGATTGAGACAAGGAATAAATAAGTCATGTGTAGAAAGTAATTTGAATGTAAAAGGAAAAACACACCAGATATGGTAAAAAGTAAAAAAAAAAAATGGTAATAGAAAAACAATTGAAACTTTAACACACGAGCATACCCATCAGCTCTGCCACATTGACCAGGACGGGAAGAAATGCTGGCCAACAACCTGCCAGAACCAAATTGCTCTTCAATATGGGAATCAAGTGTGCGATCCTTTTGACGCTTCTCAAGCTTCCTCTGAACATGGTTGCTCTTCTTAGCCTCCTCTACAGCACCTTCACTTTCCTGTATATTAACATTGAAATATCAAAAATATATTCATAAGCATAAATTCAATTGACATCAGACAAGACAAGCATGTGTCAACTATGAATTCAAAATATGGAGTACTAAACTGTATGTTGAAAAGGAAATAAATAGTAGAAACATTAAGGATTTGCTTACTCATGAAAAATTGGAAGTCTGATAGATTATATAAACTATCTTTTGGGGATTTCGAAGGGTTAAACAAATCCATAAGATGGAATTTTTGGTTTTATAGAGTTACTTAAATAAAAAAAATAGCACAGCAAAAGAAAGACAATCATCAACAGTGTATAAGACAGGATGGGTAAGCCTTTCCACAAAATGGGTTTTTTCCTCTATTCCTTATCATAAGCAACAAAAGTTCAATAATAAGGCACCTAGGGGGGGTACTAGGCTGTACAGAATCCCATATAAAAAATGCAACTCATCCCTAATAAGCCACAGCTAGAGACCCCCTAAAAGTGAAACTCCACCTAACTCCTAGTAGCCACCTGGCCTGGTAGAATCCTATGCAGCATAAAAAATTCCTCCAAACAACACCAAAATCCAGTACAAAATCCATCCACATAACATCAATTTGGGATTATACCCTCAAACTTTATCATTTTGTTTCATATAAACTCCCAAATGGTCAGTTGCCTCTTTAATCAGCATCTTAGATGCCTATTTTCCTCTACTCTCAACCCATTTCAAACTTGCATACATAATGCCAGAAGCCATCAATAAGAAAATAATGACAGAATTTCAAGATGATCCAATAAGTATGATAAAATATGCCATTACTGAATCCTGAGAAAAATATTTGATGTATCCAAAACAATAGCACTCAGAAGATAATAATTATACACTCAAATATACAGTAAGACCCAGCAAAGTAAAATTAAACACTGCACAATAAAACATTATAATCAAATCAAATACATCACCTCCGTAGCTTCCTTCTTAGCCGCTACTTTCTTCTTCCTACCAATGTCAACACCATAATGTTGAAGGTACCATTGCTTAAATGGAGCTGCATCCACCTGAACAATAGCACTCTTCACTAGAGTCTGAGTCCTCACTAGCTCATTGTTGGAGGCATTGTAAACCACATCTAGAAGACGAGTTTTGCGAGTAACAGCTTCACTACCCCATGAGAAATTCCCAGTGTCCAATCTCAGGGCCCTCCACTTCACATTGCCACCTCTAACACGCACTCTCCTGACTGTCTTGTTGCTTGATAGCTTAGTATTTGCTGGCTGACGACCAAGCTCATACCTTTATAAACAAAAGAAGGAAAATTGGACCAATAAGCAACATAATAATGATAAACAGCAATAACATTTTGACTCATCTCCAAAAGGCAACAAAGTCTAGTACAATTAATCATATGCAAGAAAATTTTCAAAGTTGATGCACACAAAAGATAATAGAAGAATCCTATAGGCAAATTTCTGAGTTCATTTCCCATTGAGTGGCTTACCAAAATATTAAAATAAACTCTAAAATTTTATGGTCCACGCAACACAATCAGTTTTAGTCAAACATATTACTGCAGTAATACTTATACAACCATATTAAAAAGAAAAAAGAAAAAAAAAAGCTGAAATCAATTAGGAAAAAGGGGGAAAAGGCCCCAACCTTAACAGTGCATTCCATAAGAGATATATTCACCACCTATCCTAATACATCCCTCACATAATTAGCTGGGCTCAGATGCAGATCTCTCCTCAAAATTTGCACACCATGAAATTCGAATGCAGCATTTATTGTTAAACCCCTTTTCCTTTTATCAATTTAATACTCCAAAATCTAAGATTACAGTACAAAAGCAGCATACATTTTAGTCAATTTCAATCTCAATGTCAAAGCAGCCATTAAAAAAAAAACACTGTAACTGATAAAACATCCAGTTGGTATGTTTTTCATTCCTAAACATCGTAAGGTCCCATTTTCATCGCCGCACGCCCAAAGAAAAAAAAAATTCACTTTCAAATGTAACACGATGGCTAAATGCACATAAACGTAATACAATACAATAAAATACAAGCATCCAAAGGTACAAAGAATTGGAAGAAAACAACTTGGGGGTATATTCAGAGAAGGTGTGTAGTAAAATTTACTTTCGCTTCTTCCTCCAGGCTTTCTTTTTGCCACCAGTGGCACGCCTCTTGTGCATGGAATCCCTGGAAATACCTGAGAAAACAGATGAAAATCCATGAGAAAAAAATTCAACACAAAAATTTGCCACCGTTAATTGGTAAACATCAGATCGAAGAATGAAACAGCACAGGAATCATACCCATCTTGGCCGAGCTTCGTAGAAGTGACTAACAGTCTCTCTCTCCCTCTCTCTCAACAGCCCCTCTCCTTGCAGGCTTGCACTATGTATAAGATTCAGAAAAAAAAAAAAAAAAACCCTAATTCCCCGTGAATCCTTTTGGGGCCTGAAATAGGCCCGTAGACAATATCAAGGAGATGAGCCCGTCTTTTGTGATGGATCTATATTTTGGGGCCTCAACAGGTTGGCCTGCCTAATTATCCAATTTTAATAAATTATCAAAAGATTTGTATATTATCTGCCCATTAAATACAAAATAAAATATCCACAAAAAAAAACAATAATCCACATATTACTTATTTAAAAAATAATAATAATACCTTTTGGTATCTATATTATTATCATGTACCCAATGATACAGAATAAATAAATCTTTTAATGAGACACAAACAACCATATCAAGTTATTATTTAACAAATAACTAACTATTATATTTACTTATTAAATATTTATTAATTTAATTATTTATAACAACTCCACTTTGACTATGGTTGAATTCTTGACCATTAATCCTCTTTCCGAGTCAATTTGCCCCCACCGAAGTATGAAAAAAATAGTTTTAGTAATTCGATTATGCAATAATTTTCAAAATGATACTAAACCTACATAGCTACATAGCTAACTGCCATACCAATCATGTACTTGTCTTGTGTGTATCTTCTTGAATTTAACTTCTATGTGGAATTAGAATTGAATTGTCAAATTATAATTTTTTAGTTCATCATATTTTTAAATTAAAATTCTTAACTCAATTTTAATTAAGAAATTGATAAATAATTATAAAATATCATTTGCAATTTTTATAACTAGATACTAAAAATCATAATTCTATCATTTGTATATTTGTCATCATCGACAGATATTTCACCTAGTTATGAGGGCGCATCATATTACATTACAAGAAAAAGAGTTATTTGCTATCTTTCAAAATTGTCTTAAATATACCTCTCAAAGATAACTTATCTACAACGGGTAAGAAGTTATTCATGAAGGGAAGTAGGATAATAAAGACCAAAAATTTCAAATTTATTTTTTTGTATTATTATCGATAAAGGTATTACAATTATTTATGACGCTGCTTTTTTATTCTGAGACGTAAGAAACAATAAATTTTAAATTTAACCCATATACACGATGGGATAAACTTATATACGACTGGCTTTTACCCATCTTAGATTTTTTAAAAATTAATAAATAAATAATAATTTTAGGCCATAATGGGTATTAGCACTTACCTAAGACGGGTTGCCCGTTGTAGATGTATTTCCCTAATTACAAACAATCATCCCTCCTAAATTCCCTAATTACAAAAGGCCATCCCTCCCAATTTGGAAAACAATCCCCAAATTTCAAATGTTCCTCCTTCCCAACCCTAACTGCATTACTTTCTGGTGTATTTGAGTATTGCTCTGAGCATAGTCGAGTCCCTAACTCCCTCTTTCTCCAATCTCCAAACTCCTTATTTCTCCTAATTTAAATTTCTATTCGTGCAGTGGGTATTGATGCTGCTCATAGTTGCTTGTGGTCTCCTCTTCTTAAGGTAGGTATTCTCTCTCTCTAATCATTTGCTTTATTCAAAGGAACTTTTGATGTCTGGTTATAGTATAAAAACCGTGTGAAAGCTGGTGATTATGTTTCAATGGTACTTTTTTAGTTTTTTTATTATGTAAATGATTTTTGGATTTTTGTAGGATTCTAAGAAATTCATAACAAACTTAAAACAATGTGGGTTCCTTTGGACAATTTTTTTTTTTTTTTTCTTGGCTTACCTCTCTATTTGGTCTTTGTCTCTATGGGTTCCTTTGTTGATCCGGAGTTGTTTTTAAGTTCAGCAGCTTATGTTTGTTGAAAATAATAAATTTTATTTTCCTATGATAAATTGTTAGTGGAAGTTAAAAAGGTGTGAGTTATTTTGATGTAATGGGTTTTAAGAGGTAGTTAATTTCTTATAATGGTGGCTATAAATTATTGTGTGCTAGTGGAAGTTTTTTTTTTTTTTTTTTTTTTTTTGTTAATGTGTAATAAAATTGTAGTAATGGGTTAAAGTCCTTAATGTCTAGGATAATGGGTATTAAAATCATATTAGTGCATATTTAGTTGTGTGACTTTAGAGTTGCTATTATGAGTCTTATAAATACTTATTGTATGTTTTCAATTTGAGAATTAAGCAAAGTAGAAATTGTCTTTTGAGTTTTCCAATTTGTTCATCATCTTCAATTTTATGTGTTGTGCTCACCACATTTCTATCAAAGTGGTATCAGAGCCTAGTTCTCTAATTTGGTGAGTTTGAGAGATGTCTACTGGATCAGGAATATTCTCATTTCAATATCCTCGTCTTACTAAAGACAACTATGACAATTGGTGTCTTCGTATGAAAGCTTTACTTGGTGGACAAGATGCATGGGAGATCGTAGAGAAAGGAAATGACCAACCACAAGATGAAGCTTCTTTGTCTGCTACTCAAAAAAATGCCTTACAAAAGGCTAGAAAGAAGGATCAACAAGCTCTCACCCTCATCTATCAAGGGTTGGATGAGTCCATGTTTGAGAAGGTGGCACTAGCAACTACTGCCAAGGAAGCTTAAGAGATTTTGCAAAGCTCTTTCCAAGGAGTTGAAAAAGTGAATAAGATTTGACTCCAAACATTGAGATGAGATTTTGAAGCACTTGCACATGAAGGAATCCAAGTCAATTTTGGATTATTTTTCAAGAATACTAGCCACCGTTAACCAATTGAAAAGATATGGAGAAAAAGTCGAAGATGTTCGTGTGGTGGAGAAAATCCTTCGCTCTTTGCAACCGAAATTTGATTACATTGTTGTTGTAATCGAAGAATCGAAAGACTTGGAGACCATGTCTATTGAGCAACTCATGGGATCATTACAAGCCCATGAAGGAAAATTTAAGAAGAAGGAAGAGAAACCGCTTGAACAAGCTCTCCAAGCCAAGGTTTCTTTCAAAGAAAAAGATAATGTACAAGAAAGAAACCAAAGAGGTCGTGGTCATGGTCGTGGACGAGGAAGAGGAGGATATCATTTTGAGAATAATAACGAAGGAAGAGGCTAACAATCATCAAGAGGTTGTGGAAAAGGAAGAGAAAATTATGCAAGACCAAATGAGAAGAGGTATGACAAGAGCAATGTTGAATGTTATAATTGTTATAAATTTGGTCATTTTGCTTCGAAATGTCGCAATATTAATGTTGTTGAAAAGAATGCTAATCTACTTGAATACAAAGAAGAAGTGAAAGAGCCAACTTTGTTACTAGCATTCAAATGAGATGAAAAGGAGGTGATCAAGAGTTCGTGGTACCTTGACAATGGTCCAAACAATCATATGTGGGGGGATAAAAGAAAATTTTTGGAGATTAATGAAAAAGTGAGTGGATTTGTGACATTTGGAGACTTTTCCAAAATTTCAATCAAAGGAAAAGGTACCATTTTAATTTCTTTGAAAGATGGTGGTCATAAGCTCATTTATGATGTTTATTATGTTCCAAAATTAAAAAGTAACATTTTAAGTTTGCAACAACTTTTGGAGAAGAGTTATGAAATTCATATGAAAGATAAAAACCTTTGGCTTAGAGACCAAGATGCTAATCTTATTGCTAAGGTGTCCATGACAAGAAACAGGATGTTTATTTTGAATCTCCAAAATGACGGTGCCAAATATTTGAAGATGTGTGCAAAAGATTCAACATGGCGTTGGCATATGCGGTTGGGTCATTTGAATTTTGGAGGACTCAAGAATTTAGGAGAGAAAAAGGTAGTGTCTGGGTTGCCATTCATTGACCACCCAAATCAATTGTGTGAAGCATGCCTCCTTGGAAAATATGCAAGAAAGAGTTTTCCTAAAGAAGCCACAAGAGCAACCAAGCCACTTTAGCTTATTCATTCTGATGTGTGTGGACCAATCACGTCATGCTCATTTGGTAAAAATCATTATTTTTTGCTTTTCATTGATGATTATACTCGCAAAACATGGGTTTATTTTTTGAAGAAAAAATCATAGGCTTTTGAGGTGTTCAAAAAGTTTAAAGCTCTTGTTGAAAAAGATAATGGTCATGTAATTAAATATTTAAAGTCTGATAGAGGAGGTGAATTCACTTCAAATGAATTCAATATTTTTTATGAAACACAAGGAATTCGTTGTCTTTTAACAGTTCCTAGGACACCACAACAAAATGGTGTAGCAGAAAGGAAGAATAAAACAATTCTTAATATGGCCCGATGTTTGTTGAAATCTAAGAATATGCCTAAAGAATTTTGGGCAGAAGCTGTTTCTTGTGCAGTTTATTTGTCCAACAGATGTCTAACCAAAGGTGTGGAGAATCAAACACCTTAAGAAGTTTGGAGTGGAAAGAAGCCAAGTGTCTCTCACTTGTGAATTTTTAGAAGCATTGCTTATGCCCATGTACAGGATCAAGAGAGATCTAAACTTGATGATCGAAGTGTGAAGTATGTATTTATTGGCTATGATTCAAATTCCAAAGGGTACAAGCTTTATAACCCAAGGAATGGAAAAATCATAGTTAGTAGAGATGTTGAGTTCAATGAAGATGAAACATGAGATTGGGATGTTCAAGAAGAAGAAAGTTACAATTTTTTTCCTTACTTTGAAGAAGAACAAGATATAGAAGCACCATTGGAAGCTATTACTCCATCTTCCTCACCAACTCCTTCATCAGAAAAAAAGTTCAAGTGAAAGGTCACCAAAAACAAGAAGTCTTCTTGATCTTTCTGAAAATACAAAAATGATAGAAGATGTTAATTTATTTTGTCTTGTTGCAGATAGTGAACCATTGTTTTTTGAAGAAGCTGAAAATGACAAGAAGTGGAGACAAGCAATGGATGAGGAGATAAAAGCTATTGAAAAAAAATGATACTTAGGAATTGAAAAATCTTCTAAAAGATCATAAAGCTATTGGTGTGAAATGGGTGTACAAGGCAAAGAAAAATGCAAAAGGAGAAGTTGAGAAGTACAAAGCGAGGCTAGTTACGAAAGGCTATGCACAAAAGCAGGGGATCGATTATGAAGAGGTGTTTGCTCCTGTTGCTTGCTTAGAAATAATCTGATTGTTAATCTCCTTTGCAACTTATAAGCATTGGAAGATTTATCAATTGGATATAAAATCTGCTTTCCTCCATGGTTTTCTTGAAGAAGAGGTTTATGTTAAGCAACATGAGAGTTATGTAATTGAAGGGCAAGAAGACAAAGTTTTGAAGCTAAAAAAGGCTTTGTATGGCCTAAAACAAGCACAAAGGGCATGAAATAATCGAATTGACAAGTATTTTCAAGAAAATAGGTTTCTTAGATATCTACATGAATATGCACTTTATGTGAAGGCATATGAAAAAGGTGATGTTTCATTTTTTTGCCTTTATATGGATGATCTAATTTTTACAAGAAATAATCCAATCATGTTTGAAGATTTCAAGAAGGCAATGGCTTATGAATTTGAGATGACTGACATGGGGATAATATCTTACTACTTGGGCTTTGAAGTGAAGCAAAATGATGGTGGAATTTTTATTTCTCAAGAAGGTTATGCAAAAGATGTTCTTAAGAAATTCCAAATGCTTGATGGTAACTCTGTTAATACACCCATGGAATGCGGAATGAAATTATCAAAGCATGATGTTGGAGAGAAGGTAGATCCTATATTATTTAGAAGTCTTGTTGGAAGTTTGAGATACTTGACTTGCACAAGGCCAGACATTCTTTATGTTGTTGGAGTAGTGAGTCGTTACATGAAATCTCCTACTTCTACTCACATGAAAATGGCTAAAAGAATTCTTCGCTACTTGTGAGGTACACTTGACTATGGCCTATTTTATTCTTCTTCACATATTATTGATCTTGTGGGATACTGTGATAGTGATTTTGCCGAAGATTTGGACGATAGAAAAAGCACCACAGGTTTTGTATTTTTCATGGGAAATAATGTAATTTCTTGGGTTTCAAAGAAGCAGCCAATTGTTACTCTTTCAACTTGTGAGGCTGAATATGTTGCTACTACCTCTTGTACTTGTCATGCCATTTAGTTAAGAAGATTATTGAAGGAGCTATAAGAGCCATAAAAAGAACTAACCCAAATTTTTGTTGATAACAAGTCTGCACTAGCTTTGGCAAATAACCCCCGCCTTCCATGATAGAAGCAAGCATATAGACACAAGGTATCATTGCATCCGTGAGTGTATTGCCAAGAAAGAAGTGAAAGTCAAATTTGTGAAGTCTCTTGATCAAGTTGCATATATTTTCACAAAACCTCTTAAATTTGAAGTCTTTCAAGGATTGAGAGAATTGCTTGGAGTTAGAAAGGAAAATTAAGTTTGAGGGGAAGTGTTGAAAATAATAAACTTTATTTTCCTATGATAAATTGTTAGTTGAAGTTAAAAAGGTGAGAGTTATTTTGATGTAATGGGTTTTAAGAGATAGTTAATTTCTTATAATGGTGGCTATAAATTATTGTGTGCTAGTGGAATTTTTTTTTTTTTTTTTTTTGGTTAATGTGTAATAAGATTGTAGTAATGGGTTGGAGTCCTTAATGTTTAGGATAATAGGTGTTAAAGTCATATTAGTGCACATTTAGTTGTGTGACTTTAGAGTTGCTATTATGAGTCTTATAAATACCTATTGTATGTTTTTCAATTTGAGAATTAAGCAAAGTAGAAGTTGTCTTTTGAGTATTCCAATTTGTTCATCATCTTCAATTTTATGTGTTGTGCTCACCACATTTCTATCAATGTTGTGGGTTGATACTTTGAGTTTTATTCCATATTTCCATGTGGCGTTTGTTATGTCTTAATCAAAGAGAACTGTTCTAAGTGAAGGGGAGGTTTTTAATGCAATATAGTTCTCTGTATGGGCTTTGGGTTATGTTTATTGGGTGTTGCTTTCTAGATTAAGTTTAATGTAATACAATAGCATTTCTTGGTGCTCCAAAAATATATTTAAATATATGGAATGTGTAAAGAGAAGCAGTTTTTACATGTAAGAGGAATTTCATATACTCTTATTCTGGAATTCACTATAATAGATAGCTTCATTGCTGTAAAAAAAATCTACAACTTGCTTATGTTTCAGTTTCTTTTATAAAAAAAAATAGTAATTTTGCCCAATTCAGGGGTATTGGGGAGAGTAAGCAATTTGTGAGCATTGCATTTATTATGAAGACAAACGAATTTCTACATGGCTTGCTACCACCAATGGGCAACCTACTCCACCACTAACCCCTGTCCACCAACAATCTTCTTCGCATGTCAATGCTCACCACCCACCGCTATCGTTAGGACCCAACACCATCTTCAGGATTCATTTAGAGACAATAACGACCATGATCAAGTGTTGGTCATTATTATAATAATCAATAACAAAATTATGATCAAAAATAAATAAATTACTGTAAATAAATAATTAAATTCAAACTTAGTCAAGAAATATGTAGAGGCTGAGATGAGGCACGAACTTGTTGTTTTCTTTAAGACAATTTGTGCCACCACGGTGATTACTTAACCAATATAAAGGTTTCTTGATACGTTGCCCCCAGGATACAACAACTTAGCTACTACACAAAGTATGTCTCTCAATTCTCTGCACAAGAAATGAGACGAGTTCTCCTAGTCCACACCTTTCTTTGCCCAATGTAAAATAGAATATAAAGATGGAATTATAAGAATTGTATGTATATAGTATTGTATATGTTTATCCAATTGAAAGTGGGAATGTAGGGTATATATAGTTGTAGGATTTGTATCTTTTATATCAATATAATAATTGAAATAAATTTCAATTTTAAAATTGAAATGGATAGGAAATTAAATGATATAAGTTACAAAATCAAATATTGAATTGTAATAATTTAATTGCAATAAAATGTTGAATTTTAAAAACTCAATTAAGAGTTGTGGTTACAAATTCAAATCAATTGAATTTTTTCTTGTAACTCCATCATTCAAAACTTTTTTTTTTTTTTAATTTTGTAACTCCCAAAATTATAATTTCAAAAATATGCCTCATAAACTCAATCCTTAATTATAATTATTATTGAAATATCATAACAATCCCCCACTTATTTCAATAACAATTATAAAAATATATTATACACAATATTGGGCAAAAATAAACTACCATGCTTAATGAAAGTGTCAATGCTTTAAACTTTAACTTAGCATTTCTACAAAACTTGGTCCAGAGTTAATAGTGATAGTATAACCTGAACTATGACAGCTTAAATGATCCAAGAAATGTATATTGCACATAATAGTCCAGGTGTAAATTTTGAACTCATAAGTCAACACTTTACGGCCTTGTGCTTATTCCAATTTCATGAGTGTTATAGAGAATTTAGCCTAGTTCTCATAGGAGTAGGCCCCACTCCAACACTCACATAGGTAAAATCCATAAAGAGTACTTCTGCAATTCGTGACACTCCACTCATAAAAGCTACAAATTTTATTAAGAGTTAAAATAACTCAACCTTACATTTCATTGTAGAATAGATGCACATTCACCATATGGATGGTCTTATAAATATATATGCATTTACATATTTAGTTGTGCATCACAACTCCAAACTACTCCATGATTCGTTTTTCCCTTTGAACCTAGCTCTTAAGATCTCTAATCACTAGGTTGGGTATCCTTATAGGTAGTTTTCTACTCTTTAGGCTTAAGACCCATCCTGTCAATCTACTCCAGATCTTTTCTCTAGCTAAAGATTTTGTTAAAGGATCAGCAAGATTATCATTTGATTTCATATAACTCACATGATGGTACCATTATTCAAATATGATCTTATCATACTGTGTTTTCTTCTTATAAATTTGGACTTACAATTATAAAAATGATTTGTTACTCTACCGATAGTAACAGTACTATCACAATGAATTAAGATGGGTGGTACTAGTTTTTCCTAAATTGGAATTTTTTGTATTAAATCTCTCAACCAGGTTGCTTCTTCATCAGTTGAAACTACAGCAATAAGCTCAGCTTCCATGGTTGACTTAGAATTTGTTGTTTCTTAGATTTCCAACAAATAGAATCACCACCTAAAGTAAAAATATAACCAGTAGTAGATGATGAATCACCTAACAAAGTATTCCAATCAGCATCAGAATAGCCCTCAAGTACAACTAGGTATTTTTGATAAAATATACCATACTTTTTAGTGCCATTCAGATACTTCATAACACGTTCTATAGCATATCAATGCTCAATAGTTGGCTTATTTGTAAATCTGCCAAGTAATCCTACAACATATGCAAAGTCAGGTCTAGTATAATCAATTAAATAATGTAAACTCCCTATTATACTGGCAAACTTCTTTTGATTTACAATAAATCTATCATCATACGTGGGTTCTAAATGAACATTATATGCAAAAGGAGTAGTCACATGCTTACAATCAACATAATTGTACTTTTGCAAGATTTTATTCACATAATGTGCTTGATCTAAATATATCCCATCATGTTTTCTAGTAATTTTCATGCCAAGAATAACATTAGCTTCACTAAGATCTTTCATATCAAATTTTTTGTGAAGCAATTTTTTGGTTTCTTTAACTATATTCAAATTAGAACCAAAAATTAACATATCATCCATATACAAGGTAATAATAACATGAAAATCACCAATATATTTGTAGTATAAGCATTTATCGCATTCATTTGATTTAAAACCATTTTCTATCATGCATATATCAAATTTTTCATGCCATTGTTTCGGGTTTGTTTCAATCCATATAAGGATTTAGATAACTTACAAATTTTATTTTCTTGCCCATTCACAATAAACATTTTGGGTTGATCCATATATATTTCTTTTTATAAATCTCCATTTAAAAATGTTGTTTTAACATCCATTTGATGTATCAACAAATTATATATAGAAACTATAGCAATCAACAGTCTAATAGATGATATTCTAGTAACCGGAGAAAAAGTATCAAAGAAGCCTAAATCTTCTTTTTGTTTAAAACCTTTGGCTACAAGCCTAGCTTTAAACTTATCTATGGTACCATCCGGTTTTAATTTTTTTTTCTAAGAACCCATTTACGCCCTATAATTTTACAACCTAGAAGTAAATCTACTAATTTCCATGTTTTATTAGAGATTAGTGAATCTATCTTATTATATAGCTTCTTTCCAAAAAAAATTGAGTCTGATGAAGCTAATGCTTCTTGAAAAGTAATTTTTTTCTTTAATATTATAAACTAAATAGTCTTGACCAAAATCTTTTATTATTCTAACTCTTTTACTCCTTCTTAGTTCCACAAATTCAACATAAGATGAAGAAGTTTCATAAATATTTCTTTTAAAAATTTCTTGGTCCTCACTATTCTTATTTCTAGAAGGAAATTTGTTTTTATGAAAAATAGCATTAGCTAACTCAATAATCACATTATTATCAAGATTTAAAAATCTACAAGTAAGACTATTCAAAATATAACCAAGAAAAACACAAATAGAAGCTTGAAACCAATTATAGATCTTTTTAGATCCACTATTTTTACATAAGCTAAGCACTCCCAAACTTTAAAATAATTCAAGTTTGGTTTGTGATTATTCCAAAACTCAAAAGGTGTCTTATTAGACTCTTCATGTAAAACTCTATTCAACAAGTAACAAGCTGTTAAAATTACTTCTGCCCAAAAATTAGAAAGAGCACTAGTATGAACAAGCATAGCATTGCACAAATTCATGAAAGTCCTATTTTTTTCTTTCAGCTACCCTATTAGAAGCTGGAGAGTAAGGAGGAGTAACTTCATGAACAATTCCTAAAAATTGATCAAAAGTTCCAAACTCATTTAATTCATATTCACCTCCTCTATCACTACGAAAACTTTTAATTTTTCTTCTAAATTTGTTTTCTTCCTCATTTAGAAAAATCATCAAATGCACATAAGCATATTTTGAGAAATCATCTATAAAAGTAATAAAATATCTATTTCCACCCCAATTAACACTCATTCAAATTCACAAATATCATTATGAATCAAATCTAAAAGTTCAGAAAATCTTTTGACACTTTTGTGAGGTTTTTTTAATAATTTTTGTCAAACTACAAAAATCACACTTTTCAAAATTTCTATCTAATTTAGGAATCATTCCTAAATTACTCATCCTTTGAACATATTTACTATTCAAATGACATAAATGTTCATGTCATAAGTTAGTAGAAGAAAGCATATAAACAGAAGTAGAAGGTATTTTATTCATATCAATATTTATCTTAAACATACCATCACAAGCATAACCCTTACCCATAAAGTTTTCACTTTTTGTGACAACATATTGGTCAAATTCAATAGTTGCTTGAAACCTGCTTTGTTGAGAAGAAAAGAAGATAAAAGATTTTTTCTCATCTGGGGTGTATAAAGAACATTGATAAGTTTAAGAACACGCCCATATGTGAAACTTATTTCTACCTCACCTTCACCCAAAACTGAGGTAGTGTGGGAGTCACCGAGCATGACTTCTTTTGATTCATCATAAGGTACATATTTTTTGAACCAATTTTTTTCATATCAGACATGCCTAGTGGCACCTGAGTCTGCCCACCAACCCTTGGACCCTCCAATCATATTTATTTCAGTGATCATCGCCACAAATGGCTCCTTTGTAACGTTGGCTTGACGAATTAGCCCACGTTTCTGGAATTTACAAACTCTGGCAATATGTCCAGGCTTGTCGCATACATAGCATGCTTCACCAAAGAGTCTTAAAGGAGGTCCTTGATTTTTTATGCTATTAGTAACATTACCTCTATTTTGGTGAGGATTTTAAAAAGATTTATTCATATGCTTGCTCTTTGGCTTCCGTTGTGCATTATATTTCATGTTCTAACCTTTGAAAATATTACCATTAGTTCCAAGAATATTTACCTTGACATTAGAATTACCATTTCCATTCTATATGATGATCAAATCTTGACTTCTAGCTTCCTCCTCAACATGGATGCGATTAATAAGACTTTCCAATGTTGTCTCCTTTTGCTTGTGACGTAAAGTTTTTTGGAACTCCCTCCATGTATAAGGAAGTTTGTCAATGATTGCAGCAACTAGAAGATTATCATCAATGTGGATGCCTTCGGATCTCACTTCATGTGTTACCATTTAAAATTCTTGAGTTTGTTTAACAATAGATCGGTCATCTACCATTTGATAGCGAAAAAATCTGCTAGCAGCATATTTCTTTGCTCCGGCCTCTTTAGTGTCATATTTTTTCTATAAGGCTTTTCAAATCTTTTTTACAGTAACATAAGTACACTCATAATAATCATAAGATTCGTCAGACAAGCAATTCAGAAGATAGTAATGACAATTATATTAATCATTTTCCCATTTTTCAGTTTTTTCTTGATGTTTTTTCTTTTCATCATCTAACATACCATCAGTTGAAACTTTCTAAGGATTCCTCTCAATTATAACATAAGATATATTTAGTAGATTGAGATAGAACAACACCTTTCCTTTCCATCTCTTGAAGTGAACTCCTTTGAAGTATAATGGTTTGTTCAAGTCACCAACACCTCCCTCGTTCTTGACTCCAAAAGCAGATTTCATTTTTATTTTTATTTTAAATGAACTTGTCTTAAAATTATTGGTTAGTATTATAATAATCAATAACAAAAATTACAATCGAAAATAAATAAATTGCTATAAATAAATAATTAAATTCAAACTTAGTCAAGAAATATGTAGAGGCTGAGATGAGGCACAAATATGTTTTTTATGACAATTCGTGCCACTATGGTGATTACTCAACCGATGTAACGGTTCCTTAACACGTTGCCCCTATGATACAACAGCTCAGCTACTACACAGAGTATGTCTCTCAATTCTCTGCACAAGAATGGAGATGAGTTCTTCCCTGCCCACACATTTCTTTGCCCAATGTAAAATATAATATAAAGATGGAATTATAAGAATTGCATGTATATATTGTTGTATATGTGTATCCAATTGAAAGTGGGAATGTATGGTATATATAGTTGTAGGATTTGTAACTCTTATATCAATATAATAATTGAAATAAATTTTAATTTTAAAATTGAAATGAATAGGAAATTAAATGATATAAATTATAAAATCAAATATTGAATTGTAATAATTTAATTGCAATAAAATGCTGAATTTTAAAAACTCAATTAAGAGTTGTGGTTACAAATTCAAATCAATTAAATTTTTTCTTGTAACTCCATCATTGAAAACCTTTTTTTTTTTTTTGTAACTCTCAAAATCATAATTTTAAAAATATTTCTCATAAACTCCATCCTTAAAAACTCCATCCTTAATTATAATTATTATTGAAATATAATAACATCATGATCGTCATAGACAACGACTATCAGGACATGTCATAGGTACAACTATTACTATCAATTCAACTTTTTTGAAATCTTTCATGGTTTGATATATAAATTCAACTTTTAAAAAAAATTTATTTCTAATTAGGAATGGCAAAATTATCAATCAATATTTTTTAAGAGTCTTTTGTGTACTGTGCCTTGACTCATGATAAGGAGACTTTATTACATTAGAAAATGTGCAAATGTCATGCCTTTTACACATTTTAATTTTTTTAACCAAAATTACCATCATCTTTTCTTTTTGCCATTTTCAGCTGCTTTTCAACTTTGCCACTAAAAGTACAACCGAATAAATCACAAACTCATATTCATTCACTCCTTCGTGACTCAGGCTCAACACAATATGTTTTTCAATCAAAAATACCCTCTCTTTCTCTTTGCCATTTTCATCAACTTTTCTACTTTCCCACTAAAAGCACAACTGGATAATTCGTAAACTCATTTGCGTTTATTGTTTTGAGAATCAGGCTCAATAGAGTAGAGTCAGATCTTGCAGTGAGAGACACGTATAAGGAGGAGAGAAACATAATAATTTAAGATTTCCCTAACCCTCTATTTTTCTCTATTAACTTGAAATTTTTCTCGCAACGCGATCGGTAAGATCTTGTCCTACTTTTCAGTTAAACCTTCTTATGCTCTTCTTTACTTTGGTTAAGATTCGTGGGCTTTTCTTCTTAAGTTTATTGATATCGGTTTGAATTTTTATTTGGGATTAAACTTTATTTTAATTTTTTTTCTTGTATTTACAGGTTAACTTTTCAAAATAGATGAAAGAAAGTAGAAGAAATTCATTGATTTTAATGTACTTCCAGAAGAAAATTGTTAAATATATGAAAGCCAACTCAGTATATAGTGTTTCGAAACATAATTGTTGTGTTCATGGTGCAACATCATAAACAGGCTCAGAGTCAAAAGCAGAGAGTATAGACAAAGAATTATAACTCGATGGCAATACGAGTGTTAATTTGAAGAGAGATTTATCTGACAAGTGTCCAAAACACACTTGTTAAATTCTTATATTGAGTGTGAATTTGAAGAGTGTTAATTTGGAGAGCTTTGTTCATTGTCGGCCAATATAAAAAATCAATGGACACCCCAAAGCAAATGCGAATAGAAGGTTAAAAAAGAACTTGAAAAGCAAAAAAATCATTGGACACCCAAGTTGAAAACTCTCTTTTCGTTATTATTATTTATATTTTTCAGGATCTTTGTTAGTAATATTGAGCGTAGAACATTATTGTTCAAGTGCTGTGTCAGAACAAAACCACTTTTGTTTTCAATTTAATAATATATTTACTTAAACCATAATTAGTCGTCCGAAAAACAATTAAATAAACAACCTTGATGTTCCACTAGATTAAGATTGACATTTTCTTATTAGCTTCAAATATATATATATATAAAACTAAAATTTACTATATTTATCTAGTTTACCAATTTTTGTTTAATTAAGCTTAAAATCTTGAAGAGGCTCAGGACAGAAACACAAAAACACCATGTATTCATGAAAATTAAAATAGTTAAACAAACAAAATCTAATGACAGCAGTTCCACTGTAGAAAATCATCAAATTTAAGCAATACAACAACGAGCAGAAAATAGAAACAAAGAGGTATTCCAATTGTTGAATGTTGAAGATGGATATCCTGCTGTGCTTATTGCCTTATTCTATGCCTTGCTGTCAATACTCATGAGTTCAGCATCCTTCACGTCTGGTTTCTACCATCATATCACAGGAGAAATTGTCAGCAAAAACATTTAACCAAGACTGATCAACAAATATAACTCTCAACTAATGTCAACAATTTGGAGCTGATAGTTTAACTTCCATATTTCTCAAACCAAGAATCTAAAACCTGTTTGATAACAGGCTTAAGATTATAAAATATGATTCCAGAACATGATTTAATCAATTCAGAAAATATGAACAAAGATAAATTTGTTGACTTCTGTTTTAGTTTATAATATTTTTTATTGAAATATATTGACAGTTTTAAACCAATATTACAGGGACTCAACGAATTATTAATAATTATGCTTAAAAAACACCATAAGATTTTTGACTAACCAAATTGAATGCTGAAGAGACAACTTTTCAAAGTAAGAAAGTTTTCTTTATAAAACTAGTAAAGGCTTGCAATGAATTAGCTTACATCAATAGTTATGCTAGAAGAACTGTTGGGATGCTACACTTACATTGAGGTCAATAGACTCCGACTTGGTTATTTTTGCAAACATGTTGCCGTAGAATTTTGCTTCTTTCTTGTTGTACTCCTTAACCTTTTCCTTCAAAGTCTTGTACTCCAACTTGACCTCCCTGGTTGCAGAATTAAACAGAATTTCATTACGAGGTAGAGAGAAACTAAATAGCATCACATTTTCATCCCTATATTAGTCAATAGGGAAAAATAAAAAATAAAAAAAATCCAAATCTTCTCATCTAGCCAAGAAAGTGTAAAACCTGTTGTCTGGGTCAATCTCAAGAGCTTTCTTAATATCAAATTCAGCTAAATCCAAGTCTGCCAACTGGATATAAGCCTGAGCCCTTCTATAAAGAGCCTTCACATTGGTACTATCCAATTCTAGCACCTGCACGTCACATCCAAAGTTATGGTGCTACAACTGAAAACAGAAAAAGAATATCCACCAAAATCTACTTTATAAGTGTTCGTGTATGTGTATCTGTAAAATGTATGTATACAACACCAACAAAGCTCTTTCCAAACCTTTGTACACAATTTCTCTGCCTGCTTGTAATCCTTTAACTTCAACTTGCATGCTGCATTGTTCAGATTGCATGCAACCTTCAATGCCTTGGCCTTCTTTTTCTCCTCTTCACCAAAAGAAGAATCATACTCTATGTACTTCACAGCCTGCAGAAAAAAGTTCCAACATAATATTAGATCACAAGGAAATGGAAAATAGCCAATATTTTTCCAATGTACAGCAGTGACCATTACCTTCTCATATCTCTTAGAAGCTCTAGCATATTTACCAGCCTTAAACAGTACATTGCCTTGTTCCTTCTTCTTACCAGCAGCTTCAATCTTCTCCTCAGTATTCATGTCCCATGATTCCTTTTCCTAATAGAGCACCAATTACATCAAAAAATGCGATCACTTATATAGAAAAGGGCCTAGCAGGAATACTGAAGAAAAGAAGCAATAACAATTAAGGAATCAAATATTGACTCACCTTATCAAAGGATACCAGCTCAACCTCATAATACACAGTTGAGTTGGGAGGAACTACAGCCAAATCCTGCTGGGTTTGAGATGACCCAAAAGCATATTCAGGAGCAACTGTCACGAAAGCCACTTCGCCTTTCTTCATTGTCATGATGGCTCTGTCCAGCCCATCAATAACTAGTTCTGCAACCAAGTAATTTTCAACTCAATCAACAGAACAGATAAGCAAAGAAGACCACTGGAACCAACATAATAAGCATTGTCAAGGTGTTATTACCCTCATCAGTTTTAAACTCAAAAAGCTCTTCTTCACCACCATGCCCTTTTTTAAAGAAAACAGTACCATCTTGCAGTTTACCGATCAGCTTCACTACAAGATTATCACAATAATAAAATCCATCAGAAATCCAAGTTGTTAAGCCAGAAATTACTATGTATTACGAGTGTCAATTTCTGTCAACAATGTTCAACACAAACATTTCACAACAGCTCCTTCATTTGGACGCTCGTATCCCTCGCCTTCTTTGATAATCTTCTTGATAACTTTCTTGTCATCAGTCACTTCTGACACAGTTTTCCACGATACCAGCTCCAGAGTAATCTGTAGCGTAGCATTAGGTGGAACTGGACCTTCATCACCATAAGCTGACTTACCATTCTCCCCAAAGCCATCTGCACCCAGAAAGGCCCAAATAATTATATTTATATTCAGGAGAATAAAAGACTACCAGAATGTTGACCAAAAACATGTCATGGATAACTCACATTGTGGCTTCACTGTCAAAAGTACCTTCTCCCCCTTTTTCATAGTTTTAACAGCCTTAGACAATGCAGGGCAAAAATGACCTATCATAATAAATAATAGGTCAAAAATACATAAAAAAATAAATAAAAATAGAAACAATTGCCCAAATACAGATCATAGAACAAACCCTCTTTGACTGTGAATTCCACTCCATCCGATTTTGTAATAAGTGTTCCATCTTCAAGCTGAATTTCATACTTAACTGCATTTCTCAAAATCGTACAATAGAATTAACAACCTATTATTAGTAAATAACTAATTAAGTGATGAACAAACTTAAAATTAAGATCAATCGAGAGGAAGTTATGAAGCACCTAATACATCATCAAGATCCTTTGGGTTCTCCCATTTTTCTCCCTCTGTTAATATCTTCTTGAAGATACCACCATCCTTGCATATGTCCTTCACACTCGTCCAAGAGAGTAATTCAACATCAAATTGAAGTGTTGCTTTGGGAGGAATTGTTGGAGGGGAGCCAGAGTCACCATAAGCCAGTTCTGAAGGGATGGTGAAGATGGCATTCTCGCCTTTTTTCATGGTTTTAATACCTTCATCCCATCCTTTAATTACTTGGCCTGCACTCAAAGAAACAACATCATTCAAATTGCATTTTACTCTTCATAATATCACTTTTCTACTAAAGCAATTGTTTCTTAAAACAGGTACCACAAAGTACATTTCGTAAGCTTCAGCTTCATTTTCGACTGTCATACTTCTCCCTAGCATAACCTACAAACTTCTTCCCACAAATGGCTTCACACTTAAATTTCAAAGCCGGAGAATGTTAAAAAATGGATGAAAAATGAAATGTCTATTTTTTCAATACTAGATTCACAGTGAGTATATCTAAGAGTTGAAAAATAGGATCAAATATGTCAACATTAAATGTGAGATCCTTCAAAATTAAACTATGTTCTCAAAATTACTTCCCAGTACAGGCTTCAGTGCAAGCATTGCCAATATGCTCAAAAAGCACCATAAATTTAGGTGCTACTCCATTAAGTGTAAACATTTTTGCTGAGGTACATAGAAAAGGTATGCTTCTTATAGATTTTTGAATTGACTGACAGTAGTAAGTATATGTAGGTACTGCATCAGAACATTAATTTTTCCATCAAATGATATGTCAAATCACAACACTACACAGAGCTCACTCATAATTTAAACCTCTCTTTTAATCACTTCTCAACCAAAATCCTAATGAGCAATACCCTTAATACCTTATCTGCAGATACATTCTATTGAAAACTTGTCCCACAATGAATTCTTAACCAATAACCTCCATAATAATATCCTTGATACCTACTTTGATTGGATCTTACATTCTGTTATTATGAATTTCTTCTCAATTCACTTTATAAATAATAAAAATAAACTCCAAAAAGGATCATACTACCAAATCTTTGAAGCTTACCGATGCCTCACTCTACACCTTTTCCTTTTAAGAAATAGATTTCAACAAGGTTCTAAGCCCAGAGTCCTTGAATACTATTTGGACCCATGAAACAAAGAAACCATGTTGTATTGAAATAAATTCCACGCAAGGATTTTGAAATGTTCTTCCACAAAATGGATATAAAATAGCCTTTAAATTAGTGTTCTACACAGTATATAGGTCATCTCAAATCCAATTTCCAACACCCCGGTTCATTAGAATACCCTACAGTACAAAATAATCTAAGACAGTAATTGCTAACAGTGAAAGAATTTCATGGAACATGATGATTAAATAGATTGATTCACTCAATATTTTACACTTCTTCACATATAAGAATGAAAATGAACGACACTGAATTGAATGATAAAGCAACCAACTTTACCTTCTTACGAAATTGAACAATTCATTTACAAATTTATCATAAAACTAGCATTTCACAATAGTAAAAATCCCAGTCCCCATAAGTCTCGCTAGTTATCGAACACCATTAACATCACTAACCTTGTCCCAGAGTGAACTTGAAGGGCGTTCCCCGGTCCCGGCTTGAATCAAATTGAGTCCCATCAAGCAGTGTCCCAGTGTAATGAACTATTAAAAGAGGCCAAACCCAGAAATCAGAACAACCACCAAACACATCCAATTGAATAAAAATGAAAACATAAAAAGCATTCGTCAATCAATTCCATAAAATACCTTCAACTTCGTCGCCAACTTCAGGGGTCTCCCATCCTTCACCTTGCTTGACGAGCTTCTTCTTCAAACCTTGCTTTCCGAGCTCCTTCTCCTCCCCAACCTTGAGATTCGTGCCCTCATCATCAGGAAAATCAAAGTCCTTGTCCATCATTTCCTCCGCTGGTGGCATATCGAAATCCTCATCCATAGTTTGACAAGAAAACCGAAACGCTCAAAGAAAGAGAAAATGCACTGCGAGAAGATGAAGCTTTTAGAGAGAGAAAGTATCTGTGAGAAAGAGAGAGCACAAGTCAGTACTGACGAGACGAAGAATGAAACGAAAGCAAGGGTTTTATGGTGTGGAATCTGGAGAAGAAGTTCTAGAGAGTTCTGAGAGGAAGGGTTTAGACTAAAGTTAGCATAGAGAATCGGATTAGGGGTTAGGATGGTTCCAGATTTGAGAAATTATTATTTTATTTTAAGTTCTTTTGTTTAAATTCTTTTTCTAAAAAAAATATAAATTTATTGCATTTACAACTTTTTGATTTATGAGGTGTTTGTTGGGACTAGAGATTTTGAAAAAATATTTGAACACATCGTGTATATATATAAATATTAAAATGTAAGATTTCAATTGACATGTAAGATTGACATGTAATATTATCGTGTAATACCATTTAAATTTTCTTATTATACAATCTAATCATATTTTGGAAAACATACCACACGCCATTATAATTAATAGATAAGATTAGATATTACAATTATTTAATATAATTGATAAGATATATAATTTAAAAAATTGATTAATCTTATCACTATAATATTAATTAGTGATTATTATAACATTTTTATAAATTAAAATGAACTTCTAGGTGTTAACATGTACAATATACAATGCCACGTAGTACCATTGAAGTTTTCTCTTACTATATGGACCAATCATGTTTAAAAAAAAATATACCACAACATTATAAATGACACATAAGATTGGAAATTATAATTACTTACCACTAATATAATTAATAAGAGATATAATAAAAAAAATTAATTAATTATACAATTATAATAATTACTAATGTTTGATATAATTAATTAAAATACGAATAATTTATATATACTTTCTTTTTCGTTTGTAATTCTTAGAAGATGAAAGAAAGTTTTCACACGATATTTTCAAATAATAGTTTTATGATGTACTTCTTGAATGTTAAAATTTTAGAAGAGAAACCGCTAATTATGGTGTATAAGATATAAAAAGATAATTGAAAACATATTTAAATAGTAGAAGAGTATAATAGAAACATTAATTATGACATATTTTAAAAATTCAAATCATTTATGTAAACTTACCACATTCAATTTGTAGTTGTCCATAAAATATGAAAAGTTTTCACACAATAATTTTTTAGCTATTAGTTTTATGACTATTATGAACATATTTATGGAGTATTATGGCCTAATAGGAGAAACTTATAATTTTTCCCTAAATCCCCTATTTAATAGGATCAAAGAAACCAACATTATACATCCATCATCCATCACCCACATTGTTATGTATTCTTCATACACTCTAATTAAGCATCATATATCTGATTGTTTGCTTGATTATAGATAATTTTTAAAATATATTTACTCAGTTCGAATGATACAACGAATGTAAATTGTTTGAAAATATGGTTAAACTAGTCCCATCACACTTGCTTATGCACGTGTCCAATGGTGTTTTTTTTTTTGTTAAAAGAAATAATATAAAAAGTATTATAATTGTTGTAAAAAATAAAGGGAATGAGATAAGTTTTGGAAGAGGTTATTATTATTTAATTTTTTAAAATAGTTGATTAATTGAAGTTAACCATATGTGAGTTTTTTGCTTTTTGTTAATTTTTTTTTTCCCCTTAATTATAGGAGAAAGTGAGTAGTTTTTAATAAATTATGAAATTTTAATTTTAAAAGAGATCAAAATTTAAGAGAACACTATAATGCTATTTTGAATTAAAAATTATATTAAAAAGTTAGAGAACACTATAAAGGTGTTTTGGCTAAATTTATTTTAAATAGTTGATCAATTGAAGTTAACCATATGTGAGTTTTTTGTTTTTTTTCTTTTTTTTTCCTTAATTATAGGAGAAAGTGAGTAGCTTCTAATAAATTATAAAATTTTAATTTAAAAATAGGTCAAAATTTAAAGAGGACAGTACGATGTTATTTTGAATTAAAAACTATTTTAAAAAGCTAGAAGATACCATAAGGGTGTTCTGGTTTTTTATAATAGTATAGATAAGAATTTTATATTATGCATGTTGTAGTATGTTTCTCCTATTTTGAATTCTTATTTTTATGATATTTGTAATTTATGGATTATGCTTCAATCATGCATTATTTATTCTTGATGTACTTCAATTTTCTCATGTTTAAATTGTAACTTTTTTATTGATAGTAAGTGAAATAATACTAAGATTGAAAGTTTGAGAAAATCAATATTCTCCTCCCTTGGATGGATTAAAAATTAATGATGTTACAAAATAATTTAGGTAAAATAGTTAAAAATCATGTTTGTATCTCCAAAGTACTAAAAAGTCTTATTTTTACTTTTCACTTTTTAAGTGAGTTATAATACTTACTTTTTATTATACCATCCAATATTTTTTTAATTTATTTTCTTAATAACAACCTTTTTTTTTTTTAATCACTATAGATTAAAAAGATTAAATTTAACACCAATAATAAAAATAATATTTAACAAAACAATAAATTAAATTTATTAGTGATATCTAAAAACAACACATGTCATAACTTTACTAGATAAATAAGTCTGAATTTTAGTATTTTCTCTTCAAATAAAAAGATTTTAAATTAGAACATATTTTTACCACTTTAAACCATTAAAGAATAAATAAATTTATAATAGATTAAGTAATAAAAGAATAAAAACTTAAAGTAATATTAAAATGTTACATTCCTTTTCATATTTGTCAACCTATAAACGAAAAAAATAATATTATTTTCTTAAAAGTGTTTGAATTTATCTTTTAAATTAAGATATATTTAAATTTTTCAAAGTTCATATCATAAAAAAAAAATCTAACCTTATACATGTATGTATATATTATTTTCTTTATAATAGAAAATTGTGTTTGCTATTAAGAAAATAAATTATGGTACAAAAAAGTAAATATCAAGACTCATTTAAAAAGAAAAAAGTAAAAGTAAAACATTTTGATACTTTAGATATACAAATGTGACTTTTTAGTATTTTACCCAAATTATTTTGTAACATTGTTAGCTTTTTCATCCATCTAAAGAATGGGAGTGTCAATTTTCCCAATTTTAGATCTTAGTGTTATTTCAGCAAACCTCAAAAGAGGGGAGTATAATTTGCTCTTTTATTTATTGTTTTATAGTTGTAGATAAAAAAATGACTTACTTTATGCTTTTGATTGAGAAACAGAAAAATAAAATTAATCTAACAAGAAACCAAATCAAAATATCACTTCAAAGGTAAGATTCAAGACTAATCCATTGTCTATATACTATGTGATAACACAAGGATTATACTAATCTAATGATATTATTACACGTGGCTGGTAGACTGATCCGAACTGTAATTGCCATTATGAATTTCTATTAATATTATAAAGGATGCTATTATCGTACATAATTATATAACGGATGCCATTATTATTATAATAGATATATAACGGTCACAACTCCTATATAAAAAGGTTTAAACCTCAAAATAAAACAGATTGTTCTCTATAACTTGTACTTTTTTTTTACAGCTTTTCAGCTTATTTATATTCTGATTATACTGACTTGATCGTCGAAGTTTTTCCAGGTCTAGAGGACCGCCCTTTCCATATCTTGCAAGTTAGATTGTGACATGAAAGACATCTCAACTAGTCATATCCAGTTTCAACATTGGCATTATCTGTGAGAACCTAGTTAATTGAATTTTTCAATCACCACACGACTCTCTGGTTTGAACAAATCCAACTAAAAACAACCAAACACTGACGTCACCTCAAGAACCAAAAAAAATAAAAAATGCTTGCAAAGCACTTGAACCCGCACTTGAATTTATACAGCTTTACACTCTAGAATACAAAGTCTGAGCTAATGGTAAGGCTACTAGAAGGAGGGTATAATACATAATTGGTTTTCCACCCCAGGTCACATGCTTCTACTTTTGATTCTGCCATTTTTCGATGATCCAAGACCACAATGATACCTATGCAGCATCTGTATCTGTGACTCTAAAATGATCAACCTCGAGAAATCTCGCAGTTGTTGAAGTTTGTAAGCGCTCACATATGCTGTTGAAGCTGGCAGGTTTGTTTCAGTCATTGTTGATTGACCTTCACTATGCCTCAACTTAATTCCAAATTAAAAGGCTCAGTTAAGTTAAAAAAATTTAAAAGAAAAAAAAAAAAGGTACAAAACACTTTTCATCTTCATTACTTGATGAATGATGACAGCTCCTTAAGTGCTTTGAAAGCAAAAAGAAACTAAGAATGCTTTATGGCCTTTATATTTAATGAATTTAAGAAAAAAAATGTATGGCTCCCTTAATTTTTCATTTCTCATAATTATATATAATTAAATGTATTTCAAATGAAAGCCTTATCAACCATGAACAATATTTCATACAAATACACATAACATACCAAATGATAAAGTCTATGGAAAACATAGCATTCTTATTACGCGAATCTATCAAAGCATTAAACACACACACTCGACAACTATATATATATATATATATATACACACACACACACACAAAGCAAATATTCAACACACAACTAGCAACCAAAGGATAGTATTTTCCACTTATAAGATTTTTGGGTTTTGCTCGTTGTTCCTTTTTGAATTCTAAGGTGTCAATGGATCAATGTTGCGTCCTGAAGCTGAAAATCATAATTTCAAGTATTATTTAGTTTATAATCTTTATGGTTATAATCCTCTAATTACCAAAACCTATATTTATCAACTTCCATGCATTTACTAAAAGTTAGTTTCACTTAGGAATTTCAACAAATATCTTGGAGGAATAATTTATTACAATTCATGTGCATGTGCACATATATATATATACACACACTAAGAAACCAATACAAATCCGTCACTTTCAACACTATACATATTTCCAACATTTGATTGAAGCTAAATAAATTACTTAGGGTTATTATAACTTAACACTGCAACCACCATTCCTCATATTTTCAAGCTATAATTCATTCTCCTAAGTTCTCTAATCTCAAATAATTACTAAATGGAATTAACTCTAACTCCAAAGAAACCAATTAACTTAATTGAAACAAAGATCTTCGAATTTACCACAACTTGGCTATCCAACAAAACAAGGTGGTTGCTGTATTAAGGGTTATGGCTGCCAACTAGGGCAGCTTGAATTTATACCTAATTTGTCACTACAAGCTTCAACAAACTCTTCCTAAGCTCAGCCACAGCTGGCAGGACAAAAAGGAGGAAAGAAGGCAACTTATTTGCTACCCAAGGAAACCCACGATGGACTGGTGCTATTTAAAGGAGGAATTACAGTTGCAAGCTTCCAGCCTTACTGCTGTGCTACCATGGACAAAAAAAACAAACCCCAACCACATTATTAGATGGATAAGATATTAGATGGATAAGATAGAGGAACAAGGCAACTTAGTTGTTGCCAAAACAAAGGACGAGTTGGCTCCTTGCTAGCTCTTCCATGGTTGCCAAACAACTAAGAGGATGAGGAAATGATCACAAGGTTAAAGCAGGACTAGAACACAGCAAGAATAAAAGAAAATAAAGCAAAACAGAGGCTGAAATTCTCAGCTACAAAAAGCTTTATGAAGGCCAAAACAGGGGGGGCTAAAAAAAAAACAGAGGAAAGCAATGCTTGGCCAAGATGAAAAGAGAAAGAAAAATAAAGGATAAGGGAGAAAGAAAATAATAAATAACATAAATAAAAGGATAAGGTGGTCAAAGTCAAAATTGTAAAGTAGTGGTGTATATATATATTTTGATATATGTATATATGTTTAATGTTTGCCTAAGTTGTTATATTTTACTAATATTTTTATTTCTTTTAAGACTAAAAACTAATAACAACTCTCTAAAACATAACACTTTGATATTGGGTTATAGCGCTATCCCGTGACATACACCAAACAATAGATTAAGCCAGATAAGATAGAAATATCTTATTCAATTTATTTATCCGTCTGCTAAAAATTCTATCAATCAATCCACACATGATACTAAGAGATACCTATCAAGATTATCCCTCCCCCTATCAATTAAGACTAACATTCTCTAATCCCATGCCAAAATACAAAAACACACCCATAAATGCAAGACTAGCATTCGATACCCTAGTTATAACATAATTGTGATGCCTCCACCAATCTTGTTTATACTAATACACAACAAAACCATAGAGAAAACCCCAAATAATCCAAGTAGTGCAATTCATTACAGTAGCTATAGGCATCATCCTTTAGCACTAATTAACATCACTTAAAACTTATCACTTTTTTATTATGAATTTTGTTAGTAAGGTAATTAAACCCTCAAAATAAGACTCCAAAAACCATTTTCCTTTCTCTGTCCTTTCTAGTTTTGAAATTTAGTTAAAACCTCAACTATCCTTTTGGTTTTTGGGTAAGTAAAAATTTGTTCCAGTTTTATTAACATAATTAAATCACAATCCTTCTTATCAGCACAATCCAAATCAAGTGTTTTCCATCAAAGACCTATCAAACCACAATCCAATTCAAGTGTTTTTCATATAAACCAATCAATCCAATTCAAAGCACAATCCACAAGAGAAAGTAATTGAGATAGAGAAAGAAATTGAAACAAAATGTATTGAAAGTTCAAACCCATACATACAGGGACCACTGGCTGAGAAGTATGACACCAATAATGAAAGGATAATGACTAAAGTAGATGGAGACCACCGAGTTCAGACCTAGAAAAGAGAAAATATTACAAATATAGAATTAGTTTAGATAGAGAGAAAAGAGAGGAGAATCATAGGGGGAAGAAATAAGGAAGTTAGGATTTAAAATTAGGGAAAACTATCAGCAACAATAAGTGATATAAGAATAGGTAAAAACACTGTTGCAGGTAATTAAAAAATTATTAAATAATAAATACTAATAGCGACATCATGAACTATCGCTAATAAGAAATATGATGATGCAAATATTTTCTCAACTTTTGGAGCAAATTCTAATTATCAAAGATAGTGGACTGCTATTGCTAATAGTTAAAAACATTGTCATTGATATAAAAAAAAATAAGTAATATTATCAGCGACATTAACCACTGTTGCTGATAGATATAAAAACTGTTGCATGTAGTTTCTCAATATTTGACGCAAAATCCTCAACTCATCAAACGACATAGCCCAATTTATCAATGACATGATTTATTTTTTATCCCTACTTATCAGCGACATTTGCTTTTGCTATCGTTGATAATAAATTTTCTTGTAATGTTGTCTTGGTGATAATCAAATATTTGCAATTTTATTTTGGTATAAAAAGATTTTGTAATTCAAAAGAGCTTGGGTTTTATTCTCTTTTTGCAAGTAATTTTGGTCCATATTTTATTTTATAAATGGATTTTTGGGATTAGAAGAAAATACTCAATATTTTCAAAGAAATAGGTACATACTTTGCAAATGAGGAAATGACTTGAGCTAAGTTTGAGCAGCCTAAAAAAATATACTAATTAAAAAAATTAAATAGAAATAGTTAAAATTAATAAATAAATATTTATTTGACTTGGCATCAGAACCTTTTTGACAAAGATTAAATTTTCTATTAGCATGTGCATGATCTCCATGTAAATAAATTAATGGATTAAGATTAAAAGCTTAACTACTTGGAATAAATAATTTTTTCACATAATTTTCATTATTAATAGTATAGATCTGTTATTCATAAAATTTGAAAAAAAAAATATATAGATAAGTTTTATATATACATGCTATTTGGATTACGTATTGTTATTTTCTCGATGGACATATGTACATTATTGTTTTTAGTTTCTTTTATCTATTTGCTAGACATACATAAAGAGCACACTATTAATCATACAATATTTTTTTATTTCTTTCATTTTGAGCTAAGATGTTACACATAATATTGCATAAGTCATGTGAAATTAATATTTTCTATTAAAACCATCAAATTGTAGATGAAAATGACTAATTTACCTTTTCCTTATTGTTAGAAAGAGAAAAGTGACTGTTTGAAGAAAATGTTGATTGATTCAATTGAGTGCAATAAAACTTAAAATCTACTAAGGATTTGAAGACAATCTATTATTTTTATTTTTATTATAATTATGTTTGCTTCATTTATAGGTATATGTAAATCTACAAATGAAATTTTTATTTTTTATGAATGATAATCATTCTAAAAGACTTTTAAAAAAGTTTCACAACAACAATCACCACAACCACTACTATTAATCTATCAATTTCAAAATTTTAATTTTCTTGAGGCTCATTCTTGATATTAATACAAAACAATAACTATAATTATCTCACTCCATTGGAGTAGCAATAATCACAATAGTCTTGTTTTCTCTCGAATATTCCTTATTTAGGCCTTAAGCTGCACTTTCACATTTGTCACTTCCTTAAGTTTTTACATTAGACCTGCACTTTCAAATTTGTAGTGACATGTCACTGAATGGGATGCAAATAGTTGTGATGTTTAGGACTGTTCTTGCAACTGTGACACGCACACATGTCATATCTTATGTTGATGATGACTGTAAAGACGATCATCTTAACATGATGCACCACAAATTATGATTAACTCATTATCTTTATAACCTCTGCTTCATGCAAAATAAATTTTTTTTTTTAACAAGTTTCTAGTTTGAGATGTTCTTAAAGAGTAAAAGAAATGTTATTATATTCTTTTTTGCAACATCAATCTTTTTTGCTTTAACTTATGTTAAGACATTAATATAATCAGGTAAGGATGAAACTTTATCACTTTCATGTCCATAAAATTGCAAAACAAGAGTAAAAGTAAGATATTTCATCTGTTTATATGAAATCAATTTATACTTTCGATTCAAACATCAATTATAGACTTGAATATTCTCACGCTTTATCAGTAAAGGCATAAAATGTTATGATGGGTGATGAAACAAGTTAATTATTTACCCTAATTTTTATGACAAAATAAAATTATAGACTTGAATGGCTTAACTCACCAATGAAGAAAATTTAGTTGTATTTATATCTTTAACGCAACTCTTTCACTACATTAAATTTGGACCATAGTCCCCAAATAACAAAAATCTTTAATTTTTCACCGAGACAATTTCTTGATATATTAATGCCTATCTTCTCGTTTTAAAATTCCCTTCCTACTTGACCTTGAGAATATTTTTATCTAAATCCCACGTAGAAACAAAACAAAACAAAAACCACGTCTAGAAAAGGAGTACTATATATTTTTGAAAGATCCATTGTAAATAATTTAAAGGAGGAAAAGTTCATGATTTTTTAAGAAAATAAGTCTCATAATAAAATAAAAATAAGATAAAATTGAAGTACCTTAATTTAATAAGTCATTAATTTGATAACATGATTCTTTATTACAATTTATGTTGACTTCTTCTTCATTATCAGAATCCCTAACATTTTCTTCTTTATTATCGGAATCACTGACATATTCTTTTTAAAATGAGACAACTTCCATCATCTTCTCCACTTGCTTAATTAATTACGATATTTATCATAATTCCATCTAAAAGATAATGGATTGGGATCTATCACTCACTCACAGTTATATTTCAGAATTTGAGTAAAGAAAAAATTGAGAGAAAAATAATTATTTTAGGTACATGAATGTCGGGGAAAAAAGTATATACTTTATAGGTAAATATTTATAATGATCAATCATTATTATTATTATTTTTTTAGAAAACGGCTAACAAGCCATTAGTTTTTACCTACCACGCACATATAATTGTTTACAAAAATATGAAACTTGTATTGACAAACTCATGGACTTTAAATGAGTTTTCAAGCACATTACAATATTCCATATAAAATAGATTTAAGAGTTGGTAAAAAAATTAGTTGTGATGCACACTAAAATGTTCCATACAAATCATTTTTCTTTTTTAGGATAAATTATAATTTAGGTTTAATTATACTTTTAGGACTTTTAATTTGACTTTGATTTCAATGGAGTTCCTATACTTTAAAATGATGCAATTGGCTTCTTACAATTTTAAAATTAGTTTAGTAAATTTTCGATGTTACTTCTATCTAACCTAACACTAACGAAGGTGACGTGAACTATCGAATTCTTATGATAAGTGAGTAAAAGAATGTATATATATAAAAGAATGACATGTGGAACACAAAAATAATTGTATATATATAAAAGAAAACAAATCATTCTTAGGCTTTTTATTGTAAAAAATAAAAAAACTAAAAAAATGTAAACTAAAACACCCACCCAAAATCACTCTTAAGGCTTTTTATTCAAATTCAATTAATCCCTAACTACCAAGAATCAAATATACTGCATTTCATTCAATACATTATAACTAGTTATTTTAGGCCTTTCAACAAACACCTTAAGGGCACTCTTAATATTACACATATTCTCAATATTGAATTGAAGCTATATAAATTACTTGGGATTATTATGACTTAAACTTTGAATTTACACAACAACTAAACAATACAACCTTCATTCCTCACATTTTCAAGCTCTAACCACACACTTTCATTCATCCACATTTAAATCCCCTATCAAATTTTTAACAAACAACTAAGAAAAAGGAATAGACTTGCAAGAAAACACAAAAGTTACTTGAATTGTAGGGTAGTTGGAACTACCATCTCACGGCTAACCAAACATATCCTTGTTGTCTTTGATGGAAGAGGTGCTACTTGGCAGTTTAAGTGATCCACGGAAGTTGATAAAGATAAAAGTTGACCAACGGTTGAAAAAAAACAAAAGCCAAGAAGCTTGTTTATAACCAAAACAGGTAGTTGGAACTACCATCTCACGGCTAGGCCAAACATATCCTTGCTGCCTTTGATGAACAAGGTGCTCTCAGTAGTTTAAGTGATCTACAGGTAGTGGATAAAGGCAGAAGGTGACCAACTAGTTGAAAACAAAAAAAAAAAAAAAGAGCCAAGAATGCTTGTTTATCACTAAAACAGGGCTGCTACCAGAAAACTGAGTTGGCTGCCACACTAAGAAAGGAAGGACACAGTAAATTTAAATCAAGAAAGAAGAAGAGGAGGAAGGGAGGAAGCTACTGTCTAAGGAGGAAACAGCTTGTCACGGCTGAAATTGAAGCAAAACTACTATAAGTAAGAAAAGGAAGCTCGACCAAGGAAAGCAAAAACAAAATTCTCTAGAACAGCAGAGGCTAGGCCAAATAAAAGAAAATGTAAGCCAAAGGCGGTGGAGGGGAAAAAGACAAGGGAAATTAGAGTGAAAATAAAAAAGAAAAAAAGAAAAACTAAATATTAAAGATGAGTCAAAGTCAAACTAATTTGTGGTGGAAATTAAGTCTTAATATGGATACATATGTATTAATTATTCAGTCAAAATTAATTTACTTAGTTACAATTTTATTTATTTTACAACAACAAGTTATACACAAAATTTTAAAACTTATACTAAGCTATCAGATTATAGCATGTTTCCATTATATTATTATTTAATTAATTTGTTTATGCATTTATTATTTTATAGCTATAATTTACACACTATGTGATATTGGATTATAAGCAATCTTTACCCCTCTCTCTCTACCTCCCTCTCCCCCCTTACAAAGAAATGCGTTTCGAATTTCAACCAAAAAAAAAAGATACGAGTAATCGTTTACCTAAGTCAGTCAACTAAATATGAATATTGTTGTTTGATTGCAACTTAGGATTTTCACATGGCTTCTTATTTACTATAATATTATCAAACAACTTTTACTTAAGAATTAGTTTTCAATCAAAATTTATGAACTTGCTTATGAATACTCCTTTTATTAAGAAAGTACTTCAAAATAATGAACTGAAATGAATAAATACCTGACCTAAACTAAGTAAATATGATATTTCTCCTGATAACTTGTCTAACTTTAATGGCCGAAATCCAATTACAAGGAACTCCACTCCAATCCCCATTTAAAAAAATCAATTTCTCAGGAATACTAAATTTAATACTTTTATCAAGACACTCCACTAATACCCGATAATTAAACACCCAAACTTCAATACATGCTTAAAATCATATTATATTCCAATTTAATTCAACATTTATAAAGGTTTTATGAAAGCTAGAGGAACATCAGTAAATTCAAAGGACATGACTAAAACCTCATTATGCTTCTATTAGATATGAAAAGTAGTTTTTTGAACGTCATCCTTCTTGATTCAAGATTGGTGTTATTCCAAACATAAATCAATCTTGAAAAAGTTCTAAACCCCCTATAACTGATCAAATAAATTATTAATACTGGGGAGGAGATTGATTCTTCACTATAACCTTATTTAACTTTTTTATTCTAATATTTTACACCGAGTAAACATAGTTATTGAACCTAAGCCTAGTCGGTTAATCTAGTGACTGACCAAGTCCTCTGGGAGGGTCAATCATTCAGATAAATAGGAATGCATCTCACTCATTTAGGCTATCAGGCCTCTGAGATATAGATATTAACAATAAGTGTTGAACTCTTGCCATCAAAGTGATTAAGATATTGGGACAACCACTACCAAGTTATGCAAACATGTTGTGCCAAGATTTCAATTACATTCATAGTATATTATTGTATGAGAACTAAGACTTAACTTATTTTTGTCATCATACTTAATATCAATTTTTTTTAGTGAATATATTGTGTAGTCATTATTACTTTCAGCTATTTGTTTTGTTGAACTAAAACCGGAAAGTTCGCGCCTCTTTCTGAGGCTACTGTTATGAAGCTAAGATTTCAACTAAGTAATAACTAAGTTACTGTACTCCTTTACAACTTAAATTTCTTGCCATAGATGCCTAAGGACTAGTAGACTCCTGGTCGAAGCCAATATTCTACTATCTCATACGGCCCAAAACACGATCAGTACGTCTCATCGTGTCTAAAACATTCATAAATGAATTCAATGCACATTTATCGTATAAGGCAAAGGACTGTGTGTTCAGAGAATCACAACTTGAAGGTGTAATGACCTTCTATTGGGGGGGGGGGGTGTGTGTGTGTGTATACACATACACCAAGAAATTCAACACATCAAGTTCCCTTTTTATTTATATTTCAAATATTGGATTCAAGTTAACTAATTACTTAAATTTTATTAAAGTTTGAATTAAACACTTCTAACATAAACATGTTTCAACTTAAGACTTACTTATAATAATGTAACTACTTTTTTTTCCTATCCTCTGTTCCTAAACTCTTACTCACAACTTATTTAATTCCTAAATCTAAATTATCAAACTATCCATCATCTTGAAAGAACTAACGTTATATAATAAAGAAACTACAACAAACAATATAGAGGATCGACTGCTACAAAAAGGAGTCTTACTGCCCTTTCTTCACTAACCTCATGGCTGGACCTTAGGTTTAGTTAGAGAAAGAAATAACTAAGGGACATGCCAAAACAGGGGAGAGCCAAACGAAAATAAGGTTACCCTTTAGCTAAACCTTCACATCAAGTCACCAACAAGAACACCAAAGCTACCCTACACTCCAAACAAAACCATCACCAAGATGCTGCAAGAGAAGAAGCTCACGGGCAGGGAATGGGCTGAAAACAAGAGGAAGACAACTTCAACATCAAAGCAACCTAGCCAGCCTCACAGTTCCAAATGTTGCCTGAGGATACTCGGCCAAGTAGCAATGAAAGGCATACACAACTTGGCTTGCCAAAAGGAACAAGTGCTTTTGTTTGATTTATTACAATCCTATTTTACTTTTAACCACAAGTTACCATTCTAAAATAGTTTCACTAAGATGTCGAGTTATAACATAAATGACATAATGTTTTTATTTTCTTATATACCCTTCTTTAATTTACTTATTACAAAAATAGCTGCTAGTCATATTTGTTATAACCTGACATTTTAGTGAATATGTTTTAGAGTGATATATATAGCTTGTAATTAAAAGTGTAAGAGAATTATAAGCAAAGTAAATAAATGAAAAATTAAATAAAACCCTTAACATGTAGATATATAAACACACACACTTATATATATACCACTAGATTAAACCTACACCATTAATTTACAATTATTTACCTTGACTAAAGCTTTTTATTTTTTATTTTATTTCTTTCTTTCCCTTCTTTTTTCCATCACTCCTCTGCCTCTTTGTTTTCACTTGCTTCCCCTGACCCCTAAATCAAATAGCTATACTGTGTTTTCCCTTGCTTTTGGTTTCTATTGTCTACCTTTGATCACCTCCTTTGCAGTTGAGAGGAAGATATAACTTCCTTCTCCTTTCTTCTCTTGCTCTGTGTGTGTGGTTGTCTATGGTAGCAAACAAAAACAACCTAGCCATGAGAGTTTGCCTCTTTTCCTAGCCATAAACTCAACCTAGCCAAATTCATCAACATTGTGAGCTACCTTATCCTCTTGGTTTGTAGGCTATAGGAGCTGGTTTTTGGTGGACCTTAGAGCTGTCAAACAACTTGGGTTACAACAAACAGCAACCATCTTGCCATCCTTCCTTATTATGCCTCCACTTTGCAGCTTATTTCTTTTTCTAGCCAAGTCAAGGTAGGAGCCTACAGCTACCCTTCAATTGTAGCAGTCATCTTCACCTTGGTGAGTGTAGCTTCTTCTTGGCCAAGGTAGCTAGGGGCTACACAACCAACAAAGGCAAAGGCAGCAACCTTGCCTTATGTTCCTACCTTCACCGTGGGAGGGGTAATCCCTAACTTCAAATATTTAAAAGTATTATCATGAAAATTATTCTTATTGGTTGATGATAATTAGTTATAGGATTATTTAGTTATGATCAAGAGTGAAAACAATTAGGAATTGGGAAGTAAGTGGCATTAAGTTTTAGGGTGAATTAGTATTAAAACTTTGTAATTTAAGCTCTTGGTTATTGTGATTTAGTAAACTAAGTTCAAGATGGATATGTGAGAAATGAGTATTATAAGGGTGAATAAAATTGTTTGGATTTTATTAGGAGATGTACGTATACATGTACACATATATGAATTAGAATAAAATATATTTACCAAGTGTTTAATGAGATGATTAGGAAGAAAGTTACTTTTAGTAAATACATAAGAATTGACTTAAATAAACTTCAATAGTTAAATATATAAGTAAGGAATTATAATCATGAAATTAATAATTGCTTAATTTATGATTTTCAACTTCAAATCATGTCATGGATACACTGACACCTTCTCATTCTAGACGGAACGATGAACCTAATCCTTAAGCCTCGTGAGTGAATAACATATTCTTTGGTTGCTAGATTATCTTGGTTATGTGTTTCGGTATGTTTTACAAAAATGTTCATATAGTTATAAATATGAATGTGAGATGCTATGAATTAAGTTAATTGAATTAAGTGTTGTATTGTTGACCTTTGCATGATAATTGAATTGTATTTAACGGCGTGACTTTGTTTGTGTTTGATAAGAGCCAATAAAATGAATTTTTATCTAAAATGATTTTAACATTTGAAATAAAATCTGAGTGTACCTAGGATACTTTGATTTGATTATTTGATATGTGATTTAAAATATTTGAGTAACTCAGCCTCAAGGATGGATATGTGAGGAGCATATATTTAGTGTGCAAGTGCAAAAATTGCCTAGGGGAGGATATGTGATTAGTGTAATGAGTGCTGAGTTATTATAATTGGCCCTTTTAGTTGACTTGTTTGATTTGTGTGCTATGAATACTTTGATTGATTTGTTTATCTCATGTATTGCATAAATGGTATTTGTTCAATTTTACATTATTCAAATGTATGTACATACAATATTGAATTATAATATGAGAATTGTTTATATGAATTTATTTAGCATGTACACTATTCATGCTTTGGTTAATGCTAGTACCTTTAGAGTACATTTTTCGCTCACCGAGTCTTTATGACTCACTCCCCATTTATTATTATTTGTTTTTGTTTTTTTAGTATCAGGAGACCATTGTTTTTCTTTGATAGATTTGTAACTCGCTGTTGCGGCAAGGTATACATTCAAGATCGTACACTTGAAGCCAAAGGACAAAGTTTACAGTCACATTAGGCTTTGAGTTGTCGTGTTTAGTGTTGTATGATAGTCTAATTATTATTGTTAATGACATGACTAGAGCGAGCTCCTCTGTGTATACTGTTGTTCTGTGGACTGGTTGGGTGTAACCAGGTTATATATGTTTGTATCCACGTTCTATTTTACGAGGAAGCTCTGCCAAAATTTTTAACTAAAGTGTATGTGTTTTTGATAAATTAGTCTTTGTTTTTAATTTAGTTTGACAAAGCTTTCTTTTTAAATTATACTTGGTTAATTGTCATATGTATTTCTTTGATTGTAATCAGGATTACAGAGGTTTGGTTATCCATTCCTGGGCTTGTCATGCCTTCATATGAAGGTGTGACAATATTAAATCTTAAAACCTCAACATTTCATTATACTTTCTTTTGATGTCCTTTTCAATGTTTTGCCATTGTAAATTGACAGTAATAAGTGCAAGTCCTACATCACGACCGTTAACTTTTTGTTCCCCTAGCTCACTATTTACTTCAAAACCCTTAGGCTTCCATGATATGCATTTGCTATAACAGTTCATATTTTATATGATCCATTGATTATTTAACTAGGTCATAATTTATCTACAATTCTTGTTTTGATTCATGTCCATTGTTGTCCCGTAAGTTGGAGCTACTATGATAATAGGTCCGATATTCGAACTTGCATACATGGCACTTGATATTCCTGCTTATCTTGGAGGTTTAAGAATCGACTCTCTTGGAAGGCCTACTCGGGGGTTTATTCCTCTCTTCCCGACCCCGATAAAAAAGAAAAAGAAAAAGAAAGATAAGCAGGGAGTGTTGCTCAACGATCCATAGAGGTTTGAGAAGAACGTTCTTATTTGAAGGAAATTATCGAGGACAAATAACCATCTAAAATTGTGCTATTATGGATTCCATCCTGGGTAAGGTGCTATGATTGGCCATTCAATGGTAGAAATGAGAAAAATGCTTGAAATACTAGGTAAGAAATAGATCCAAAGTTAAAATTAACTAATATATTTTTATTTCATTTATTATCATAGCATTTATGACGCTAGCGTAACTTTTTTATTAGCAGACACATTTACCACATCAACAAATCAATAAAATAAGATTACAAGTTTAATTTTTTTACATAATTATTAAATTTAATAGCATAAATATTTTTATACATGCTATTGGGTTACCTACAGCTATTTTCTAGATGCACATGTATACTAGTAATAAACAAAGTTATAATAATAAAATATTTGTTCTCAGTTTTTCTTCTTAATTTTTTGCTAGACATACAAAAATAGTTACACTGTTACTCATCCAATATTTTTTTTTCCCCTTCATTTTGTGTTAAGTTGTGACTCATAACATTGCATAGCTCATATACCATTCACGTTTTCTAATAAAACCATCAAATTGTAGACGAATATAACTACGTAATTGATTCCATTTATTGTTAAAAAGATAAAAATAATTAATTTTGGAAAAAAATTTGAGTGATCTAATTAAGTGTGATAAAAGTTAACTTAAAAGCTTCTTATTATAAAGATTTGAAGACAATCTAGTTATTTATAATTTTGTTTGCATTATATCTAATAACATTAAAATTGCAAATCAAATTTTTACTTTTATTTATTTTTCATGATCCACAATCAATTAGAGAGATTTAAAAAAAAAGCAAAAAAAAAAAAAAAAAACTTCCATTACAACAATCACCACCACTCCTATTAGTCTATACATTTAATTTCCTTTAGATTCCCTTCTGATATTAAACAAAACAAGTTATTGTAATTATCTGCTTCAATAGGAGTAACAATCATCACAACAATCTTGTTTCCTCGTAAATGTTCCTTATTTGGCCCCTTAAGCTGCAATTTGACATCTGAAACTTCTTTTTGTCCATTTGAGCAGCACTTTCGAATTTGTAGTGGTGTGTCACTGCATGTGCCGCAAATTGTTGTGATATTTGAAGACCGTTCTTACAATTGGGACCCTTATACGAGTCATGTCTTATGCGAGCAAGACTGTAAAAACAGTCATCGTCATCATGATTTTCTCTCATGTTAGAACTTCTGCACCACAAAATATGTTTAACTCATTAGCTTTTTAATTAATATTAAATTAAAAATAAAATATCCAAACAAAATATCTACGCATAACACTAATAGAAGTAAAGATATTTCGTATTTTATATATCAAATTAGTTTATCTTTTCTATTCTAATTTCAACTATAAACTTATACTTAAAGTTCTTCTCCCTTATCGGAAGAGACATGTGATGCCATGAAGCAGGGCACGAAATTTAATTCCTTTTTTTTTGCCAAAAAGATTAGGGATTTGAACGGTCGTAGTCCACCAAAAATGAAAATTTATTTGTAATTATACCTTTAACGCAACCATTTTATTATCTACCAAATAAAATTTGTACCATTTTCCCAAATATAGTTTATGGATATATCGATGCCTATCTTCTTGTTCAAAACCGCAATCCTACTTGATCTTGAAAAGAAAATACACATGTAGAAATTGAATAGAACATATCTCTTGACGTATCCATGAAAAACAATTCAAATGAGAGACCTCTCTCTCTCTATATATATGATTTTCTGAGAAAATAATATCAAAATTAAATGTAAAATTGAGATACCTTAATTTAGTAAATCATTGATTTGATAGAATTCTTTATTGCAATTTCTGTTGTCTACTTCATGATTATCAGAATCTCTCACACCTTCTTCCTGAATTAAGACAACTTTCATTTTTTTCTCCACTTGCTTACAATATTTATAATAACTCTTAGCTCTAACTAAATTTTGATGTAGAATAAAAAAGAGAACGGATTGGGATAGTACTCACTTGCATATCAGAATTTGAATACATAACACATTAATGGCTTGTTTGGTGTATCGTATAGGATTGTATAGTATATGATTATACAATATATTGGGCTGTATAACTTTATAATTGCTATATTATTATCTTATCCTTCCCCTCCCTACTATATAGCTTTATAATGTTGAGTATAATATAAAAGAGAGTCAACGATATAAGTCTATCATATCATGTTATTGCCAAACATTGTATAAGAGCTAACTGGATAGTCTTATATTATCATATTATCTTTATACGATTCACTAAACAAGTCCAAGAGAAAAACAATTATTTTTTCGACAAAACTATTGAGTGCATATTTATAATGATGAATAATCATTAAAAGAAAAAAAAAGAGAGAACTAAACCACTAACAAGCCCTTATTTATAGTTTTTATATACCAGGAGCATAAGCCCTTAGTTTTTAAAACCGCTCATGGCTTTTAGCTGTCACGCACACTGAATTGTTCCATACAAATATAGATTTTGGAGTTGGTAAAAAGATTGACTTTTTTTATAGGATATATACATAAAATTGACTTAATAACAGGATTTTTTTAGTTTTTTTTTTAAATATTTATAAATTTATAAGTTTTGATTATTACATAATTATTTTTAGTTATTATTTATTTTAAATATTTATTTTAGTAAGCTCCTAATAATCATAATGTTTTAGTTATTCTCAAATTTATGATTTAAAATTTTAAAATATTACTATAAATTAAAAAAATATTAAAAATATAGTTTTCATAATTATAATATCGTTATTTTAACTTTTAATTCATAATATATATATATCAACAATTGTATGTGAATAGTAGTTAAAATTGAATTTCTCAATTTTATTTTTAATAAGTTCCTATAATTATATATTTTTTAGATTCTTTCCAAATTTATGAATTAATTTTTTTAAACTATGAATTAAAAAAAATATTTAGACTATAGTTTCCATAATTATAATATTGTTGCTTTAACTTTTAATTCTTCTTCCATCTTAAGAATTTATTTATGGATATAAAAGTGGTTTAGTGAATAATTTTTTTCTTAATACCCTTAAAAGTTTTTTCTATTACATAAATATTTGTTAGTTGTTACTATGCTTCAAAAAGACTATTTATTTAATTATATTTTTTTACTTCTTTCCTAATTATTCTCCATCTTAATATTAATAAAATTGTAATTATTTTATGACTAATGATTTTTTTTAGTCCTAATTTTCAATAATAATAAATCTACAATTTATCAATAACTATATATCAATTGTAATTAATATTGAATTTCTCAAGTTTTAATTTAATATATTTGAAATAATTATAATATTACAAATTAAATTTTTTTTTAAAATGTTATGAATTAAAAAAAATATTAAGAGTATAGGTTTTATAATTATAATATTGTTGTGTTAATTCTTCTCCCGTATTCAGAATATCATTAACATGTAATATTTGTTTTTATTAATTATAATCTCTTGAATTGTACATCAATTATTAATGAACATATATGTATATATCATAAACACATACATACAATTCATACGCAATGCGTCACGGAAGGTACTATATATTATTTTTGATAAGTTCTCATTAAATTATAATTTTTGTCCTATTTTATGCAAAATTCACTGAGATCTTTTGTTTTGGATTCGTTATATTCTGAACCATGAGACGTAAAAGAAATGATTTAATCGTTATAGAGCTTTAAGATTTATCTATTATATTATGCCTCATTATAAAAAATTATGTTTTCACTTCGTTCATGTCCAAACATCATTTGACCAGGACATATGTTTAATTTTTACATATACGAAAATCTTAAGAAACACATTGACTGTTTTATATATATAAAAATACATGCAGCACACAGACTAAAGTTTAACTAAATGGACCAAAGTGAATTTTTCACGAAACTTGGGAAAAAGTAAAATTTAATCTTTTATTTATCAAAGTAAGTATTAGGCAGTACGTACACATAATTATGATTTCTAAACAAGTAGTCCAATATCAAGTGTATGGTGATTTATTATTTTAGAAAGGCCTAATATTTCCTGTAACAAAAATATTGGCCAATAGATAGTTCTATTAATAAATGGTATAAAGAAATTTTCTTTTCCATTATTGAGATTTTATTATAATAATCTACAAAGTAATTTTCTTTGTACTTTTTTATTGTCGACTTGCCCACATTGTCATAACTTGATATTATAAAGTCGAGTTTTAAATATAATGTGTAAATTTTAGTTATAAAATAAAAAATACTTAAATAAGTTAAATAAATACTAATATAACTTAAATATGTTATAATCCGAAATTCTAATATACGTTTCAAAATTTTGTGTACATATTGCAAATAAAAACTTGGGTCAAGTAAACTATAGTGATGAAATCATTAAGTTTATCACCTATATTTCTTGTTTTGTACCTCCCCTGTTCTAGATGATTCTAATTTAGAGGGAAAAGTTGGTCACTAAAGACTTACCGACTAACTTTTGGTTGGTAAAGGGTGGTAGCTAAATTTGAGGTAGGTAATACCTGACCAACCCTAAGGTTGGTTGGTAATTACCTACCAACCAGGAAGGTTGGTCGGTGATTACCTACCAACTTTGAAGTTGGTCGGTAATGTGCATTTTTGCTGAAAAAATACCGACTAACCTATAGGTTGGTCGGTGATGCTTCAATTTTTTTTTAAAAAAAATTTAATTTTTTAAACTTTGACAGAAAGGAAGAGAATGTGATTAGAACGATAACTACAGAGACTGTATAGCAACAACTAGTAGCTAATCAGCAATATTACAGAGATCGTGATACAATTATAATTTACAAATATATATGTTGACAGATATTAAGAATGCAAAAAATTCCTTTAGAGAGCTGCTGTGGATATCAATTGTGATGCTTCCATCATAAGCAAGCAATTGAAGTATGCAAACAAGGTGGTAGGCAAGCTATTCTACTGATATTTTGAACCAAACATAAGACCAACTCATCACACTGACAAAACGAATAATCAGGTGAAGTTTGAAAATAATAAGGTGAAATATGCATACTGCAGAAAGAGATTTTAGCACTTTATGTACAAACACCAATGAGATGCATATTGCAAAGTAAATATATGTTATGGAAAATCAGGAAATCCAAAAGTTATTCCCTTCTATAGCTAACACTCACAAATACTTTAAAGTTAGAAGTTTTTTTCCCCATAACCAATAATAGTATAATTAGGATTAGTGAAACATATAGGCTCATAGTTACAAGTTTGAAAACTTGTAGCTACTTATTTACATCACTTGTTCGAACTCACCATTTAAGAGATCTGATGAAAATGAGAGTTCTTTTGTAATTTTACTTGTTTTTAGAGTTTAGACTAGTTCAAAAATGGAAATTGTTGCACTTGATTTTCCTGTTATGTCTAATATAATTTTATTATCTTAAGTAAATTGTTAAACTATGTTTCTAATCAATTTTAGCCCCAAAAAGTGATTGACTCTAGTATAGTATTGGAGAAGTAAAACTTACTTGCAAGTCAGAAACTCTCTTTGCATAAGCATGATGAATATCACTGAGAAAAGAAACATAGTTTTTATCATTAGTTTTTGTCATTACTTCCAATTAAAATTGGAATTTCATGTTCAAGCCATAGTTTACTAAACACATGGAATGAACTCAGTTAAAGAAATGAAGGCTATGCCAAATTACTTGCAATTCCAAACCATTGAACCATAATATTCACAAATAGTAAACATAAGCCGAAACGATTTAAAATGGTGTAGGATCTAACCTGGCAAGATCAATGAAAGCTACAGTCATCAAGACCAAGTTGACAAAAACAGTAAAGAATAGAGAATAAGAGAGCAGCTAAGGGGATACAATCTAGCTAATGGTACTAAGTTAAGCTCACTACCAAAGAAGAAAGAAGAAAATAAAAAAATTATATGAATTACAATCTAGCTAATGGGTTTCTCCCTTTACTTACTCCCATCTATTCTAATGCTTGAGTTAAACTCAGACACACATTGCATGAAGGAAAATGTTTTAGAAAAAAGGCATATATCATTTGTCATTCTTATGCATGTGTTTCAACTTTCAACTCCAAGACATCTAGTTGATAAAGCAGGACGTTGGTTTAAGACAAAAAAAAAAAAAAGGACTAATGAGTAACTCCCATCCAAGTGTACCTAACATTTCTTGTGAGTTAAAAGCCTTTCTAGCAGTTATTCGCAGTCAATTGCTGTCACCAACACACAAACTGGCCCTACCTTTCTATCATCCAATGGCTATGGTGGACTCATTTACTTTGGAAGGATCTGACAAGATCTTGCTACCTGAAAAAATGGGTAAGGCAATATGAAAAGACACGTGAATGTAAACTTACAATCTTCACAGCATGGTGATACATACCTTTAGCCAAAACTATCACACAATAGTTAGGCAATAGATTTGCTACCTTATGACCAAATTCAACATCAACAAAATCTGCAAACCTTACGAATTTATCTAGAAAAAGATGCTTAAAGTCTATTGGAGATGCATATAGAATCTGTTTGGTGATGTATGGGAGAATCAGGGGCAATTCTTCAGATGATATTCTAAAAGAACATGGTGTAGAGCTACCCTCTCTTGATGTTTGTCTTTCTTGGAAAATAAATTAGAATTTAGTTCAATTATTCATTTAAAAGAAGTGATCAAGTAACTCACTTAGACACAACCAATCAGTGGCTAACAAAAATTGCTACTAGCAGTTACTGAACCTTTTTCAAAACAAAAAAGTAATTGCATTAATATTGAAAAGAAAAAGGGAAACACTTCATATCAGCTCCTTACACATTAAATGGACCAACTGCAATCACAAATTTTTTTATACAAATTTAACAAAGTATAAATCTTCACATAAAAATTTTAGACAATATATACAAAAGTACAAGTGGCAAGGAGCAGAATAAAAGGAAACAAAGAAAGACGAGAACCAAAAAAGAGTCATAATGTACTCAACTTTCATGCTCCATAGCATATACACAGCTATCCTTGAAACTTGTTTAACCTTACCTGGTTCACATGCCTGCATATGCCCCTTATCAGGACAACGTGATGCTGTCTATTTTTTTTTTAATAGCATGGTTACTAAGGACTGAAGGTTATATTGGCCATGGTTTGTATACACCAGGTGTACCTAACATTTCTTGCTAAACGCATTAGTTTGCTAAAAAGAGGAAATGATCATATCGACACTGGAAACTTGATAAACATCATTCTTGGAACTTTAGGTTTACATATACTAGTGATTGAAATGAAAAAAATAATTGCACAGATTACCAGCCCTATTTTGGAGACAGCAGCTATGCTTAACAGATATTAAGCGAGGAAGAGGTAGAGTGAAACAGATAATTTCCTTAACTTTTACTCCATTCTCTTATTTTCACCTCTAACAACTTTAACCCAAAACAAATCACAGTCCAAAAGCCTGGTATATACAAGTTTATTGTCTAGTGCAATCCCTTTTTCTTCTTTCTTTCTTTTCTTTTCCCTTCTGTCTATGCGTGCTTAGATCCAAAATTAATTTATCTTTCAACATTGAACCCTGACAGCATAAATGAAGCAATCCCATGCCCTCATCCTCCAGAAACAACTAGGTCAAGATTAAGGTCAAGGCTAATATGCTCGGCTCTTAAACTAAAACAAAGCACATATAATGAGTTACTACTTACCAATGTCCAAAAGTGAATTAACATGTATTACAAAATTGATCTGATCCATTATTTTATCTTTCTAACTTCTTTTCCATATTCCAATGTATCAAGATGTACACTAAGATATACAATTTCTTACCACATGAATCTAACAAGTAAACAGAATTTTATTGGACCTAGGTCATGTAATCAACATGGAAAATTGAATACCAAAATGTAATGGAATTAGATCACATACTTCACTGAGGAGATAAATTGAGCTTCTCATTGGAAATAAGTCGAACTTCACATAAATCATTCTCATTTTTCCATGAACCTGTGCATTTCTTATTTAAAAATGTATTGTTCCAACAGAATCTGTAACTTACAAAATGAGAAGTTTGGTAATACACACTCACCAACATTAGAGTATCACATCAGAAACATGAGACAAGAATATGAATGTTAAGACTAATTTGTAGACTTCTTGAAACTCGTATTACCTGTCTCCGTTCAAAATCTGATGACAGTAGCACTTTTGCCTCTAGAACTAAGACTAAAGAGTAGTTACCATGTTCTGTGACCTAAACAAAAGGTAGAAAAACTTGAATGGATGGGAGTTGTCTTAATAAGTAGAGGTCTTGATAATTAGTAATTATTCATTCTTAATAAGTAGACATTGGTTCAACTCCAAGACAACTTTCAGCATTCTTTCATCTTCTAATCTCATTGTACACAATGACTCATTTTGATAATTTGTAAATGGACTAATGAGAGCTGTACGATTACCTGGGATTGCAAATTTGTTCAGCTTTAAGATGAACAAAGTAGGACAGCTTCTAGCCTTCGAGGCAGATCGAATCGTACTAATGCAAATTTGCACAAGAGAGCAGTCGACATCGAGGCAGATCGAAGAGAAGAGAAAAGTCTGCTGATGGAGCTTCTTGGTGCTCGACGGAGGTGATGAAATTGTGGGAGGACTTTAGGTTGTGTTGTTGAACTCGGGGAAGCCAGAGAAAGAAAGAGAAAATGTTGCAGAGGAAGAAAGGAAGGCTTTAGGGATTTAGACTTTGAAAAACGGGGCTGAAGGTAAAAGAGGCATTTAATAATCAAATATCCAAAATATTTTGTATAATATAATTACCGACCAACAATTGTTGGTCGCTAACAAGAAAATATATAGTACCCACCAACAAAACTTGGTCGGTACATTTTGTACCAAAATAAAATTGAATTCCATTAAATTAACGACTAACTTAATGACTAACAGTTGGTCAGTAATAAAGCAATGCTAGATTTTTTTCGGTTAGTCGTTAAGTTGGTCGTTATTGATAGTTTTACCGACCAACTATAGTTGGTCGGTACTAACCGATTTCCTTGTAGTGCGTGTACCTCCTCTTGTATACAGAAAATTCTCTGCACCTTCAAGCTGTGATCAACGCTGCACTTCTTGAATAGCAACTCCTCATCTTTCCTTCTTGTATTGAAGACTTGTTTTGACTCCCCTGCTTTTGTCATGCCCCTGTTGGGGCATGACTGGCCAGTAACCCTGACGTTAACCTAACTAAACACACAAGATTTTCAAAATAATTATATTTAAAATCAAGAAAAAAAAATCTTTACTTACCTAAATTTAGAACATAAAATCATTACTAAATATATAATATTTATTAAAATTTGGACAAAAGTTCCACACAATGTGGAACATGCCCAAAGATATACGATACATATTCATGTTTATATACAAATAGAGCATAATCACTTCAAAATTACACATAGACAATATAATCAAGGAGCTCCACTTCGAATTCCATTATAGTAAGAATAAACTAGACTATAATATCATATAAGACCAAACACTCATATCTCTAGTGTGACATGCAAACTTTCACCCTTTTTTACTTCAAGATTGAGATTCCGAAGAATTACCTTGCCTTTACACTCTCGACAAAGCCCATTATCGCTAATAGCTATCCTCGAGATCCTACTACTAAAAAAAAAATATCATAGAAGAGGATGAGTCCTGTGGACTCCATGAGTGGAAAATCGTACCCAAATGGTACTAGCATCACTCAACACAAGTATACAACATATATAGTAACATTATGATTTAATTCAAATTACCCATATATTTTTGTAATCGACATAAATTCACAACTCATCCGATTCACAGATTCACAAACTTATCAAAACAATCACAACATACAAAGCAAACAAAGGGCCAACGAGTAACTCAGTCCTGCACAACAATATCACCCCCCTGCCGGGCATTTACGTGTCTGCATAACAACTCAATCTCTGTACATAATCCATCCTATCAGGGCTAAGCACTTAAATAAAAAAATGTTCATCATAATCAAAACATTTCAAAATTTCAAATCAAAATCTCCTAGGTTGCACCTGAATTTTTAATTTTGTACATAAAAACCATTTTTCATAAAAAAATTTCACTTTATTGGCCGTTATCAGCCACAACCAATATCAAACAAACATAATTCAAATAAATCAATAAGATACTGTATTTACTCATTTTCCGTATATCACGCATATGCAAATGCACACATCTAATTACACATAATAATCTAGCCCATAAAGGCATCAATTAACCACTCACCTTAACCGATTTCATTTGTCACTTACATTGACGTTCATGAACCTCATCAGGTCTACATTAGGATCCGAAACTGAAATGAATATTTCCAAATAGTACTTAGTTCATATGCGTTATCGCTATAATATTTAATTACTAAGCTTATATATTAACTTATATAAGTTTTTTTATGAAAATTTCCTATGAAGCTGTTACACTTCTAGTGGTACAAATTGAATTTTATGTGGTAAGGTTGATCATGAGGAGACATTTTTAGTTATCTTGACAATGCATGGAAAAGAACTATTAGAAAAGATTAAAAAAAAAATGCAAATGAGTTATAACCCACTGAAATCTAGCTTCTGCCCCCCTTCAAAAGCCACTTAACTCTCACTTTCCAACACTTTATCCATAACTAATCATCCTTAGTTCATACTCACTACATACCTTCATCCAATCCTTAATTCATCATGTTAATTAACCACTCTTTGCTCATGATTAATAACTTTTTATCAAATTCCAACAATAACTTCCCACCAAGAATTACATGTAACGAGTTTTACTCATAAATTTATAACAACTCTTCATTTATGCATTTTTACAAATATCTTGAATGCATGATTTCCTTCCCTTGCTATATGTGTGTGCACATATATATTACACCAAGAATTCTAGTTCTATCTATTCACATTCCCAATATTGTTTTCAAATCAACTAATTACCCTCAAGTTCATTATATGTTTAAATTATCCCACCTGCCCATACACAATCATTTCCCACATATTTCCTTCTTCTAATCATTTAACCTCTTAGTTTCTTATTTCTGATCAAATTTTTTTTAAATATCAGTTTCATATAATTCAATCACAACATCAACCAAAGTATACAGCAATTGACTTACAAAATACTAACAAAAATAATAAATAAATAAGCCCTCACCTTTATCCAAGAACCAAATGTGGCTAACTAAATATATAAAATGAAATAAGATCTCTCTTCCCCATTACCTTTGCAAGTCCTGTTACGGCTAAAGAGGGATTGGTATTGCAATAAAATTAATTATAACACTTGATTGCCACACCAAGCTACATGTACCTCACGATTTTCACAAGGTGCAGGGAAGGGAATGTTGGCTGCTTGGCTAGAAAAGAGGTTGAAACAGTTAAGTAACAACAGCGAGGAGATGAATTCAGCTGCTGAAATATAACTGCATGGACCCTAAACTACACGTACAAGAAAGGAAAGAGTCCTCGGTTTGGTGGCTGCCAAAATAGAGGACATAACTGGTTGATGTAATCCCACAACCAAGCTATTGTTAAGGCTTAAGCAAAGCAATTTGGAAGCCAAAAGAGAAAAGGATTACCAGTTGCAAAGAAAAGCTATAAAGCTCTGCTAGAATGAATTCTAGAAAAGTTGAGAAAGAAAGGGAAGTCTAGCCAACTGAGAGCAAGAAAGAAATTTTGGGAAAGAGAAAGAGAGTGCAGGAAAAGGAAAGGAAAAAGATCACCCCTTAAAATAAGAAAAAAGAACTAACTAAATAAAAAAAAATTATGTAGTCAAAGTCAACATAATTTAAGTTGTAATATATATATATATGTCTTATACGTTAATTATGCATTCATTTGAATTTATTTATTTTTATAACGTAAATTAACATCTTGCATGTAAAACTCGATTTTTTTTTTCATTTTCGGGTCGTGAGGGTCATAACAGTTTTACTCAAATTTTCAGTTGTGAGGAAGTGGTTTGGGGCTGGTTGTTTTTCACTTGAAGCTATACCCTCCTTCCTCCCAGCCGAGGACAACTAGTGGAGATTTCTAGCAGCTACGAGGAGCCTGAATAGCCATCATTGGCCTTGTTGATCCCAGCCTTATAGCAGCAGCAAGTCACATTCTTTCTCCCCTTTCTAAATGGTGGCAGTAACTATAGGAAGGGGCAAGAGCTGAATAGCAAGCTTAGTGCCTTGTTTTGGTCCAGCCGTGGAGGAAGTATGGAAGGAAGCTCCTGCTTTCCTTTTTGGTTCAATCCGTGGGAGTGTTGTGGGAAGGACTTCAATAATAGCTAGGATAGAGCTTAAGTAAATAACTGAACCTTGCTCCTAAAATATCCTTAATTTAAATGTTTTATGATATATAATTTTGATGGTTGTTGATTTATCTTAAGGATTAGATAAGTTAAGTTAGATGTTATAACTAAAAATTTAGAAAACAAAGAACATAGATAGTAGAAAGTTTAGAACTTAATTGTATTAATAATATAAGTGTATAGTTTAAGCTTTTGATTTATGCTAAGTAATAATTAGTTTGAATTGAATCCAATATGCGGACTATGAGTAATATGGAATATATGTATATATATAGATACACATATATTAATGAAAGGAACTTATGCTTTTAAGAAGTTTGATAAAATGTCTAAAAGAAATAAGTTATAATATAATAAGTTAAACTTGGAATTTTTAAATCTTTGATGATTAGGAATTAATTGAATTTGAATCAAAAGTTTATGAACAAAAGTAAAGAATTGTTGGTTAATGTTGTGATTTAAGGATTTGATGAAATTGAGTAGATGAGTCTGAACAAAGTGTGGTTAGTCATGGATAAAGTGTCGAAAATGAGAGTTAATTGGTTATTGAGGGGAAGCAGGGCCTAGATTTTATAAGTTAGAGAAATATAGTATTTCGAGTGTTTTAGATATTGAATTAGTTTAGGAGTTCTGAATAGAAAGTGTAGCTTATAGTCTTGGGATAATATCTAAAAAGTTTCATAACTTGATTCGAGGTATATTTATCGTTAGAGCTATTGGATTGTAGCTGGGTTTATACTGGATTTTTGGTGAGCTACGGTCAACCCGGAGGACTTTTTTTAGGGTTATGGTTTGAATTAGATTAGGACCTCTAGTAAGAATTGTTCTTAACATATTAAGGGACAATTCTGGAGCTTTTCAGGTTTTAATTTCATGTTATGTGCATTTTGAAAGTGTTGGAAGTCATTAATGGAATTTTCAGGTCCTAATTGTACCTATTTTGATATAACTAGGTTTTGGAATGTCTTAAAGGATGAATTAAGGGTAGGTTGATGATGATAAATTGTTCTTAACATCTTGATAAACTATACTGTAAAGTTTCATAATTTAATTCTCAAGTATAAGAATTCTATAAGCACTGGAATCCGGTTTTGGCAACCAAAAATTGTGTGTGCCTGTTTATGTTCATATGGGGATTTGAGTGGGTTTAAGGCTAATTTTAGAAGAATTTTCTTAATATAAAAGGTAGTTAACGTCCTGGAGATAATTTTTGAACTTGGTTTTGTTGAATTTGTTTAAGTATATAAGTCGAAATAAAACATATCTCTGAAGTGGTTGTGAAAATGCCTAAAAGAAGTAAACTTTAAATAAATGCATGAAACTTAATATCTATAGATTTTCGTAATTAAAAATTATAACCTATGAACGAAAAACTAAGTAATACTTGAAAATTTTAATTACAGCTTCGGATGTGTTGTTGATATTAGTAGTATGCCCTACAAGCCAATGATATTAGATGTCTATGATATATTACTTATAAATACAGTCTTATTCAAGTTATTAATAAAATGAATATGTTTCATTATTATATGGTATTATTATTTATCATGTACTTAAATTGCTAGTTAATTTTTTAGTATAAATGTGATAAATCCCATAGAATATAAGCAATGAAAATAGGAACCATGATGTGATCATGCTTATGAGATATATTTTCTTAAGCTTTGTTCTTAAATATTCCTAATCATAGGATCATTAATAATGAGAATTAATGATTCAGTTATATTAGTACATGTTATATTGGCTCAAATGTTGAGGGTGATTGATCTCATGATCACTTGTGTAGTTGACACTATAATAAACATGTAGGTGCTTGTTAGAAAACAAGTTCACTGAATTGACTCGATCATAGAATACTCATATGGACTTTTACATAGTTGTCAATGAGTGTTATTCGTTGTAGTGGTGCAAATGATCTTCATACCTGAGGCATCATAGATACCTTGTACATATGTTATCATGCTTTGATACTATCTAAGTATAATTCACCATAGGGTTATACAGAGATAGATGTTGGGTATGACTATCTATGTATGAAGGTATATGAGTGTACAATAAGGGATCTATCACTCTCAGTAAAGAGAGATAATGTTTTATGTTATCTAATTAAGACATAACTCCTAAAATCCCTGGCCAGGGTGGTGTGAAACTAGATTAGAGAATTTAAGTTTCACCACATGAGTTGTGACTTATAAATAGATACATCAAATTAAACAATTTAGGGTTTGTCATTAATCCATACTTTAAGTTTAATCAGGAACATTGAATAATAGAAAGATTGAATTGCATGGTAGCTAACAACAGAAAGGGTCACAAATATATTTATATTATATGGGTAGTCATCACATGCTGCTAGGCATCAATCTTAACTTGTAGGTAACCTGATTAATTCTCATTAATGGATAAATCAAAAATTAGTTTTGATTTAAATTAATTAGATGTGGATCTAATTGAAAAAATACATTAAGTTAATGTGGCCTACTGCCAGTTTAATATGAACCTAAGGGGTCACACACAAATAGATGCAATTTGATTAAGAGAAGTTTTGGGCTTTCATGTAATTACAAATAATTACAAACAAATGATATTTGAAATTTAAAATAGGATTAACTTTGATGAGATTTTCCTATTTTATCTAAAAATCTCTAATAGATAAAATCTGATCTTATCATTTAGAGTTCAGTTATATCATACTTAAATAAGGTTAGACCTTATAAGTAACGTACGTAACTTTTATTCAGATAATACAGAGAGTCAAAATTCTCAGTAGAGAATTATTGGCAAATTGAGTGTTTGTGAGGCGTGAGAAAATCTCATCACTTGTGCTAGCACATAAGGAGATTTTTAGGCAGCCAACACATAGCTCTTGATCAAGTCATTCGGTGTGAATACACGTAGAGGTTGTACAGCCTGTACAACTTGTGGATCAAAAGTTAAGATCATTCTAATCGCTTCAAGAGGTAATATTCTATTTATAAGATTAATAGAAAAACATTGGTTCATAAATAATAGATATTATCCTAGAGATTTGGTTATGCCGAATTTTTTTTAATTTAGTTATGCGCGGTATAATCAAAATCCCTACAGTTGAGCTAATGACGCACTTGAACACGAGAGAGAAGTGACAAGCAAGATCGGTGAACTATGTGAGTTGATAAATGCTACCTTTTGGTTGCCATAAATTAGTGTGTTTAATTGTGTTAATGTATTTGTATGCATATGTTTTTATTGTTGTAAACAAGAATTGTAGTATTATGATTGACTTAAGTGAATTATGTTTGATGTGTGATCTTGCTTGTGTTTGATAAGGCCTAATAAAACTGATTTTTATCCAAAACGATTTGTTTTTTACATTCGAAATAGAATTTGGGTGCACCTTGGAGACTTTAATTTGATTATTTAATGTGATTATGAATACTAGAGTAACTCAGCCTCGATGGAATGGATATTATGAAGAATATATTTGGTGTGCGGGTTCTGAGTTATTTTAATTGGCCCTTTATGTGCTTTGGGTGTTTTATTTAATTTGATTTGATTGTATAGTGTATTACTTGAACTGTGTTTATGAAATTTTATGTTTTCCATATTTGCGTACATGTGACATTTAGCTATTTGAAATTTGTGTTCTATTACTATTATTGACTATGTATTATATCCATATGTAGAGTGATGCTAGTACCCTTTGGGTATGTTTTTTCACTCATTGAATCCGTGGGACTCACCACTCTCTTGTTGATTTTTTTTAGTAACAGGATCTATATGAACGTCAACGACCAATACTGGGTTTGCCAAATAATTAGTGACAAGGTATATATTTGAGATCGATTACTTGAAGTGAAAATATGAAAGTTTGAGTCACATTAGGACTTTGGGTGTCTAACTTTGTGTTTAGTTCAATTCATTTATTGTTGTTGGTAACTGATGGAATGTAACTAGGTGTTCTATGTTTGTATTTTGGGCATGTTCCAATTTATAGGAAACTTCTGACAAAATTTTTAGTAAATTGCTATGTATTTCAATAAATAAATATTTATAGTTAATTTGAGTTTTCTAAATTTTATTTTTATTCCTTGGTTTGGTTCTGAGTCTTATTTGTTTCTTTGTTGTGAAGTCATGATTACAGAGATTTAGTTATCCATTCCTCCGATCAATTATGTCTCCGTGTAAGGTGTGACACACATGGTGCTAAATGATCAACAATGTAGTGTAATTGTTATGTTTGATGTTTGATTTGTCAATTAAGTATGTTAGGATTGATCTTGTTAGTTTTTATTTTCAACTTATTGTAATGCAACTTTACCTGACGAATGTTTTTTTGTATTTTTTTTTTATGATAATCAAAAGAGAATTTAAGGAATTTTTTGTTTTTGTTTTCTAAAGGGTGATTGTTTTGATACAAGTAATGGGATCTACTCTACTCTTATTTTTTAAGGAACAAGGCAAGGGAGAAGGGATATCTACTATAACGAAAAGAGAAAAAAAAACTACATACCAAAGAGGAGACTCTATTTACCATATTCCAAACTTAATTACCTTCATCATTGCTGATTGAACAGACAAGCGGGTTGTCTTGTTAATTGAACTAACAATTGGTTAGCTGGGTATTTTAACATTACTTGTTAAGCTAAAATAAATATCTTCACTAAAATTTAAAATACTCTAAAATTAGTATTAATTCATTGCATTGAACTAAAATCATTGTTATCGACTGTAATAAAAGCTAAAAATATTTCTACATACATAATTTTTTTTTTTTTTTAGTGAAAGCTCTTGTAACACTTGTTAAGATGATATCTATATATATTAGTATATTTATCTAAGAAGTGTCCTTAGGACACTTGTAAGAGCGTATACTTGGAAAGATTTTTGAATTTAATGCATTTAGTTGTTCATGGTTTTAGAGAAATATGATAAATAAATTGTTACTTTTAGATTGTTTTAAATATCAATTATCGTATTTATTGTATCTTAACAAATATCATTTAGGATGCTCGTTAAAAACTATATTAATATATTTATATATAGCAATGATTTTACTAAAATATAGTTAATTAATTTTAATTTTTAAATATAGTAATTTTCAATTATTGTACCTTAATAAGAGGGACGAGAATCATCTATCCCATTTTGTTGTCTCTTTTTCTGTCTCAAAATTATCTCACTTTTAACAGTGTTACTTTCGTCATAACCTATCATCCCAGTTACCCCTCTCAAAATATATTTCCTAAAAATTATTAAAATTCATAAATTAGAAAAAGAGAAACAATGAACAATTTAAATCAACAAACCCCAAAATTGATTGTCGTGAATCACAGAAATAATCGAGAAGTTCAAGAGAGAGAAGTAAAGACGCAATTGAGGAGAGAGAATTAACGACGCAGTTCAAAAGATGGTGGAAGCACCAAATCAGTTGATGAGAAGGATCGAGAAAATATCATAGCAATCAAAGAGAGGGAGCACTGATTTGCCAAATTCCAATCTTGACTTTCAAGTCTTAATTTGAATTGAGCTAATTTTGATAAGATAGCTTTGTTTATATTGGGTTAGGTTGGAACTTAGGCTGCCAAGGATGAATACATTGTATAAAATACAAACATACCCAATAACATAAAAGTAATATTTTAAAACATATCAATATTTCGGTTGGATCAATTAACTGAATAAGTAAAAACGTCTTACTTACAAAACTGATCCGACCAGTCTGGAATACAAATTTGCAAAATGACTATAAAATTGTATTTTTCGTGTTGGTCGGTTTTAGATGATAAGAGTCGATTTTAAGGCAAATTTTAATTTTTCAATTAATATTCTCATCCCTAATAAAAGTTAGTTCATGTTGAGTTTTAATTAAATATCACTGTATGTCTTGATTTGTTAAAAAAATAAAATAAAATAACAACAACGAAGAATTGATAAAAATATTTTATTAAAAAAAAAAGAACACATGGATCTCCTTAGGCTAGAGATGACATTAGAAGTATTCAATTATTAATGCCCATTTAGGAATGGGTGCGTATACATCTTCAGTGACTTGGTGGAGTATCACCACCCTGGCGGCACCTAAAGATTATCTCGCAACCACGGCTATAAGGATTGCTTGGCTTCCCAACTTTGTTGTTGCAACCAGGGTGCCTACGTCCAAGTATTTTGCATGGATCAATGTCATGATCATTGTTGATTGGTGTAGGTGTAGCTGCCTCCGCTGCCGCCACTGCCTCCTCTGCCTTTACACGGTGGAGCACCGCCATACAGAGGAGAATCAAGCACAAGAACGATGAATTCATCTTAAAAACTCCCATGATGAAATTATTGCCTATTGATAAAGCTTACAATTTTGAGCACATGGACAGAATATATATGAGTTACCTTTTTCTAGAGGAGTAGTAGTATGTCAAATTTGTAATGAAAATTCATAACGGAAAATATTAAACACTCATAAAATTAAAATTTACTAGTTAAGAATTAAACTTATTATTTTAAACGTAAAATTGGAATTAAATATTTTTACTGCTAATAAATAGGAAATTATTCAGTTATTACTCTTGTTTTGTATTAATTGTGATACATGTGCACACATAGTTATCATATTATTTATAAAGTTTTTAAAAGATGCCTAAGGACACTTGTTAATAACGTATACATTAAATAATATTAAAATTATGATCAATTATCATAATAAATGTTATAAACTTACTATTTATAAAAGCTTAACAAGTACTTGTACTTGAATATCTACTAAATTATGCCACGTATCATTTTAATTAGTCTTCATTTTTCTAATTTAACCCACTGGTTGCCACTTGTACTTGCAGAGCTAATAAATCTACAGTCATTTGTACAATAATTTTCTTAAAACAAATCATTAGATATTGTTATTTGTGTCATTTCTATCTACTAAATACAATAATAATTATTAGAATGAATTGCTTATGCTACTTACAAATTGAGTATTTTATCTCATGAATGATCAAATTATGTATATATTGTAGTATATTAATTATAATGATTTGATGTGTTGATTAAAAATAATATAGAGCAAATTTGTCAGCACCACTATGCTTTACGTTTTTTGTTCCGAATAGTAGTTTCAAAAAATGAATAAATAAATTAAGTTCATTTTATTTATTTATAGGCTTATGTATTTTGTTTAAACATGCCACCAATATATCTATTTCCCATAACAATTTGTGTATCTATAAGAATAATTTTCAACTTCAATTTTTTGTAAATTTCAGATAAACACATAAAAATACAAATAACTAAATTACGTATTTGATATGAGAAATAAAATATGTAGCCATAAATTTAATATAGAATTTTATGACATATGTAAATTCTAAAACTAATAACTAACTGCAAAAATTATTTAAGAATAAAATTATATATGATATTGTCATGCTGTGTACAAATTACAAAAATAATAATCAACAGTAAAAATTATATTATAACTCACGCAAAGCACCAGACTAAAAACTAGTATATTCTTGTAATCGTACATATTCAATAATCTTAGTGTTCATGTACATGCACAATGACGAATAACCGTTAACTTTAAACATATTTATGTTATTTTAAAATTTAAAAGTTAGAAAACTCTTATTCTATTTTCGAATAAGTATAAATTAATTCATTTAGATTAATGATATATATATAATATAAAACTTAATTATTCTCTCTTAATAACTACCTATTACTCTACTACTCACGTAAATTAAATATTTTTTATTAATTTAAATCAATTAAAAAATTAAATTAATAACTATCTACTTGACTTCTCACTCACACACTAACTCATCTTTTATTTTTAAATAGAGCTAAAAAAATTTTAAATGAACACTTTTTACTTTTAAAAAAAATATATCATTTGGCACGTCCTTATGCTTGTGGCTAGTTAATCTAAAAGATTGAAATATTTATTCTTTATAAGATTTCTATATCTCCACATTCTTGGTATATATTTTTTTCATCACCGATGAGAGGAAAAATAAATTAAGTTACAGTTAGTTAACATTTGAATATGTTGGGATTTTAACCCAATCTTTGTTTTGTTAGTTTCCCAATTAGTTATTCTTGATTTCTTGGTGGAAAAGAAAATCTAATTATATTATGATTGAAGTTTTTTTTTAGATTTACCTTAATTTGTGAATAAATAAGTCTAATTAGGTTGTGATTAATTTTTCTTGGAGGAAAAGTTTGCTTGGTAAACAAGTCTTATGTAATATAAATATGTAAGTTTATGAAAGTTGCAAGATATGAGAAATAGATAAATTTAATATTCGATACCCTTTGAGGTAGGGGTGTGAGATCCATGAAAGATTCGTAAAATATACGGATAGTAGTGAGACACCATTTATAGGAATTATTCTTTCTATGAAATCTTTTTTCGAATAGTCGAAATTCTCTTCTCATTGAGAGATGTAGGTAATCTGTGTTGAACCTCATTATATCATGCTGCTGATTTTTATTTATTTTCTCTTTTCTCAATTAATTTATATTATGTATAGATGTTACTTTGCTGGTCCCAAGCCCATATAAAGGAAAATGGTTGCGATATGTTGATGGCTAGAGTAAAACTAGTCAAACTCTATGACGATGAATCTTACCAAATATTCGTTAGGGCGTAACTCTCTTAGCGACACCTTGCATCGAATCCCTGGTGTAGTGAGAAATGAGAAAGGGTTGGGTCGTCACATCCTTAGTGGCTCACCGCATCGGCGTCAAGGTGTGAGTGCAAAATAAGCAAGGGTTCTTGCATCGAGGGAGGGTGTGGGTAAAGAAGCTAGTCTAGGATAAGATTCACATAACTACTTGGAACATAGGGACTCTTACTGGTAAATTGAGAGAGCTTGTAGATACTATGAGTAGAAGAAAGATTAATATTACTTGCTTACAAGAAACTAAGTGGGTAGGAGAAAAGACTAGAGAGATAGAGAGAACATGATTCAATATGTGGTATACTGGTAAGACTAGAAGTATGAATGGAGTGGTGATTATTATAAATAGAAATTTTAGGGAAATTGATGATAAAGGAGAAGGCCTTCGATATTATTAGAGCCTATGCTCTATAAATAAGACTGGAAAAAGCTGCAAAGAACGTTTTTTGGGATGATTTAGAGAAGATAGTTCAAGAAGTGCCTTTAGGAAATAAACTGTTTATTGGTGTAGATTTGAATGGTCATGTACGAAGTACTAACAAGGGTTTCGAGAAAGTACATGAAGGTTATGGTTATGGAGATAAGAATGAGAGTGGAGAGTCTAATTTAGATTTTGCGGTTGTGTACGACTTCATTTTAGCTAACAAGTTCTTTAAGAAATGAGAGTCGCACTTAGTCACTTTTAGTAGAGGGTCGAATAAGAGTTAAATAGATTTTGTTATGACTAGGAGGGTTGATAGAGTGGTTTGTTAAGGATTGTAATGTTATGCTCGGCGAGTGTTTAGTGTCTCAGCACAAACTTATAGGTTATAGATATTGGTGTTAAGCGCTGGAAGCAAAAGTAATGAAGTGATAGGTGTAGTAGGACTAAATGGTAGAATTTGAATGGAGAAAAAATGTCTCATTTAAAAAAAAAATTGTTACAGAGTGATCCATAAAGGGTGGAGAGTGAGCTTAATATGATTTAGGATAAGATGACGAGTCATATCAGGAATACGGCTAGAAAGGTGTTAGGAGAAAATAGAGGACGTGGACCTCCTAAGAGATATAGCGGTGGAATGAAGAAATTCAACAAGTTATTAAAGTTTTTAAAAAAGTGTTATAAAGATTACGCGAGTGTAGGAATAAAGATAATTATAAGTGTTTCAGACAAGTTAGAAAAGATGCTAAGAAAGTAGTTAGGGAAGCTAGAGACAAGTCTTGTGAAGGATATTACCAAAAGTTAGAGACAAAGGATGGAGAGAAAGATATTTATAGGATTATCCAAGCAAAGAGAAAGAAGAACTAAGGACTTAAATCGTATTAAGTATATTAATGATGAGATATATAAGGATTTTAGTTAAGGAAAACGAGATTAATGAGAGATAGCAAACTTAATTCGATATTTTATTTAATAGAGATTCAAGGGGTGACACTACAAGAAAACTGGACATTTTCTACCAACTTTTTTCCCACAAACTTGTAAATGACTTTTACCTACAAACTCACCGACAGATTAGAAAAAATAATTTACCAACAAACCATTTGTCGAGATGTCCGTTGGTATTTTGGTTGTACTAACAAACTAAGGTTTGTAGGTAAAAAATTCAGTGCTTTTCCCACGAATTTTAGTCTGTCGGAGAGTGATGAGCACCGTTTCATCTTTAACTCTACCGACAAACTCCCATGAATTGTGGTTGAGTTCTAAATCCCTAAATTAAAAATTATTTTCTCTATGACTTTCTCTCCTCAACCTTTAACCCACCGCCTTTCTCTTTCCCTACGATCTCGACCAACTACAAATGCCCTTCACACAGCTAACCTAGTGCCTGCTCTTCAACATCAGCAGCAGTTCTCGTGCACACACTGAGGTAGAAAATCCGAAAGAGAGATAGAGCTCTCATGGCTGGGGCTCTGCTTATAGAAAGAGAGAAAGAAGAATCCCTAATTTCTCAATTCTTATACATCTAGCGGTGCAACGTCTTGGTGAGATCTGTCAAATTTCATGGTGGTTGCTTTTTGTTTTTGGCTCTTTTTCCTTCCCTATTTGGCTTAATTACAGGTACTATTTTTTGGAATACTTCCTTGGGGAATTTAGTAGCAGAGTAGTCAATTGGTCTATGTACAACCGATAGTTTTTTTATTGGAAACTCTTAAGCTTGAGAAAAAAGAGTACAACAAACCTTTAACTCTCTTTTTCTTTTTTGCCAAATATATGCAGGAAACACGTTTGGCAAATTTTTGCTTGTCTCATGGTAATGAGAAGCTAATTGATGACAACTCTGCACTTCAAGAGTTTGGCATTCGAAACAATTCTCAGGTATAATTCCATGCTTTATGAGTTTGAAGAAGAAATTGTTGAATAATTCCTATGGTTTCGCCTGCTAATGATGTTTTGTTAATATTTATCATTTTTCTGACTTTTTGAAACAATATATTCTGTCAATAATTCCTATGGCTTCCAATACCATGAGCTTGTATGTGCATCCCAAAAAATATTTATATAGCTCAATTATATCTTATGTTATCCCATATATATCATAAAATTAGAATATTTCATCAATGGTGTCATTTTCTTCCTTTGTAAGATTTTGAGTTGAATCAAAACCAGAAAATTGATTTAAAAATTGGTTTTCCTTTTGAGTTCATTTCCTTCAACATTTCGCATTTTTAGCCTTAACTTTTAAAATATACTGGTACTTAGAAATCTAAGATTTTTTAGTTCCACTTTTGGTGGATCTTAAAATCAAAAGTCTAATACATGCACCATTTCCCGTCCATATGACTTCTGAGAGTTTCACTTGCATCTAAAAATACATGTGACTTCAACATTCCTCTGTCCTTGATGGTTCATTATACCCATCATAAATATGATTATAAGGTGAAGGTTTAAAGTTTATATTTCTGCTAACAGAATGTTGAATTGCTTATAAAGCCATTAAACTTGCATCTAGTTCACTCAAAGACAATAGTTGACAAGTTTGCTGCTATTGGAATTCTTCAGGTATAGTTATCTGATCAATTCGGTTACATCAATTAATATCTCTCAAATAGGAATAGATTTATTAATTAGATTTTGACTTGAGATACTGTAGTATGGTACAATGATGAGGTTACAACTTGTTATTTTTTGCATGAAGATGTTACAACTTGTTATTCTCTTCACTTGTAATGCAAAGAATGGTTTTTGTTTAACTTACCTTCCTTCCTTCTATTGTATTATTGCATCAGAATGTGCCATTCAAATCATTTCATTAAGGTAGTCTTGAACTTTGTTGTTTGGACAAATAAACACTTCTTTAACGTAAAATTATTGTTGCGAGGTCATTGCATTTCATTTTAAATAAAAATAGAAGAATATCATTGATTAAATTTTTTCTTCAAGTTCTTTTTTCTTTCTTGTTTTAGTTACTTTGATTTTCTTTCTTTTGTAGATTTCTGATTTAGTTGGTGTATTAAGTTATTTTTGTGTAGACTGTAGAGGTTTTGGTTGTTCACAGGAAGAAAAACTCACATGGTGGAAGAGTTTTCATGGAAATATGAGTTTTTCCCTGCTGCCACCTGGAAAGAAAGACAACAGTGACAAATACTTTGGTGGTTTTTGTTTGTTTTTCGGTAATGTGCTATGTATGTGAAAATGAACCAAAAACATAGGTTTTTGTTTCTTTTTTTGTTTGTTTATCATATTACATATTGTTCATCTAGTAAAATAGTAGTAACATACTGTTTTTTATGCTCTATTTTTTAGATTTTTGCATTTGACAGCTTTCTAGAGCTTACGGAGTACAATCAAGATATGGGAAGAAATTACAAGTATGATTGGATAATTGAATTCTGGATGCTAAGCCTGTACTAATTTAATTTAATTAGTTATTTCTAGCTTATTGGCTTACTAATTCTATTGAATTAGCATATGCTTACATTTTTTTATTAGTTTCTTTCTCTTTAGTAGTTTGAATTCTTTATAAATGTCTAATCTCTGAAACATGGCATGTCATTATATCTATTTAGTTTAATCTTGACGTTTGTTATATTAACATTTAAATTCTTTTTTTTCTTGCGCAATAGATTCTAAGTTATATATTATAGAATGTCTCCGTCTATGAGAATGTAGTGATGATTTGTGAGTCTTTTGTTACTTGAATAATTCATTCTTTTCAAATCTATATATTTTGTACCATTATAGAAACTATAAAAATTTGTGTTGGCTTTCGGTCTAGGATGTGTTGATTTGGAATAGGACTAGGTTTGAGAATTGTGTCACAACCCTCACGGAGGCATGACTGGCAAGAGAGTTAGATAACCAAACCTTCGTAAAACAAAGTAACAATCATGACTCTTGACCTAACTAAAAAATAAAAGTCCATTGTAAAAGTTTGTTTTTCTGAAACAAATAGTAGCTTACTGAAAATTTATATAACATGTTTCAAAATATAATATGTGTTCCTAATTCTGCACAACGACACGAGGACTAATATCTATACTATTATATCATACAAAATTAAACATTCCATCCATTCTAGTGTGACTTGCAAACTTTCATCCTTGAATGTAAGTCTGAGATCCTGTAAATACCTTGCTGTACTAAATCGTCGAGTTACCAACTCGGCGACGCCATGTACCGAACTTCTGATACTTAAAAAAAAATTCACAAGAGAGGGGTGAGTCTTATAGACTTTGTGAGTGGAAAAATCATAGCCAAAGGGTACTAGTATCAAACCACACAAATATGTAACATATATATTAACATTGCTCATATTGTAACTCACGTTACACGTATATATTGTAATAATCATAAAGTCACAATTTACATGATACACAATATCACAAATTAATCAGAGAAATAATATCAAGCAAAGCAACCAAAGGGCCAACAGTGACCCAGTCTTACACAACATTTTCACCCTTACCGGGCATTTACATGCTCGCGCAATAATTTGATCTCTGTACACAATCCATCCCACACTGGGATGAGCACTTAATTTAAAAAAAAATTATCAGAATCAGAATTTTCTTAAGATTTTAAATCAGAACATCCTAGGTCTACCTGGATTTTTACTTTCGGAGGTAAAAATTACTTTTCATAAAAAATCACACTTTGTTGCTCTTATCAACCACAACCAATGTAAAACAAAGCAACCAATATCAAACAAACATAATACAAATAAATTACTAAAATACTCTACTTGCTTATTTTTCATATATCACGTATATTCAAATACACATATAATTAAACATATTAATCGAGCCTCTAAAGACAGCAATTAACCATTCACTAATAATCGATTTCATTCGTCAGTCACACTAGCGTCCACGCGTCTTATCAGGTCTACATTAGAATCTGGAACTGAAATTCATATTCCCAAATAATATAGTTCATAAACGTGTTTGTTATAATCTTTTAATTACTAAGCTTTAATCTTAACTTGTATATGTTTCTTTGTGAAAGTTTTCTATCAAGCTATTACAAATTAAGTAGTATGAATTATACTTTATGTGATAAGATTAATAATGAAGAAACATTATAAATGTCTTGACAAGAGTAGAAGAAACAATTAAAAAAATAAAAATAGAAAGCACTTAGTAAATTAGAGATGTTAAAACTGTCCAAACTTGGGGTTTGGACCAGTGTTCACTTTAACGGTCATATCTTTCTCTAGGAATTTTCAAATCAAGTTTTATAAAATTTATAAATTACTAGACACATGTAGCTTTATAATGGTATATCATTTGTAATTTTTGGATTTGTATATCAATACATTTTATTCTTTGAAGTTACACCAAATTCTACAAAACGCAGGATTTTGACAGCTCTGACCTTACCTTAGTTAATTGAACGTAACTTTCTCTAGGAAAAACGAAATTTGATTCTATTTGTTGGGTTTATTAATAAAAAAAATATATAGATCTTTATTATTTAGAAACTTTTCCTAAAATCTGTCACGAACCAATTCAATTTCTTACATGAACCAAAAATAGGGCACTATTAATCCTACCTGACCTAGCCGTAGTCTAATAGCTATAACTCATAACATATTTGGAACCAAGCTACGAAATTTTGTAGGTATCTTATCAAGACTCTAAGTTACATTTTCTATTTAGAACTTGTAATTTAATTCTGCCCTGAAAGTACCCAAAACACAAAATTTCTCTCACCCATGAACTCTGTCCTGCATCCCTTCAAAAACCATTCAACTCTCACTTTTAACACTTTCCCCTCACAACTAACCCTCCTTTGTTCATATCCATTAATCACTTTCATCAAATTTCTCATTCACCTATCAACAACCCACTTTTTGCTCTTATTTATAAACTTTTATTCAAACTCAAATAATACTTAACCTTCCAACAATTTGAAATAACCTAGTTTTACTTATTAGGATAATAATTAGTTTAATTTAGGCATTTTATATCATCACAAACCCATTTCTAAAACTTACTTTCCCACCAATCATATACCGATTATACATATATATATATATATATATATATATGCATATATGTGTCTTACTTTAAAATCTCATCAACTTTCATACACATTTTTACATTTAATTTCTCCTAAGCATATTGTCAAATTCATTACATGCATATTTTAGTCTATTATATATATATATGTATAAATTCATATCCAAATACAATCAACATACTCATATTAACTTTTAATTATTATTCTTATCCTTCCTACTAGGAGTGGCAATGACCCGAGCTAGCTCGTGAAAAGCTCGTGAGCTACTCGTTAAGAGCTCGGATAAAGCTAAAAAACAAGCCGATCTTGAGTTTTATTTTAAGCTCGTTTAGTAAAACGAGTTGAGCTCAATCTTTCTAAAGCTCGGCTCGTGAGCTAGCTCGTTTAATATTATTTAATAAAAATTTTATTATTTATATATACATTTATAATAAATCTATTTATATACAAAAAAACTAACACAAATTGTTACTTGGTTTAGTGGTAATTTGCATAAATATTCACTAAGAGATATTAGGTTCAACTCTCCTTGCATATAAAACTTTATTATAATTTTCAAAAAATCTACAAGAGCTCTTAACGAGCCGAGCTGGGCTTGAATATTTGCTCGCGAGCCTGAGACGAGCTCGAGCTCGGCTCGTTGACACCCCTATTTCCTACTCATTAATTTCATACTCCTAAATTCAGCAATTAACTATAAAGCCACCTCAACTAAATAATTAAACAATTGAAGACCATTCACCTTTCTTGCTAGCACCTAATTTTCTATCACCTTCCCAACGTTGGCTACTCACCATGCCAAAGTTGTAATCCTTTCCTCCACGATGCTGCCTGCACATTCTCACTGCTTGCAAGACTTCAACACTACTGCCGTTGATGGAATTTAGCGAGAGGTAGGAGGTTGTGGCTTGCTGCCACTTTCACGCCACCGAGTAACTACTGCTGACTTTGGCGTGACTAACCAAGAGGGAAATTAGTAAAGAGGAGGCACAAAGAAAAAACTTGATTGGTGTTTGTTTATTCTTTAATTTGTGTATAAGTATATATTTGTATAAATGTTAATCGTAATCCCACGTGTTTAACCCTTTATCTTCTTTTTTAAAAAAAAATCACACTATAACATCAAGCTGCAAGCCAAATTAGTTTTGTCTTAACTGTGTATATAATCTATTTATTTACTCTAGTTTATCTTATTTATTAATTTAATTCCTTCTATAATTATATTATTTACCACCATCTCTCACGTACACATTGATACTTATTGCTTGTATAATTAAAAATTTTACGTTACCTAAATCTTGACGTTATTACATCAAATATTCCTAATATCACAGGGTTATAACAGATTGATTGAGACATGATTAGGTCTATTTGATAAAATAAAAAAACCCAAACTCTTATTTATCTTCTTGGTTCTATGTCTTTATTATATAATTGAAATTGATGTAAGAGGTTAATTCTTATTTTAGAATTCTTGTAAGTAACAATTGGCTATGACAGAAATTTTATATGTTATTTGTTGGGTTTTAACTTATGCTTTTGATCCATGTATACTTACTTTATTATATTAAATCTTTGTATGAGAGGCCGCTAGTGCTTGATGTATCCTTTGATGATAATTGTGTATTGGAATATTTTTTTAAGTCTTGAATTGGTTTTCATCCTTGTATTTATGATACTGACTATTTCTATTATGGTTCCTTTTGTAGGTTGAATCATCCAACTAAATTTCAAGGAGGAGTTTCAATCACATATTCAACTTCAAGCTGGTTGCATTTTTCATGTATATACATACTACTTATTAGTTGTTATGGATAGATGCATTCTTCTTTTTTTTTTTAATCTTTGATAGATTTTGATTATTGTTATATTTGTTACTAATCTTGAAAGTTCATTTATATAACTATAAATAAAGGTTATTAGTTTATTAATTATTTATGTAGCATGTACTTGATTCAATCACGCCAGAGAACTCGTACTCTACCATTATCTCTCTGTTTCAGCATTTAATAATCATAGTGCTAGTATTTATTGTTATAATTTTTTTTTATAAAAATAGTAACAATAACTGACAAACCATATGGGTTTGTCGGAATTGCCGACAAACAAAAGGTTCGTGGGTAATTTACCGGCAAACCATGTGGTTTGTGGGTATTACCCACAACCATCTTTTCTCCATCCCATTTCTGACAAAAAGTTTATCGGTAATGTTTTACCCACAAATTAGGCATTCTTTTTCCACAAACTTGGTTCGTAGGAAATGTTCAGTTTTCTTGTAGTGTGATATTAGGGACCTTGATGACGTCATAGATGATACGAAATACAGATTTGTTCGTTAGATTAGAACACAGGAAATTAAAAAAGCTATTCATAACATGAAGAATGGTAAGACAATGGGCTTAGATGATAGACTAATAAAAATTTGGAGATGCCTAGGAGATATTGGAGTAACTTGACTTATAAATCTTTTTAACAAGATTTTAGTAACTAAGAAAATATTCGATGAAGAAGAGTACATTGATCCCTATTTATAAGAATAAATGATATATTCAAAGTTGTACAAATTATCGAGGAATAAAACTTATATGTCATACAATGAAGTTGTGGGAGAGAGTGATTGAGTGTAGGCTTAGGAATGAGACTCTAGTTTTTAAGAATCAATTTGGCTTTATGCCGGGAAGATCTACAATGGAGACTATTTTCTTACGTAGGAGATTAATAGAGAAATAAAGAGAAAAGAAAAATGATCTTCACATAGTTTTTATTGATTTAGAAAAGGCGTATGATAGAGTGTCAAGATAAGTCTTGTGGTAGATACTCGAGAAAAAGAAGGTCATAACTAAATTTGTAGAAGTTATTAAAGATATGTATGAGGGAGCAATGACTAGGGTGCGGATCGTAGATGGTATGACTAGAGACTTCCCGATCACGATAAGTGTTCATCAAGGCTCATCCTTAAGCCCTTACCTATAATATTCAAGAAAACGCTCCGTGATGCATGCTGTTTATTGATGATATCGTGTTGGTAGATAAAACTAGAAAAGGTTTAAATTCCAAAATAGAAATGTGGAGGAACACGTTACAATTTAAATGCCTTAGATAGAGTGCTATTTTAGCGAAACTAGAGGAGGCTCGAATGAAATAATTTTGAATTGTAAGACAATCCCTACAAAAGGATGTGTTTAAGTATTTAGGTTCATTTATATAAAAAGATGGCACAATTGAGCATGATGTAAACCATAAGATCAAGGTAGGGTGGGTGAAGTGGTGAAGTGCTTCGGGAGTTTTATGTGATCCTAAAATGCTAAATAGATTGAAAGGAAAATTTTACAAGACGGTAATGAGACCAGCTATGATGTATGGTACCAAATGTTAGGTAATTAAGAAGCAACACTCGTATAAGATGGGAGTAGCCGAAATGAGGATGTTGAGATGGATAATCGGACATACAAGAAATGATAGAATAAGGAATGAGGAGATCTGTAAGAAGGTGCAAAGAGCACCTATTGAGGAGAAATTGAGGGAGAATCACCTATATTTGTTTGGACATATCCAACGTTGGCCAATAGATGCAATAGTTAAGAAATGTGACTTGGTACAGGTGCTAGAAGTTAGACGTGGTAGGGGAGACTGAAACTTACATGGGACAGTCATCGAGAAAGATATGACTACTCTAATGATTACATGGGACAGATCGAAACTTACATGGGACAGTCACTGAAACTCACTAAAAATGTTGATCGATGCGAATGGAAGAAAATGATTCATATAGCCGACCCCAACTAGTTTAGGATTTAAGGCTTAGTTGAGTTGAGTTAAGTAGTTGTCCTTTTACTACAAGCTGTCTCAGACTACAGATGTCACAAGGAATAAAGAAAAGGGAACTTCAAAGAGAAAATAGGGTTTAGCCCAAGTAATTCGTTTGGGTTGTATTTTGATATAGATGACCCATCAAATAAAATAAAAAGCAGTTTTGTGTTTAGTTAATCATGTTTCTTTCATTTTAGAAAGTTAAAACTTTTGTTTCTAATTAAAAATTATTCCTATTAGTAAAAACATATCCTTATTATTCTTTGGTCTGTCATTTTAAGGGGTTGGTTTCAAGTAATTTAGTTTTAATGGTTCAGCTCTAGAAAACACTATGATAAATAGTGAGATGTCATAATCAGATATAGTATGAGAAATTAGATTATTGCATATTTCAAGAAGATAAGTTGCTAAACTTTGAAATCTCTTAAAGGAGAGATTGGTTTTAACAATCATCATACTAAAAAATTGAAAATAGAAATAGCTCTTTTTTCTAGTTCCGGAAGCTGTTTAACCTCTGCAATAACAAAGAAAGATTACTATCTTGTCCATTTATAAATCGTCACCTTCTAACCTTATACAGTAGCAAGTGAGTTGTATTCTCAATGAGAGAACACAAGTAGGAGTGGACCCAGGAATTTTAAGTAGCCCAAGCCAGTATTATACTAAAATAAAAATAAATAATTTACATCATTCATCACCCATGAATGTGAAATCTAAAAATATAATCACTTAGAACCAAATATTTTATATCTTTCATTACCCATAAAATGGGGATCCAAATATTCAAATAAAAAACAACATATATTCTTTTGTCACCCTTGAAGGTGAGAATCCAAATAAGAAGGTAAAAATAATTTAAGCATTAACTGAGCTCTAGTCCCTTTCTAGAAGTGAATTTATTTATGATCTCATCACTAGAAAATTGATCGGCAATTTCCTTCTAAATATACAAAAGTAAGCAATCTATAAGAATATTATCATTCATCTTACTACAAAGACGAGTCTTGATAATAGACATTGCTAAAAATGATCTCTCCATAGTTGCTGTTGAAACATGAAGTGTTAAAATCAGACGAATTAACCTGTCAACCAAACAAAATTTTGGACTCTTATCAATCAATATCATTTTTTGGCAAAGCTCGGAAGTGATGAACATTGCATGTCTAGATTTCGACAAACATTGTCCTTATAATGTTGTAACTTATAATGAAACATGAACAAATCTTTATCTATAAAATTCTCTGGATAGTACTTTTATGCAAGTGTATAGAGTTTTTCAGCATTAAATAATTTAAAAAAATATCTAGGATCCAAAAATGCATTAAGAATGAGTAGTTCAACAATCTTTGCACCAAATCTAGTGCTCATTTCTTGTAATTGAGAATTTATAACAAGAAGAAAAATATTCAACTCGATAATAATGCTCAACAGTATGATTTTTTTGATGACGACGACCATGACCAGTTAGGTATGGAGAACCCATATCAGGAATTGTAACATTGTTTTTGTTACAAAATGATTTCTCCTATTCAAGAAAAATATCCCAACCATTTTCTCTAAGTTGTTGGAGCAACTTTTTGGTTGATGGAACAAGATTCATAGCATTTAAAATGTCTTGAGACTTTTGCTGCAAAGCTTAACATAAATTATTTGTTATCCCCAAAATCTCTTTCATTAGATGAAAAATAAACACAAACTTAAATGACATCAATACATCAAGTGCTCCACTTGCCTCTGCACATTGAGATTAATTATCATCATCAATTACTCTTTGGAGAACAATACCTATTAAGTAAAACAATTTCAATAAACTCAATATAGAATTCAAATGTGAACTCCAACAGGTGTCTCCAGAACATTGTAAAGATGTAAGCTGATTAGCTCCTCTCCTAGTTTGAACTTCTTTTCTAGCAATCATATCAAATATATGTGATGTGTGAAATGCTTCTAACTCATCAAGACGTTTTGAAGAAGCACAAGTAATATTCACAATTACACTTAGCATAGATAAAAAAATTAAAGATAATGATCACATCTTAGGATGCTCTAACTAATGCTAATTGTAACCTATGAGCGAAGCAATGAATAAAATAAGCTTGGGGACAATCATTAAAAAATAGAGCTTGTAACCCTTTAAATGCATAATACATATTACTAGCACCATCATATCCTTGTCTTCAAAGACTAGCTATGTCGAGAGTGAGATGAGAAAGTACATTAGATATTTCAAACCTTAAAGTGATAATGTAGTTTCTTTTATATGAATAAGATCAAAGAATCGCTTTCTAAAAAAACCGACTTTGTTGACAAATCTTAAAACAATTGTCATTTACTCTATCAATGATTCATCAAGAGCTTCATCAACTAAAATAAAAAATCTCACGTCGCCTAGTTCATCACGAATCGCCTTCTGTGTTTTATTTGAAATAATCTCTAAAATCTCCTTTTGTACTTTTAGAAAAAATAATGTTGCATTTTTGGGAGCATTAGCTAAGACACTATCTTCAATTGTTTTATCAAAACTATCACATCCCTCACGGAGGCATGATGACCCTATGAAATAGGTAACCAAACATCTGTAACTCTGACTTCAATACAAAGAAATAACTATGACTCTTGACCAAACCAATGAATAAAAGTAAAAATTGATAAAACAAAAGTTAACTGTAAAAAATTGTTTACTGAAACAGATGATAATTTAATAAAAATATTGGCAGAGCTTCCTTGTAATACGGAACATACCCAAAATACAAATATGAAAATTCTTGGTTACATATACAATTAGATCACAATAACCACAGAATTACACAGGGAGCATCAATCATATCACAAATAATAAATAAAGAGACTATTATATAACATAATCAAACATCCCACAGTTCTTAGTATGACTGCAATATTTCATCCATGACTTTAAGTATGAGATTTTGAATATACCTTGCTGCTAAACACTCGGCAAGCCCAGTATTGGTAATTGTCGACCCTTGAAATCCTGTTACTAAAAAAAATATTAACAAAAAAGAGATTAGTCCTACGAACTCAATGAGAAGAAATACCAGCATCACTCAATACATGTATATAATATATAGTCAATTAATATCAACATATCAAAAATTTCAAAACCACTAAGATTACATGTACACGATTACAGAACATAAAACTTAACAATCACAGTTCAAATAGTACTCTGTATAATTCAATCAAAACAATCAAAGCACAAAAATCATATAAAGGGCCAAACGAGTAACTCAGCCCCGCACAACAAGTATCTCCCCCCACTAAGCATTTACACACCAGGACAACAGGTTATTCTCCAAACATAATGCATCCCACCGGGGCTGAACACTCATTTCTTTTAAAACACTTATCAGAATCAGAATATCAAATCAGAACATCCTAGGTACACCTGGACTTTAGTTTCGGAAAAATGATTCAATTTGTTAGCCCTTATCAACCACAAACAATTTCAAATAGCAAACATAATTCAAATAATCAATCATAGCAATAAGATTCTTAGTTACCACTATATAACTTATATATACATAAATACATCAAACACACTAAAACAACAACCAAATGGTAGCAATTAACCACTCACCTTTTACCGATCTCATTTGTCACTTACTCTTGCTTTCATGCACATCATTGATTCAACAACACTTTATGAAGCTGCAATTACATTTTTCAAGTATTATTAAGTTTATCAATTTTTATAAATTATAAAATTTTAATTACAAAAATCTAGAATTATTAAGTTTCAAGTATTTATTTAAAATTTACTCATTTTAGGTATTATCACAACCTCCCTTAGATATATGTTTGATTTTAACCTACATACTTAACCTAATTCAATAAAACTAAATTTAAACATTAACTTTAAGAAGTTACCTCCCAAAATCAGCCTTGAACGCACTTAATTCTTCACATGAACAAAAACAGAGCTCTCTTAAAATTCCTGGTTGCCAACCTCTGATTCTGGTGCTTATAAAATTCTCATATTTAGGAATTAAATTACAAAACTTTCCAATCTATTTTTTCAAGATGTTAGGAACATTTCAGCTTCTGCGCTCTATTCCTAATTCATCTTTTAAGATCCCCTAATATCAACTACTTTAAAACAAGTACAGTCAGGACCCGAAAATCACAGCCATGACTTCCAATACCTCCAAAATACACACAACATGGAATTAAAACCTAAAGCACTCCAAAATTTTCCCTTAATATGCTAGAAACAATTCTTATTCAGAGGTCCTAAGCTAATTCCAACCAAAACACCTGATGAATTCTCTTGGACTGACTGAAGTTTGCCTAAAATCCTGCATGGACCTAGCTACAATCAACAACTCTAACGATAAATATACTTAGAACTAGGTTACAAAAATTTTCAAGTATCATATGAAGACCTTAAGCTACACTTTCCCTTTACAACTCTTAATTTAATTTAGTCCCAAAAACACCCGAAATACAAGATTTCTCTAAACCACGAAATCTGACCATGCATCCCTTCAAAAACCTCTTAACTCTAATATTTCAACACTTTACCTACAACTAACACTCATTTGTTCATACCCATTACTCGCTTTCATTAACTCCTTAACCATAACATTAACCAACCATTATCTACTCTTGTTTATGAACTTTTACTTAAATTCCAACAATAACTAACCACCAAGACTTAAATCTACCAAGTTTTACTTATAAAGTTATAACTAGTTTTTTTGTAGGCATTTTATCGAACATATTGAATGCATGATTTCCTTCCATTAATGTGTGTGTGTACGTATACATATACCTATCCCAATAATTCAACATAAATTCTCAAATTTCAATCATATTCATATTCCTACTTGCATTTAAATTAAACTAACTACCTTATAATTATCAAGCTTGAATTTAACTATACTCATTAACTTAGTTCAACTCCAAAATTTAACTTTGCAATTACTAATTAACCTCCCATGTGTTCATTATTCCTAACTTAAGGAAAACCACTACCTTAATTGATTGAAAAAAATAGAATCATCACTAGAAGGGGATGGCAACTATACATCTTAGATTACTAAGCCACAAATTATAACTCAAAACCAAGGGATGGCTTGTCCTTGGTGGTACTACCATGAAATAGGTAGCTACTATCCTAAATTGCCTCAACTAAGGAACTTAATTGCAACGCAAAAGATAGAAAGCATGGCACTGGTTGATTGAACAAAGGATGTTGCCACCCACATAAATTCAATCAACTCACCCACCTAAACCATGCTATAAACAAACACGGCCAAGGAGGAAGGTGTTTGCAGCAAAGGAAGCTAGGATTCTTGGTGAAAGAGGAAAACTTGAGTAACAAAACAAAAGAAAGGAAAAGTTCCAAAACAGGGAAGTTGTAGGTAGTTACAAGAGTTGTTACATGTTTTTTTTTCTTTCCAAAGCCCTCAATACTCACACACACAACCAAGGAAAAGGAAAGATGACGAGCTAACAAACAAGGAAGGAAGGCTCTCGGCCAAGCACAAGGGAGATTTACTATTGAACTTTAAATTGCTGCCTAACTAAGGTATTTATGGACTACAATCTAAGAAGGAGCTATAAGGTTCAAGGAAAAGGAGAAAAGGCCTAAAGTTCATCAATTCCCACACTCCAACCAAGAGAAAATAAACCATCTGCAACCTCACCACATGGAACTAAAAGACAGATGAGAGGATGGCAAGGTGGTGGAAAGTTCTACAAAGTCAGCTAACAAAAAGGAACAATAAGAAAAGGGTAAAGGTATAGGACAAAATTAAATAAATATAAGGTCAAAGTCAACAAAAAAAGGTTAAAGTATGTTTATTTTAATATAGTTTATTTTATTCCTACAGGTGTTTCACTTTTCAATAAAAAAAAAAAATTACACACTATAAAATCAAGTTTCCAAATCAAATATGTTTTGTTTTAATTGTGTATATAATTTATTATATATTATATATATTTATTTACTTTAATTTACATTATTTATTGATTTAATTCCTTCTATACTCATGTTATTTATGATCATCTCTCATGTACACCTTGATACTTATTTATCTTTATAATTAAAAATTTTAAGCTACCTTAAACTTAACATTATTACCTCAAATATTTCTAACGTTGCAATACTAGGTTATAACAAAAACTTGCACCATATTTAATCAATTCAATGAAATTACCACGATTTGTGGAACCTTCACTTTCATCATGAACTCTAAATGCACATGCTTGAAATGATAACCACCTCACTAACATCAATGGAAGTCTTAAGACGTAGTCTATTAGCTACTTGTTCAATTGTATGCTTATCAAATGCCATCTCAATGTGTTGATATACTTTCATCACATCAATGTACTTCCTTTGAGCTATATTGTGAAAGAAATTCTTGGTCTTACCCTCGTGATGAAACAATGTACAATCCTTCCCACCCACTCTTTTCCAAGCACTAAACCTATTTACAATAAATGTATCAAATCCACGTTGTTGTCCATTTTGCTTGTTGAAAAGAAAACATGGCAAACGGAAAACAAAATATTTTTCAGGTTAATATTCTAACCATGAATGTTTGCTTATAGCAATTCACATGAAAATATCGGAGATGACCACTAAAATTTTTTGTCGGATACTCATCAAGAATTGGCTGATATGGCCTAAGTTTAAAGTTTTCCCTTCGAGTTTCATTACGTTCATTGACATCATAATCATTTATTTGCTTACAAATTCCATAATCGTGTTCCTAAACAATTCTTATTAGTTTCTTCATCTTTGGTCTCAATTCCAGGAATCTTAGAAAGTCGAGCCTCACAATTTGAATCCAGAATAGATGGTGGAGATTGTGGCACAATGGATGGCAGAATCAAAGTCTCTATATTGTTCTCTAAATCATTCACAATTTTCTTTTTGAAAAATGAATCAATAGTTTTTGATTTCATAACGTAACCTATATATTAATTACAAGGAAAACATTTTATTGAAACTCAAAAAATAAAAAAATTCAATCAAGTAACTCAAGTGAGAAATTTGAAATATTTTCCTAAACTAGCAAGTAAACAAAACCATCCATCCTATCCTAATTCAAGATTGAGTAAATTCAAGATTTTTTTATATTTGTTATGGATTTCAATCTTTATGACTAATGTTGTTTTCAACAAATCAAATGATCAAGGTAGAATCATATTTACTTATTAGCCCAAAAAACTTTCTATATTCCAATTCTATATAAATAATTTTGTTGTCTTTTTTATGTCTAATAGAGTATAAGATACAAATAGCTTCATAAAGTAGTTAATCCATAGGCCATTAAGCTTAATGAACTAATTTATATGACTATCCTAAAAGCTCTAATACAAAAGGAAAGAGGGCAACTTAATCCAAATAATTAATAATGTATTCAGAAAACAAGATATACCTTACAAATACAGACACTAATCAACTTAATCCAAATAATCAATAATAAAAATATTAATGCCCCACCACTTTGTTCATTAACTTAAAAAAAAAAAAAAAAACATAAACCACCTTGTATTCATAAACCACATAAATATAATCAAAAAAATACTTCATAGAATACTTAATTAGTGTTGACTGTTGCTAATCCATATGGTCATCTATTTGACTTAATAAAAAATCCCTTTCTTAAAAGTCATGTTTTGAGCCCTATTTTTTCATGGAAAATGCCCTTTACATAGCCAATAAAGCTGTAAAGATATTAACTTACAAGGTAATTATCTCCCTATGACTAATTTCAACAAAGGCATAAAGTCCCACCAATATCTTTAGAAGCTCCAATCAGGATCCTAACAGGAGTTTCCACAGCTTAGGTTGCTCTTTCTTGCTACTATACTCTAGTTCAATCTTCTAAACCTTTCAAAGAGTAAGATTAATGGTAGTTTGTCACTTATTTCCCTACTAATTTTTTATTCGGCAGCAAAACACTAGGCCAAGTAGGCAAGGATGAAGTCACGAAGGGTAGAAATTTTGCCCTTTTCTGCTTTATGATGGATGAATGATGATAGGAGTCTTTAAGTGTTAGATTTCTTTTTTTTTTATTGAAAACTTTTACTCTGTATTTGAACTTTACTCATTGGTTTGTATTGTATTTGGGCTTAGACATTGGCAATGGTTTGTATTGTATTTAGGCTTAGAAATTAGTAAATTTTCAACGGGGCGCCATACTAAGTTAATTTAATTTTTTTTTTTTATATATAGCCTTAATAATATTTTTTTTTCAAAGACTCAATCCAGGCCCAGGCATTGGGTCCATTCCTGAACATAAGTTCAAACCTTAAAGCATGCGATTGTTGATACAATCATCCCAATCGCTATAAAGCCTGAAGGATTACTCTCATAATAATACCTATGGAGAAACCCAGGAAAAAAAATCTTCACCCTCAGGCAAAGAGATCTCACAAATCAAGATTAGGGTATGTTGCAGATATCAAGCTTTTTTTTAGAAAAGAGGTAGGGATAGGGTTGTCCCCTAACATGAAAAATACAATTTGGCGAGTGAGTCAATTTCTCATTAGGCCCTTGCCAATTCCTTGCCAAATTATTAAGTTAGGGAGAAAAGTGAGAAAATGGCTCTTGTCAAAATAAGGTCGATAATGGAGGAGCATGGGAAAATGCCCCACCATTCTTTTGCCATCTTGGGCAAGGGCGAATACATCCTCGCCATTCCTCCTCCACATAGAAGGGGAGTTCCTTTTCTGTTCTCCCTCAAAAAATGCACAACAATTAATTCCATTATATCCTTCCCCTCTTTGAGTTTTCAAATATTGTTGTCCTCGTCAATTAAGCCTCGTCCATATTGATATTAGCTACATAAAGTCTTGTCTCAGCCATTACCATATCCACTTTGTTGTTATAATTCCAAAACATCAAACATTAATGCAACAAATAAGGAATTACCCTTTTAGCATGTATCCTATCTCAGCCAAGTAAAACATAATAAGTTGTAAGGCTATCAGCCATAAATAAAGCAGTGGGAGTTTTTAACATGTCAACTGATAGTTCAATAGGAGTTACTCCCTTGGCTTTCACAACTCCACCGTGAAAACCTGTTACTGCACTCTCTGAAGGTATAAGTTCATACTCAAATTTGTTCAATTTATGGAAGGTTTTGAATGGCAATATATTCACTCTGGCCACATTATCTTCCAAAATACGAGTCCTAGGCTTCCAATCAAGTCTGGCTTGAATGTAAAGTGGTCGTAAGTGCTGAAGTCATTTCGATAGAAGGGCTTCTTGAAAGTCACCTCCGCCTGCCCATTTGTTAATGTTGCAGGTTCCTTTCCTTTCGACTCTTATTCAACACTCATAACCTCGATTTCAGTATCAGTTAAGTTTTCTATCATGGTTATTTGTGCCATATCCACTTCTTCTTCCTCCTCCACATCTTCATTCAATTCAAGTAATTGATCTAGATTCGGAAGAAAATCTTCAGGAAGCAAATAGTTAACATAAAAGTTTATGGGCAAGTCCAAACCTTTTTTCATTTTCGTCCTAACAAATGTTGATCAGATTCCCCATCTATCAAATCATCATCCATGGTATTAATAGGGGTTTTATCTTCACTTTCATTGGACGAGTGAGAAAAAGTTATTATTAGTGACACATCAGACCGTAGTAGCACTCTTAGCTTTCATATGTCAGGTGATTCTTCCATTACCTTAGCCTTTCCTTTGCCTGCAACATGAGTGGCTTTGTTACTATCCCCAGGTGTCACACCCCTCACAGAGGCATGACTGGCCGAAGGGTTGGATAACCAAACCTCCGTAACCCTAAATTCAAATCAAAGTAATAACCACGACTCTTGACCCAACAAAAATATAAATAAAAGTAATTTTTATAAAATAAAAATTTACAGTAAAAGTTTGTTTTTCTGAACCAATTAGTAACTTACAGCAAAGTTATATAACATGTTTCAAAATACCACAAATAAGTTTTTCTAATTTCATACAATAACATGAGGACAGATGTCTAGCCTATTACATCATGCCAAATTTGACATTCCATCATTTAAGTGTGACTGCAAACTTTCATCATTAACTTCAAGTATGAGATACTGAAAAATACCTTGCCGTACTTTGTCGGCAGGTCATAAACTCGGCGACACCATATATTGAACTCCTGAAAAAAAATATTATCCACAAAAGGGATGAGTCCTACGGACTCCGTGAGTGGAAAATCGTACCCAAAGGGTACTAGCATCACTCAGCACAAACGTATAACATATATATTAACCTCATATAACATTGTTCATATCATAACTCACATTACATGTATACATGATAATCATCATAAAGTCACAATTTACATGATCCACGCTATCACAAATCAATCAGATAAATAATATCAAACAAAGCAACCAAAGGGCCAACGAGTGACCCAGCCCCGCACACCAATATCACCCCCTGCCGGGCATTTACGCGCCCGCACACCAAATTAATCTCCGTACACAAATCCATCCCACCGAAGGCTGAGCACTCCAATAGTTTTTAAAATCATTGTCAGAAACAAAAATCATTTTCCAGAAAATGTTCACGAATTGGCCCTTATCAAACACAAACAATGGCAACACAGTAACCAATATCAAGCAAACATTATTCAAGCAAATCACTGAAATACTCCACTAGCTTACTTTCCATATATCACACATATTCAAATAAACATATAATCATATATACGAATCTAGCCCCTAAAGGCAGCAATTAACCACTCACCGTATTATGAATTACATTCTTCGCTCAATCCTCGAATTCACGTGTCTCATCCGGTCCACTTTAGAATCCGGAACTGAAATTCATAATTTCAAATAATATTTAGTTCATAAACGTTATTGTTATACTCTTTTACTTACTAACTTATATCTCAACTTATATAGATTTATTTATGTAAGTTCTCCTTTAATCTATTACATGTTAATTAATATGGATTAGACTTTAGGTGATAATGTTAATAATGAAGAGGCATTTTAAATATCTTGACAAAGCATATGATAGGAGGAACCATTAGAAAAGAATAGAAATCATTTAGTAAGTTAAAAATGTTAAAGCTGTCCAAACTTGAGGTTTGGACCAGTGTCCACTTTAACGGTCATATTTTTCTCCAAGAAACTCCGAATCCAGTTCCGTAAAATTTATAAAATACTAGACACATGTATCTTTATATTGGTATATCATTTGTAATTTTTACATATGTATATCAATACAGTTTATTGTTTGAAGTTGCATCAAATTGTGCAACACGCAAGATTTTTGACAGCTTTGACCTTACCTTAGTTAATTGAACATAAATTTCTCTAGGAAAAACGAAATCCAATTCCGTTTGTTGGGTTTATTAATATACAAGTATATCTATCTTTATTATTTCAAAACTTTTCCTAGAATCTGTCATTAACTCACTCAATTTCTTACATGAACCAAAAACCGAGCAGTACGAATCCCGCCTGACCTAGCCAGAGTCTAACAGCTATAACTAACAACATACTTGGAATAAGGCTACGAATTTTTGTAGACAATATGTCGAAACTATAAGCTACATTTCATCTTTTGAACTCTTTATTTAATTCAGTCTCGAAGACACTCGAAATACAATATTTCTCTCATCCACGAATCTGCCCTTGCACCACCTCCAAAATCACTTAAACTCTCATTTTCCACCACTTTCAAACTTCAATTCATACTCCTCACTCCACCTAATTCACTAACATTACTCTTAGTCCAATAAAATTCAAGATTGTATTAGTGGTTTACAATTAATCAAGAACTTAATTTGTCACTTTCCAATATCAATCCAATTAATTCTTATTCATTAAAATACAATTATTTTCTTATAGTCATTTCATCAACCACCTTATATGCATGTTTTTATTTATCTTATGAGCAAGTATCTATATATATATTCACCATGGGACTTACACAAGTCCATCAAATTACATTTTATTCATATTCCACTTACTTCCTTAATCCTCTACTTCTTGTGTTCTTTGATTATCATCCTTAATTCAGCCCACATCTACACCATAAATTGCTGCCAATTCTATCCTCCCCTACGGCTACCAAAGGCTGAAAACAGGGCACCAATTAACCCAATCTCAGCTAACTCTTTGATTGGTTATCCACCCTTATTTAGGCAGCCTCTAAACACTCCCAACCACCCATTTACACGGCAGTAAGCTGAATTAAGATTGCGCAACCAATTTCCCCCCCTTGCCAACACCTATACCCACACTATTTCAGTAACCCCAAATAATCTACGTAGCTGAAATTTAAGGAATAGGAGCAGGATTCAACATTAAGGAAACAAAACAAAGCAATTAAATCAAACCCTCTCTTAACCAAATTCTCAACAGCAGGAAGTTAAGGAAATCAAGGAAAAGAAATCCAAAGCAGTACTTTTAACTAGAGTAAGACAATCTCTCATGCTCCTTCAAATCCAAATAGCCGTGAATACCAGAATAAAGGAGAAAGGAGGCTCACCACCCAGCTGAGTTTGAATGCCCAAGAAAGGATCCACTTCACGGCCAGCAAGAAGAAGCAACAGAGCAAGTCTCCAAAGCTTATCAGCTGCTGTCTCAAGCAACTCCCATGGCAGCCCACGCTAAGCAAGGAAGAAAAATAAGGAAGTTTGATACCAAGGGCTCAAAGGTCGGCTGCAAGGAAGGAAATCATGACAGGAGAAGGAAAAAAATGGACGCAAGGTTTTTCTCTAGAAAGTTTGGTTGGCAAGGGATAGAAAAAGAAAAATAGAGGCGTGAGGGGAGGGATGGAATAATGGAAAAAGAAAACAATATAAAATAAAATAATACAATTATGTTCAAAGTCAAAAAGTTATATTTGTGATGTGTATATTTGGGATTTGAATTTAAATAATATTACTTGGGTATATACTCCTATATACACACACACATATATATATATATATATTTTGTTCATATTTAAACAATTATAACAAAAATTTATTCTTGCACTATTTCCATATTTATACAAGTTTTCAATTACGTGCATTTGTCTTAGTATGAAATTTAATTATTGAGTCGTGAAAATTTCTGTACAAGATTTCTAGAACGCAAGTTAAAGTATCGGGTTATCACACCAGCCTTCTTTACCTTTCCTTTGCCTGCAACATAAGCAGCTTTGTTACAATCCCTATACTTCTTTACCTATGACTTAATTTGAAGTAGGGGAAGAAATTTCATTCTTTTGGCTTGTTAGTTTTTTATAACCACTTGATCATGTTAAATATAGGATAAATTCCCTTGTGATAAAGCTTGTTCCTTTATGGCTTGATTAAAACGTTGCCACCTTCTTTTCTGAGTCTTTGCCCTGAAATGGCAAAGTGGAAGGCCAAGTGATTCTGGTGGCTAGTATAGTTATTAGAGTTATCATCATATTAGTGATAAAATAAAATTCACAATATCATGGTCAATTCAATAACTGCACTCTGCAAACGAGAAACACGATTTAGTTATATGGTCCATTTATTTTAAAGCACCTATTCTAAATGAGATTTCTTTAACATCTAGTTCAATTCCATATGCTTCATAAACTCATTTTTGATAATATCAAATTGTATAAATTTAATCGTATTATTACACATAGTCTAGTAAAGGATAATAGTTTATCTGAATTATAAATACCATCATAATTCTCATATTAATATTATAACAGGCGTCATCATTATTGCTATAAATGTCTCCATAATTATCTTATTAATGTTATAACATGTGGCACAATCCTATTGGTCATACTATTTTAAACTTTGAAACTTATTAACTCTAATTATATTGACTTAATTGTTAGAGTTTTTTCAAATCCACTGGACTACCCTCTCCACATCTTGTAGATTTGATTGTGGAGGACACTTCAACTGGTCAAATCCAAACGTAACACTAAATTATAAGAATTTAGACACAACAAGAAAACAAATTTTCTCTTAATTACTTTCTTGTCAATCAAACACAATTAAAAAAAAAAAAAAAACTAATTTCTTTTTCAGTACTCCATTTTTTAATTTAAAAAAAAAAAGAATTTACTAAAATAATTTTAATTGGTTGACCATGTGTCAATCTTGTAATTCATGCATACTTTGTGGGTTGGTGTACTAGGTTTCAACTTATAATTTAGATACAGGAAGAACTCAAATTTTCTCTTATTTTCTTATCAACAAAACATACTTAAATTTTTTATTTTAGTTTTTATATAATTTTATTTTTTAAATAATTAAAATTTTGAATTTATTAAAACAATTATTTGGTTATCCATGTGATAATCTTGTATTCATTTATCTTGGCAAGACACCTATTTACCATTTAGTATGTCGTTTAGTTACATCTTACTTTAAATTACGGCTAAAATCATATTAGAGGTTTTTTGAAATTATAAGTTTTACATTTTAACTATATGAGGTATAAAAATAAAAATGACTGGGTTATATTATAAGATACGAAAAAAAATTTATTTAATTTAAGGTAAGTGATTTGGCATTGTAAGGGCTAGCTGGGAAGCTGTTGCACACATTGTGCCATCCAGGCTTGGCCTCTTCGAAGATATCAATTCATAACCAACAAATAGATATTATCAATAACAAGTAACAACATGTTAAGATGGCATGTCTTGGTGCAAATGTCGTAATGATACATTGATACTAACACAATTGAACAATGCAAATGCTACTATGTAAATTGAGGGAGGAAAATTTTTGGAATGTCGAATTTTTGTAGTCTACTTGAACATACTTGATTTTATTTATTTATTTATTTTTATCTAAAATAAGTAGAAAAAGGAAACATGATATCTAATATTTTTTAAATATCATTATTTCGCAAAAACATTTTTCCGTGAATTTGTAGGTAAATTTTTAAAGTGTTTTCTCTCAATTTAATACTACTAGTATTTTTACGTGACTTAAATATATCTTTTTCCTTAATTGTCAAAAAAAAATATATATTATTCTTTTGTTAATTTCAACAAGCCTCATATTTCTCAACACAAGTAAAAAATATTATAGACATTATCAAAAAAATTTGGCCAAGACTTCCAGATTATCACTTTATCCACATGAGATTAACATCTTTATCAAAACCCACCTCATTTCATTTTATATCCATTTATTCATTCATTGTTTTATATCTATTTGTTCATTTATTTTTTATTTTTCTATGATACAAATGTGATAATCCAATTGGTATATATATATATATATTTTTTTTACTTTTCATAATGGAGGTCGTGAATTTGTATCGGTTTGCAATAGTAGTGTGTAATGTCAAATCCTCAAATGGAGGTATGACTGGCCGGAGAAATGGGTGTCCATACCCCTGTAATCCTGAATGTTCAAGCAATGTATCCCATAGACTTATAAACCCATTATAGTCAAGACTACTACAATACTAATGAAAATACGGGCAGGGTTCCCCATACGGTGGAACATGCCCATAATATATACAAACCACCTGTTTACAATAACCACAGTAAATGATAATATTAAAATATACAGAGGAGCTCTGCTCCTAACAAAACATGTAATCACCATGGTGGACTCAATGTATATCTAACAATAATGCATAATACCTAGAGTGACTGCAAATGTCATCCTTTACACTCCAAGTATGAGATATCTGATATGTATCTTGCCATAGCAGATTCGGCAGGTAGCAACTCTATAGCGAACAACAACGATTTCCTGGAAACTAAAAAAAATACAACCACAGAAAAGAGTGAGTCATACGGACTCAGTGAGCAAATTATGTACCTTACAGATACCAGCATCATACAACACATATATCATAGTTTTAAACTCATAATTAAATTTATTTATGCACGTATGTGGTTATAATGGTCATACGATCACAATTCACTTATTCACAATTTCAAAATAGCACATAAATCATGCTAGCAAACCAACAATTAAACAACCAATTAAACAATCAAAGGGCCAAATAGTAACTCAGCCCCGCACAACATTATCTTCCCCCTACCGGGCCTTTATGCTCCCGCACAATAATTTAAGTCTCCGTACCAATCCACCCTACCAGGGCTGAGCACTCCATTTGTTTTTAAAAAATAATCATTAGCGTCAGAATAATTCATATCAAATATCAAATTCAAATATCCTAGCTGCACCTGAACTTTAAATTAAAAAAATGGAAATCAGTTCTCATAAAATTTCACGTTTTTGGCCCTTTATCAATCACAATCAATATCAAACACTTATCATTCAATTAATTCATTGAAATAACTTATTCACTTATGTTACCTTATAACACAACAAATCAAATATACTTATAGCTACAAACAAAAATCTGATAATCATAAAGCACATAATTCACTCACAAGACTTATTAACGAGATTCGCTAGTCCGTTTAGCCGGCGATGGTGTTGAAATATCCTCGACAAGCTTTGAAACTGAAAAAAAATTAAATTCAGTTGTTAATTAATACGATTATGGTATAACCTGTTAGCTACATGATTTACTTATTTTCTTATTCATATATGTATCTAAGTATACGTATATTAACAAATTCTTTTAACTTTAAAATTATTCCTTTGCCAATTTCACCTAGTTATCAACTTCAATCAAATTTTTAAATATTAACATGTTTTCAATTCCAACTTTTGATGCTCACCTTTAACTTTTCTATGTGAACTTAATTGCAATCCCAATCACTTATTTTATATTCCTAATAAACTTAAGAAAATTGCAACAATTTTAATTAACTAACTTTCCAACTTTTATTACACATAAAGATATATTTTTATCATATCTAATTTTTTATCTTAGTTTCTAAACCTGCCCCTTTTCATACACTCATTTTACCATTTACCAACCATAACTAGCTCATTTCACACACCCTTTTTCAGCCACACCTAACTTCTTGGAACTCTTGTTCTACTGTTACCCCTACGATCAAGAAAAGGAGACTTGAATTGCAGCTCAAAACAGGGGCAGCCAACCTAAAATTCACAATTTCTCTAATCACCTACCTACACGGTCAAGATAGCAAAATTAGAACTATCAAACTCTTCACCCTTTTAGATCAATATGGTAAAGTTTTCCTTTCTAGTCAGCAGGCCATAGGGTGGTGGATTCATTCTCTAAAACAGGGAAAATTTCTGCCACAACACATAATGGAATCCTTGCTACTCACGATGAAAAAAAACCCAACGCAACACACCCACACTCACCTCCCAATCCTCACAACTATACTTTTAACCATGAGCCGATTCAAGTAGCTATTTAGCTGCTGCCATGGAAATACAGCTGCAGCTTCCAGCCAATACGGTCCTATCTCCTCCCCCCATAGCTACACCAACACACAGCCAGCCAAGCACCACAGTGTAGGAACACAACCATCCACTCTCGGCCAAGACGTTCATGACTGGCGATGAAGAACAACCAGAAATTTCTAGATCTACTAAGGTTGTGGAAGAAGGAAAATAGAACAAGGGATAGGACGGCTACACCAAGTCAAAGTGAGAAACAATAAAAAAAAACTAAAAGAAAGAAAAACTACATAAACCATTTGTACTTGAAACGTGCTACATCTTAAACTTTCAAGTTTATATATATATATATATCTTATTATTTAAATTGTCCATCTTATTATTTATATTATCTTACTACTTTACTTACACCATTATGATATACCCATCAAGCTATTGATTTATCACATGTGATTTCTTTACAGAGGGGGCTAAGGCCTTTTGGCACTTAGCGGTATTTCTTTTCTCAATTTCAGTTTAAAAATATTTTACAATTTCAGTCTCCTGTTGCTTTCTCTTTCATATTTCTCAAAACAATTAAAAACATTATTAAAAATATTTTATCAATTTATAATTGTCAGACTATCACTTTATCCAAACGAGCTTAACATCCTTATCAAAACACATTTCAATTTATTTTTATCATTTTTTTCATTATTTTTTTATGCATTCGTTTATTTATATTATCACTTCCTTAAATAAAGGTATAACTGACCGGAAGAGTGGATAACTAAACTCCCATAACCCTGAATAACTAGTTATAATACATCGTTGATTCTTAAACAAATTATAGTTAAGATTAAGAAAGACGTACTGCATTAAATCATGAACTGGTTATTAAACATATAATAATTAATAAAAAATTTGGCAGAGATTTCCTGTAAATTGGAACATGCCACATATTACTTATAATAATTCCACTTACAAACTAATAATAAACCACAACATTACAGTATATAGTGGAGCTCTGCTCCTAACAACATATCAAACTAACACATTTAATTCAACATGTATAATAATGCATAAAACCCTAAGTGACTGCAAGGGTCGCCCTTTCAGCTTCAAGTATGCGAATCTGATGTATACTTTGCCACAGTAGTGTCGGCAGCTAGCAAATCTTGATTCGGCAAACTATATTTTTCTGATACTAAAAAAAATAACAATAGAAGAAAAAGTGAGTCACAAGAACTCGGCTAGCAAATCATGTACCCTAAAGGTACCAGCATCACACAATACATAATATACATATATTACTAATTAATCTTATGACTAAATTTGATTTTATACGTACGTATTTATATTTATCATACAATCACGTATCACAGGTTCCACCAAATATATAAATCAATTCAATATCTGGAATTCACAACTTTTAATATAGCAATTAAAGCATACAAAGCAAGCAAAGAGCCAATGAGTAATTTAGCCCCACAAAACAAATTCACCCCCCACCAGGCATTTATTCGCCCGCACAACAGATTAATCTTTATACATAATCCATCCCACAGGGGCTGAATACTCTATTTCTAAACATTTATCAGAATTATAATATTTCAGAAATCCAAATCGGAAGATCCTAGATGCACCTGGATTTCACTTTCGAAAATAAAAATAATTTTTTAGAAAATTTTACTTTGTTGGCTCTTATCAACCACAACCAATGTCAAACAAATATAATTCAAATAAATCACTAAAATATTGCACTTGCTTATTTTTCCATATAACACATTTATTCAAATACACACAAAGTTACACATAAAAATCTAGCAACCAAAATGCACATAATTCACTTACAAAGTTCAAGAACGAGACTCATTGTTCTGTCTAAACTAATATAGTGTCAGAGTATCCTCGATACAATTGAGAACTGAAAATCATGTATTATTTGATGTAATCACTTATAATTAGATTAAAAATTTCTCAATCATACATGGTTACACTGTTAACATCTAACTTAGAGATTAATTCTTTTTTAAATCGTTTTACTAAATGTATTAAAGATATATTTATGTTCCTTGAATACGTGTTATATATATATATATATACTTATATTAAGGAATCCTTTATCAATTATCTATTCTACTTTGCTCATGCTTCAATATAAAATTCAAGTTATACTATGTTTAAACTCAATTAGAATTTGAAATATCCATTTTCATCATCTTCATTATTTACTTTATATGTCAAATTAGACTTAAAGGAATTATAACTAACTCCTATAAACAAATTAACAATGATTAAATTGATAAATTTGATTTAACTAAATCAAAATTTTAATTCCATAAAACTCTTACATTAAACTCCTATTGGTATACTTTTCTAACACCAAGAATCATCCTCTAACTAACTCTCATACTCGGTTTCAAGGGAGGAAAAAAAAAATGCTAACCCTTAGATAGCCTAACTCTCCATTCCTCTTGGACTTTCTAACCGGCCATAGGAGAAAATTCATGCTACACTTGCTGCCTTAAAACAGAGTATCGCAGCTGGAACTCTAGTCTTCTTTTTCTTTTCTTTTTTCCACCTCGCCACATCCATTCCTAAAGGCAGCAACTTACTTTCAACACCCAGCTGAGACAAAGCCTAACTCATGCCCCCACAGTATTTTGTCTTATTGACACACACAAGATCACAGCATATTGATATCTTAAGTTACCACTACCAACAACACCAATCTTGTTTTCGCCAACATAAGTTACTTAAACACCCTACTTAAGAGTCCACGGTTAGGACAAAAGGCTACACCTTTATAGTTAGAATTAAAGCCTAAACCCACACATATACAAGGACTATACCAATACATAAAAAAAAGCCTAAGAGGAGACTTAAAGCTCACGATAACTCCTTCTACAGCTAAATTTTTCCATGGCTGGACCCAAAACAGGGCAGCCCCAATCATTCATATTCCAAGGCTGGAAACTTCACAAAACCACAAGAAAACTTACACTATTAAGAGGATATAGGAAAAGATGAATTAATACCTTGAAAGACACCCAAAAACAAGGAGAATTAACTATGATTTTGGCAAGCTCTTAAGCAAAACTTGAAGTTGGTGGTGGAAAGGTAGAAAAGATGAAGACTCGGCAGCAAAAAGGTTGGTGACAATGCATCCAATTGAGAGTCAAAGAAAAGGATAAATAAAATAATTAAAGTGTTTTAGTCGATTAGTCAAAAAGAAGCTTTAATTTGTGGCTGAAGTTAATTCAATTATATATATATATATATATATATATTTATATGTGTATATATAGTCATTAATCTCTACTATATTGTATAAACATATATACAAATTTATTTATTAATACTATTTACATGATATAAAAATTTATATCCAAGTGACCTAATAAAGTGATAAATTTTAAACTTACATACATTTAGATACTTCTTTATTTTAATTTATTTCAATAAAATTTATTATTTATGTAATCAATATGACTTACGTAACATCCCAATGAGTACGTTAGACTATAGGGTTATAACATATATTTTCTATACTATTAAGGCTTGGTTTGGTAATGTCATGACTTTTTGAGAAGTGTTATGCTCTCATGACTTTCTTGAAACTGTTTTCAAAAAGTTATAACAGTAATGTTTGGTAAAATAATTCAAAAACTATTTTTAATAAGTAGAAGTCACAAATTAATATTTAATAAATTCATTATAAAGCTACTCCAAAAATTTAAATGGACTATAATAAATATTGATAAAAAATATATATATAATTAATTTATTGTATTAATTAATACAAAAATATAAATTTTTATTAAAAATTAAAATTATATTTAATTTTAAAACTTGTAAGAACATAAACTAATTTTTAAAAAGTACCTATAGCTTTTAAAAACTTAGAATAAAACAAAAATATTCCACTTTTTTTTATCAAACATAAAAAAAAAATTAATCCATGCATATAAATATCATTCTAAAAAATATTACCAAACTATCCGATTGATATTTTCTTTAACTCGAGGTCACGAGATAACTAAAGTGATAGTTGATAAACCGTGGGCTACTTCGTCCCACTTATCTCCCTCTGTCGTTATCAGTTTGGAGATAAACAACTCAGCATTGAAAAACTGAGCCTTCACCTTATCGAAAGTCCAAAATCTTATCCATAGATACATACGAACTCTTATCTCAACCAACCCATTCTTCTGATCCACCATTTCACTTGAGGAGGATTACCCCCACACTGTTGATGGAAAATTGTCTCTCTCACCCCAAAACCCTCACTCTCCCATCGCCACCTTCTTCTTCATCAAAACCCCAACTCACCCATAATTTCTCTCCCAAACCCACCTTCAGATTCAACAATCCGCTGCTCATCAAGCCGGCCAAAGGCGGTCTTTGCTGTAGGCGTAGACCCTTAAGTGTGATCGCCAGCGCTGGCGCCAGTCACTGCGAGTTCAGCAGCTTGAACTCGCCGCTTGAGCCGAGGTCGCTGGCTGGAAAATTTCTGAGCAACGTGTTGCAGAACCATCGGCAGTTGTTTCATATTGCGGTCACGGAAGAATTAAAGCTTTTGGCTGATGATCGGGAGGCGGCGGTTACTCGCATGGTACTGAGCACTGATTCGGATGAGGCATGCCTTCACAGGTTCGTGGCTTAATTCCAGTTCTCTTTTATTCTTGGTTTTTTGAAGCACATATCTTTCCCACTCTTTATTAATATCTGTTCCTTCATTTAATTGTTGACTTCTGATTGGGAGTTACTATGTATATTGTTATTGAGCAAACTGCATGATTCCCAGTCTATATTCGTTTTAGGTTGCAAATTAATTGACTGCTATTGGATTTGATAATTGGGTTATTGTGACATGAATTTAATTATTCCCAAGAAAAATAAGAGGCCCTTATTTGAGAATTGACAGTTAATATGACTCTTTCAAGTGCAATGTCATATGTACCAATTAAAACTCTCATGATCCTGTAACCTTCTTTCCAAACTATGTCTATATTGGACATCATCTGAGACCATGTGATTAGCTGGTTTACTTTGCATGTAATGTTAAGGTCTTTAGTGTGATCGAACTTGCTGTCATTAGAATGATATGTATCTGCTTGAAGTTGGTGACTTCATATTAGAAATCTATGATACTTTGTTCTACATAAACAGCTGATTTTTATTTTTTTCTTATTTGCATCATTTGCATCATTTGGTCTTTGTTTTTTCCTTTAATAAATGTTGTTTTATAAGAAGTTCTCATTTTAGATTTGCTTTTTGATAAGTTGTACCTATGTATGTTGTATTAGAAGTACTTCGACTATTTGCTTTTGTAATACTTGTAGAGAAAAGAGAGAAAGGATACGCTCTACATTGTTAATTTGGTTAGTAAGGACTACCATATATTAGCTTTGTTTTTGCTAGTTGAGAAGAGTCTTTGTATTTGTCCAAGGCCCAAATGTGCAGATAATCTATTTTGGTTTGCAAGTTTGTCTTCATAGGAATGTGTGCGAAGCATACTTGTAGACCAAAAATAGATTATCTGCATGTTTGGGCCTTAGATAAAAATTCATTACAAAGACAAATATCTCCATTACTAATGAGTGCCTTTGTGTGCCTCTGTTTTCTACTTTGTGTGCTAGAGCTTTTCTCTTTATGTTGCAGATGGGTGACTGTTGAGGAAGGTCAATTGTTGTTCACTTTAATTGGAACGTGCTTAGGATTAATTAAGAGGTGTTTTCTTTCAATGATTCCTTTTTCTTTGACAGAATGGTTCCTTAATTCATTTGGTAAGGAGGCCGAGACTGTCACATCACAAGTGGATCACTTTGCTACTTGCTGATGAAAGTGGATCATTTTGTTGTAAAGGATGAGAATCTGTTCATGCCTGTTCTATAATATGGTAACTACAAAAAAATTGCATTTGACAATTGTTTGCCATCCCAAACCTTTATGCTCTGATACCAGCACATCAAGTGTTCAAGTTGTCAAAGCTTTTCTTTGTGTTTGGCCTCCTTTGAAGTTTGAAATTTACTCCTTTTTTTTGTGGGAATTGTCTTGGCTTTCATTTTTCTGGTCCTATCTTAGACCCTATGAGCCGTTATTGGCTGAGAACTTATGCTGTACGTGGTGCTAATTGCTAAATCATTCTGCTTCCGAGTAGTTGTATATTGTATGATATTAAATCATATTTAGGATTATTTCAGATTAAATTCAGTTACTCTGGCTTCCATTTGGCCCTTCTTGTGTTAGCAATTGCTAAAGTGTTTCACACATAAAATGCTGAAGCAGTTGTTATGACAGCCAAAAGGGCAATCATCTGGTGTCCCTTGATCATCTCCGAAGTAAGAAAATGTTTTCTAAATGGTTGTCTGACTAAGACTAGACATTTATAACATTGATACCTGTCCTGTTTTTTCGAGTTACTTAAGTCTAAAAGGCTTTAGAAAGATTTAATTCTTTAAATGTGTAAAAACTAGAATGTAAGATAGGATATAGGTTGCTGTCATAATATTATCTAGAATTATTGGGTGGTTAATTGATAATGAAAATGAAGCATTGGCCAATTCTGATGTGAATTGGATTGATATCTTTATAGACCCTTAGACATGGGTAGTAGCTACAATTTCATCATGACCAATTAATTGGCTTTGTTTTTTCTTCCAGCAGTTTCACAACCTTGAACACATTAATATGGAAATGATGAACAATTTTTGTTTAGTTTTCAAAAAAACTTATTCTGTAGATATTCATTCGAACACAATTTGACATTGAAATATTTCTGAATGCCAGGAGGATTGCACAGTTAAAGGAGCATCAATGTGAAATTGCTGTAGAGGATGTCATGTATATGTTGATCTTTTACAAGTTTTCTGAGATCAAGGTCCCTTTGGTTCCCAGGCTCTCTAGATGTGTTTATAATGGCAGGCTAGAAATATGGCCGTCTAAGGACTGGGCACTAGAGTCCATTCACAGCTTGGAGGTTTTGGAAATGGTAAGGGAACATATATATGCTGTCATTGGCTTGAGAGCAAATTCTAGTGTAACGGATGGTTGGGCAACAACTAAGATCGGACAATCCCTGGTTGGCCAAATTTATGTGGCTTCCATCTTATATGGTTACTTTTTGAAGTCTGTCTCATTGAGGCACCACCTGGAAAAGAGTCTGTCTTTTACAGACCATGATCTTCAGCTTGGTCATAGGACTCAATTTCACCTTCAAGATATGTCTACTTATGGATTTACAAATCTTCTCTTTGGCTGCTTTAGTAACAAACAATCTATTGTTCAAGGGCCAACTAGTCAAGAAGGAAAATTTGAAGGTTTAAGATGTTATGTAATGGGTTTTCATCCTGAGTCATTACAGGGATGTGCCAAACTGAGATCTAAGGAGGCTGTGAAGTTGGTAGAGAGTCATAGTTGTGCCCTCTTTGGGGAAGGGGAATCTGGTTCTTTTGAGTCTGATGACTTTATTTTGACATCATTTTCAAGTCTGAAGAGGTTGATCTTAGAAGCAGTCGCTTTTGGTTCTTTCCTCTGGGAGACAGAAGATTACATCAACAATGTATATAAGCTTAAGGAAAACTAATGAGCGAGAAAGGGGAGTGTTACCTGGCAAAAACCAACTGGTAGTAGAGTTTATTTGTATATAAGTGATCACTATCATCTTCCGCTTATTGACTGCGGTCTGTGACTGCCGGAGTTTCTTTTCTGTTGTATAGTGTACAGTAGTTTCAAAATAATGATAAGTTTGAATGATTAATGTTTCTGCAAGCCAGTTTGCAGATTGCTGAATTGGTAGGTTTAATTTTCATAACAAAGATTCACTATACTGTCCCTTCTTTCTATGTTATGCAGCTCTTGTTTTAACTACTGTGATTTGTGATATATTCAAGTAGTAGAATATTGTAATTTCTGATAATTTGCCTGAGATCCTGACAATCATTTGTCAGCCTATGATTTTGCAGCTGCAGACTTAAACAGTGAAGTGCCTGACAATCATTTGTCAAGCTGTGCACTTCACGGGTTTAAGTTTTCTTCCTCGTATGAGTATCTTGGTCAGTTGTTCTTGCTTTTCCTTTCTTCATTCTTTCCCTTCTTTGCTCGGGAAACTAAAGGCAAGTAGTGCAAGTATATCCATCCCTTGCTGTTACTTCTAAGCATTGCTCCTTCACTCAGCTGAAAAAAGACTCGTGACCATGGGGGCTGACATGATACACTTTTGGGTTTTTTTTTTGTTGGGTAAATTGGAATTTACTTTATAAAACTAAAAGGAGTTCATATAACAAAGAGAGAAAAACTTGTTCTAGACATAAATATTAATTGCGGAATGTACAAGCATAAAGCTTTAAAACAAAATGAAACCTTGTCTAATGAAGTAATAATTGTTTTCACTAGTATCAATAAAGAACAAAAATCAGCAAATGCAGTATTGTTTTTTATTGGTGAACAACTGTCGGTAACATACAAAATACCCATCTTAATCTTTTTATTAAAACAAAAAAGAAAGGGCATGTAGATAATTTAATAAAAATGTTACAAATTTCAAATTTTGAGTTTCAATGCAATTATTCTCTCTCTTCATAGTGGAGAACACTCATTCTTCAATTTTCTGATCTACTTTCCGGATTTGATCCTGTAATGTAATCCTCCTGACAATGTCAAAACTCTTCTTTCAAATTTCTTGTTTCCTTTCCGTCTGTGATAGTGTCATCATTTTCCCTCTGGACCTTGTAGAGTGTCCTTTAACAACTATGTTGCTCTTATTGTCTTAAAAATGTCTAAATCTTTTAATTCTAGGATGCCGTTTAGAAGTTTGAATCAAAGCAAGCAGGAAATCATTTTTTTGTCTCATTTCTAAATTAAATTTACTTTTAATTTCAGGCTCGTCTTTTTTTAATCTTGTCCATATATATGTCATATCTTATTCCCATTTGATGGCTTAGGGGAGTGTTTATTTGCCAATTACTTCAAAAGTAACTAAACCAGCTGGGTAAATTTAAGTAGGAACTCTAATAGAAAAGGAAAATCTGAAAACAGTAAAGAAATTGTTCTTCCTTAATATCTCAAGTCTACTGGCTCCTGTGATGACTTCTGTAAATATGAGAAGAAGCAAGCATTAGGAGATCAGAAAATTAAAGGAGTGATTTCCATTTTGAAGAGAGAGAATAATTATATCGGGACACAAAATTTAGGATTTATAATTTTTATATTAAATTACTTATATACCCTTCTTTTTTTAGTTTTGATAAAAAAGATTAAGATGACTTTTTTGTCCACTTAACAAATAGACATTGATAACATTTATCTACAGTGGTGTATGTTAGGAATTCTCTTTAAATATTAGGTGTGGGAGAAATAAGTAGCTTCTAAATTAATCTTGTTATCAGGGAATAATTAGTGTTTGAACTTTCAAGTTATCAACTAGAAGTCTTGAAGGAACAGTTACGGATTCAAATGGGAAAGGGTTTTATGGTACAAAAAGAAATGGAAGAGGATTGAGCCTCACACAATTATTTACCATTTCTTGAAAGAAAAAAAATATATATATTTATTATATAGATTTGGTAAAGAAAATTTTATGCAGTGTCTTACCTTAAAATCAGATTTGCACCTTTTGCAAGTAACCAAGTGCATTCTGCAAATCTAAAATAAAACTAGACTTCAAGGTCTACCACCGAAAGTCATCATAAAAATATTCCAATTCTTAGACTTAATTAATAAAAAACATGCCTATCTTTTTCATTGTTTTTTTTTTTATATTATCGTTGCTTAGATGATTATATCATTGTTACCTTTTGCAATTCGGAACATTTGTTTTCTCTGTAACTTCTGTTTTACATTATCACATTTGCAAGGGTTAAATGCCACCAGGTTGCATGGTTGCGAATTTGTACAGATCTATTTGCTCTATGCGGGATTAACATTTATCATATGAGATGAGTCTTATGTGAGACCTATTTACTTTTTACATAATGCATGCATATAGGTGTTTCTTTTTTAAAAACTAGGGACGCTTTGTTTTTTTTTTTGTTATTGCAATCATACGTATGTTGGATAGTACCATTAACAATTAAGTATTACAATTTTGTAGTATTATATAGATATATAATGCAACTTACACTAATATTTAATGATTTAAATACACAAATTACAGAACATTCAAGCTTTGGTTTACTTTTATATTCAGTCTTCAAGTATTTTTTTTTATTGTATATTTTACTAATATTTATATAGAATCTTGGATTAAACAAGTCTAATTAAGAGCTTCATTATTAATGACTTGTGTGAGTTTCTAAGAAATTGTATAGTGATGACAACAACTACAAGTAAACTTCCCTAACCAATGAGTTTCAAGTCTACAATTAGAATCATCTAAACTAATCAGAATTCATCATCTATTACTTTGAAACCATCCACCCTTTTTAAAAGACTCTATAACATCATAGACAAGCTTCATTTTTTTCATTCCTTCTTTAGTTTCTTTTCTCAAACCTATTTCACTGATCAATGGCTGTTTTTCTACTCAAACTAGTTTTCTTTGCATTCACCACGTTATCGAATATTCTAACACGGTTAATATTCTTTGTTACAGCTTACCTTCTTGTGTTGTTAATCCAAGCATTCAAAAAACCCGGTGGAGCAATCCATGAAGGATTTCAGCAAGTCGCGGATGTCATCAAGGGGTGTTTCGAGTTTATCTTTCAGCTTGTAATTGAAGCAGTGAGTTCTGTTATCTCTACTGTTTTTGATCTTGTTAAAGATAGTATCACGGGATCGGCTGCCATTACTGGCGCAGGAATTGGAGGCCTCCTGGTAAAAACAAAGACTTCACTTGAAGAGGTTTTGAAAGATTTACCAGAGGTTTTTGAGGGCTTCTCAGAATTTATATCACAAATGGTAGCTGATTTGTGGAATAACAGCAAGGATGCTTTAGGATATGTAACAGAAAATGCTTGACTTTGTGTGAGTATAATGTGTATACATATAAAAGAAATTTATTGTAGATAATGGAAAACTGATTTCCCTGTTTTTTTTTTTTTTTTTTTGCTTTGTTATGAAGATTGACTGTTGCCAAATTTTAAACCAAAGAATCAGATGATACTTTTTATTCTTTGACCCACAAAAAATATTTTTACAAGAAACAACTTAACAAGTGGCTTGCACTGCTAGTCTCCTATTGATATTTCCATTATTTTTCAATCCAAATGTTTCTTTTGTCACACTGAGTCCACAACTCTCCTTTCCAATGCATACTGCTTCAACAGCAGAAAAGCTATTCAAAGCTTCCCAAGAACCTTTCTTGAATGAACCACAGTTGCCTTGTGGATCCCCAAAGCTAGCAAATTGGATTGCTGAGATGGTTCTCCCACCTTGGCATGACAACTCTAGTGTGCTCCCTTCAGTAGCCTGGCCACAAATAGTAACTGTAGTGACAGTTTGGACAGACACGTTTTCGGGATTTCCTCCGATTTCCTCAAACAAAATCAGTGTGTTTGAGTCATTATTGAAGAATGATCTTGGCACATGATACCATCTTTGTGATGAATTACCACAATTTGTGTTACACTTTTCGGGTTTATATGGTCCACGGTAATCACATGTGTCACTGCATCCATCTTTATTGGCAAGAAATGAAGGCCAATAACGCCCGATGCTCTTTCCATTCACCCAAGCTTGACCCTTACCCATGCCTAACAAGTCCAACACAACAGGGTCAGTGCCAGAAGGAGTCTTGAAGTTGGTTTTGTACCAAGTCATGCGTCTTCCAACAGCAAGTTTGCCAGAAGCCCTCCATCCTCGGCGACTGGCATGAGTTTGGATGATAGAGACGTTTAGTTTCCCCATTCAATCCAACCTTATAAGACCAGGGATTTGATGATAAATCTGTAGTAATGTTGTTTCCAATCAATTGAACTGGACCGCCTGCTATACCTTGTGGTATCAAATCGTACTTAGCACCATAATTTGGAAGACCAACAGTGGCACTGAGTAAAGTAATAATGTTGGTACCATGTTTCAAAGTAACATTTTTCTCAAACCTGAAACCTTCTCCTACCAGACCCCATTGTGAACCAATGAATTTTCTATTAATAAAAGCATGAAGAACATGGCCTGTAGTGTTCAAGTCAAGAATTGCATTACTCCAGGCAGAGGTGTCATTGATGTGAACTCCTGTCATGTACCACAAGTAGTCACTTGAGTCCGAAGTTACGGATTTTTGCTCAAGAAGTTGATTTGCTTGGAATTTACCCCTTCCTTTTAGGGTGTCTTTTATTGCCTCTGGCAACCATTTCCAAGAGAGTTGATCGGATGCACCCCTTTCGTCTTTCTTCTTGATCATGATTGAAGTCTGGCTTTTTATCTTTGCAGTGTTGTAAACTTCGTTATTGCAGTCGTTAAGGACAGTAACAGACCAAGCAGGTACAAAATACTTACCATCTTGTTGCAAGTCAATATTAGCATCTTTGGATTGATCAACATTGCTCAAGAAACAGAACCTCTCCCCTGTCACATTGTTTTTGTATGTTGTCAAAGTGACTGAATTGCCCAATTCCTTGTCATCCCTTGTGCTGTTGGTAAGAATCTTTTCCCCTAATTTTATTGCTTCATGCAGTTGCTTAAGATGTCCCCATTTTGGTTGATTCAAATTGCCAAACTCATCAAGTGGTGCATCATAGTCATAAGTTGTTGTAATGTATGGACCTCCCGATGTTCGCCCAAAGTTGGTTCCTCCATGATACATGTAGTAATTGTTGAGTATCCCACCATTTTGGAAAAAGCGAGCTACTGAGTATGCTGTATCTTCAGCAGATCTATGGGGATCTCTTTCACCCCATTTCTTGAACCAACCAAGCCAATTTTCGGTAAAAATTTTCGGACTGTTAGGATTGCTAGGCTGGAAATCATGACAATAATACCCATTGCAGGTGTTGATCATAGGTTTTGGAGCATCAGCTTGCTGGCACATAATCCATGGAACTCCAATATTTTGTGCTACAGCCATTTGTGCACACCATTGGATGTAAGCCTTCCCTGCATCTCCAAATGATGACATGATATTTCCATATTCATTTTCTATCTGTGCAAGGATAATAGGACCTCCTTGTGATGCAAACAATTTTTCTTGTTTACACATATTCACAATCTTAGTAGTGAAAATTTGCATTTCATTCTTGTAAATCTGATTGTTAGTCCTTAACTCGACCCCAGGCATTTTGTGCAGCCACAATGGGAAACCTCCATAGTTCCATTCAGCACAAACATAAGGACCAATTCTTACGATGACAGACAGTCCTTCCTTTTGAATGAGTTTGAAGAATTTGATGAAGTCTAGATTTCCTGTAAAATCATACTTCCTTCGAAAAGGTTCGTGGCGATCCCAGAAGATGTAAGTTTCAATGGCATCAAGACCACCATGTTTGGCCTTTTGAATAAGATCTGGCCACATTTCTGGTGTGCTGCGTGGATAGTGAATTGCACCAGAAAAAATAATACGTCTTTCTCCATTAATAACAAGAGCACGAGAGTCATACGTAACGCCTACAGCTAAGCATGATGAGCATAGCAATGCTAAGCACAAAACAAAGAGAAACTCAATTTCTGAAGAAACCATTGTGATGTAAGTTTGATGGAAACTTGTGATTCAGTACTGATGGATGAGAGGTTTATACTACTACAAATACAAATTATTAGCTGAAAATGAGTCATCGTCATTATCCATGTATCTGTATTAGGTGGCAACTTTATCTTTGAAAGTGTTCATAAATAGAAACTAGATAAAAATTGGATACAAAAAAGGCATTTGTCTGGTTTTAATATCTTTGCTCCAGCTTGGTGTGACTATAGCTAGGATTAATGTTTAGACATGGTATTGAGAAGTTTAGATGATCCAGGGAACTCATAATTTTTATAGTACAAGTCTATTTTTAACGGGTGTTTTATGAACACTTATTAAGATGCAATATATATAATTTTAGAAATTAAATGTTGTTAAAAATAGCAATTGATATATTAAATAATACTTATAATTATGATTAATTATTATAATAAATATTTTTATTTATAAAATCTTGAGTACTCGTTTAAAAAATCCTAACCCAAAAATTAAGTCTATTGAGATTATCTAACCTTGTTCTTGGAATTTCTGTTCTGTACAGTGTTTGAAGACCAAATTTATGGTATTTGCACCTGTGGTGCCGTAGAAGTAAAAACCAAGAAACAACCAAAAAAATAAATAAATAAATAAATAAAGTGGTACATTGATTTTGGAAGGCTTGCCTTATTAATAATATTTCTTGTCCACTATATTTTAACTATATGGTATGATTACAATTCTATTTATGCTACCTTATCATTCCCTTATTTTTATACCGTTCGACTTGAATGAAAAGTTACGATTTTTAATGGATTTATGTTTTTATGTTGATATTGTGTCATGGCCCAACCAAGGCCATGACCCGCAATGAGAAAATTGACAAGCACTAAGGCCTATCTGAATCCCAACTAGCCTCGAAACAATAATACCTAAATACGTTTAACAACAAATGAGATACAACTTTTAATTAAATTCATATTACAACAAGTCCAAATGTACTGCGAAACTAATTAGTTGTTTATACAAGTCATAAAGATTTCAAAATACAAAATAAAGTGGACACGGTTAGATCAAGTTGTGCCTACCAAATCCAAGAGATTATAGCTTCCTACAAGCTATAGGATTTGGTCTCGAGCCAATCAACAATCTGAAATAAATAATTAACCACAATAATGAGTTATAGACCCAGTAAGCAGACAACGCACACCAAAACGAGAGTGGGACAAATATAAAGCATGAACTTTTATGAAGGGTAAAACAATTTAAAGAAATGACTATGACATAATAACATGATGCTAATATAATTTCCAATAAAATATTCATAAAATATTTTAAGATAAAAGAAATTAGTTTTGTTTCATCAAAAGTCTAGCCATAAAAGTATATAAATAACATAATAATTTGAAATAGATAGTCATCTTCCAATTTAGGGAAAAAATTATAGCATAGAAGAAACGAAGAATTTTAAGCTAAACTGTTATAAAGAACCAATAGGTCTATACCCAAATGTCAACATTAGCCCTGCTGACTACGCTTCCAAATCCATGTCATTCTATATGGCCCGAACATTCAATACACGTGTTTGGCCTAACACAGGGCTAGCAACACCCCTGCTAGTTGGGGACGAACCAAAATGCAACAAGGATAACATCATCGTTGTTAGCTATGGTTTTTAACAAGGTTTCATCCAAAAAGAATGTAACATATCTAGTAAAAATTTCAACATCCATTTCATTTCCCAACAATCTATATCTATATCAAATCCAATATTTCCTCAAATAAGTTCCCAATAATCATATTATAATCCATATAAACTCAACAAAACAAATTTTTCATCATTTACCATATGCAATTCCACTTCACAAGTAGGTCTTATAAGCGGGTAAATCCAAATATAAGAAATATCAATTAACTTCTCAAGATAAATCACCAAACTAGCTCATATTTTCATAACATTTTGTAAACTAAAATTAAGTAAATCGAAAGACCCCTCGAGCTCCTATGCTCTACATTAGAGGAGATAAGATAAGTTGGTATTTATATATTGTCAGATCCTCTCATGAAGGTATGATTGGCCAGAGGAATGGATAACCAAACCTTCATAACCCTGACTCAAAAACAAGAAATGAACACAACACTTGACTAAACTAAAGAGTAAAAATAAATTTTATAAAACAAAAGTTAGTAGTAAGGGTTTATTTACTGAAATAAATAACAATTTACTAAAAATTTCAGCAGAAGTTCCCCATAAAATAGAACATGCCAAAAAACAAATACATAATCCTGTTTTTATACAACAACCAGAGTAACAACAACAAGGACAACAAGGAGTTCCCCTCCGTTTCTTATCATAATAACAATTAATTAGACTATTACACCTTATAAGACTAGTCACCCCACAACTCTAGTGTGATTATAATTTTTCACCCTTTGACCTCAAGATTGAGACTCCCAATAGTTACCTCACCACCAAACACTCAGCAAGGTCCATTATAGGTAATAGCCGTCCTTGAAATCTTGTTATTAAAAAAAATAACCATAGAAGAGGGGTGAGTCCTACGAACTCAGTGAGTGGAAAATAGTACCCAAATAGTACTAGCATCACTTAACACAAGTAATATAACATATATACTAGCATCATGTAACAATATTCATGTTTTAATTCAAAATACACGTACACATTTGTAATCATTATAACTTCACAATTTACATGAATCATAAAATCACAAAATAATCAGAGCAATCACAACATACAAAGCAAACAAAGGGCCAACGAGTAACCCAGCCTTGCACAACAATATCACCCCCCATCGGGCATTTACGCTTCTACACAACAGGTTAATTCTTTGTACACAATCCATCTCACTAGGGCTGAGCACTCATTTTTTTTTTTTAAATACTTATCAAAAACATAATATAATATCAGAATATCTTAGGTGCACCTGAATTTCAATTTGGGAAATAAAAATCATTTCTCAAAATCTCACTTTGTTGACCCTTATCAACCACAAGCAATATCAAACAAATATAATTGAAATAAATCACTGAAGTACGACACTAGCTTATTTTCCATATATCACATCTACTCAAATACACATATAATTATACATAATAATCTAGCCCCCAAAGGTAACAGTTAACTACTCACCTTTAATCGATTTCATTTGTTATTTTGTCTTGTGCTCACGTAAGTCATCAAGCCCACAGAAGGGCCCATAACTAAAATTCATAATTCCAAAGAATACTCAGTTCATAAACATTATTATTATAATCTTTTAATTACTAAGCTTTTTAAGCCATTACATGTCAAGTAGCATAAATTGTACTTTATGTGGTAAGGTTGATAATAAAGAGACATTTAGATGTTTTGACAATGCTAAGGTAAAAAAAAACAATTAAAAAAGTATAAAAAATACTAGTGAGTTAGAGATGTTGAAACTATTCAAACTTGGGGTTTGGACCAGTGTTCACTCTAACAGTCATATCTTCATCTATGAAATTCCAAATTCAGTTTCGTAAAATTTATTAAATACTGGACACATGTAGCTTTATAATGGTATATCATTTGAAATTTTTAGATTTATATAATTAGAGTTTAGTCTTTGAAGTTGCATCAAATTTTACAAAATGCAATATTTGAGCATCTCCGACCTTACCTTAGTTATATGAACATAACTTTTTCTAGGAAAAAGGAAATTCATTTCCGTTTGTTGGATTTATTAATAGACAAGTATATATTTCTAGATATGTATCATATGTATTATTTGGATATATACACTAGTACAATCAATTATTTAAAGTTTACTCCTTTTAGGTATTTTTACAACCCCCTTGGATATACTTAATCAAATTTAATAAAACCCAGTCTAAACATTATCCTTAAGATGTTAAATCCTTTTCTTATTTAGAAACTTTTCCTAAAATCAGCCTTGAACTCACACTATTCTTTACATAAACAAAAAGAGGGCACTCATAAAATTCTTGATTGTCAATATCGGACTCCAAAGCTTATAAAAGCTTCATATTCAAGAATTAAATTACGAAAATTTCCAATTTAACTTATCAATGTATTAGGAGCATTTCATCTTAGAACATTATTCCTAATTCAACCTTTAAAACTCTCTAAAGTCAGTTACACTAACATAGGTTCAATCGGTATTCGAAAATCATAACCCTAAATTTCACCACCTCCAAAATGTTCATAAAAAGGAATTAAAACCTGAACCACTCCAGATTTACTCTTTAGTATGTTAGGAACAACTTTTATTTAAAGGTCCTATGCTAATTCTAACACAAGCCACGACGAAGTCATCTGGACCGACTAAAACTCACTAAAAATCCTGCATGGACCTAGTTGCAGTCTAACAGCTCTAATAAAAAATATACTCATAACCAGGTTACCAAATTATGAAGAAAATATCTCAAGACCCTAAGCTACACTTTCTCTTTTGGACTCTTAATTTAATTCAGCTCCGAAAGCACTCGAAAACACAAGATTTCTTTAACCCATGAAATCTAGCTCTGCACTCCCTCAAAACCTCTTAACTTTCATTTTCCAACACTTTACTCACAACTTACCCTCCATTGTTTATTCTCACTACTCACTTTCATCAAATCCTCAACTCACTACATTAATCAACCATTCTTTACTATTTGTTCTTAGGCTTTATATTCAAATTCAATTAATGATTAACTACCAAGATGTGATCCATTAAGTTCTATTCAAATTTTATTGATTATGATATAATTAGTTTCTTTGAGACTTTTTACCGAATACCTTGAAGGCATCTTATTTCATTCCACGAATATGTAAGTATACATACCCCATAATTCAACACAAGTTTTCATCTACACACCATTCCAACAGTTTCCTATATTACTTATATTTTCAACGACATTCTACTTCATCCAAGTTTTTCTTACACACTAACTATCACCTATTTCATCACTTTAAAGTTCTAATCTCTACATCCTTAATTCCCCAAACTTAATCCTTAAACAAACACTAAATAAAAATAATCCTAACTCTCAAGAAAGTAATTAATTTAATTGAAACAAGAAACTTTGAATTTACCACACCAAAGCTGTCCAAAACCAGGTGGTGGCAGCACTAAAATTGTGGCCAAGAAGAGATCATTTGCTGCCAACTGTGGTAGCTTGCTCCTCCCTAATCCGTTCCCAAGAGTTGTAAAAAAACGTCCTCAATAATTCAGCCACTAGAGGGCTAAAAACAGGGCACGTCAAGAGGGATTCAGTAGCTAGTAGAGATCCTTGTTGCTGCCGCCTACAATCTGCCTTTGGCTTTTACACCTACACGGCAACACACAAAGAGGAGCTGAGCTTCAAGCAAGACTGAAGAACAGCTCTCTCTTGGTACTGCAAATCAGGGGCTGATGATGGTTGCGTTAGCCTCACACATACTCACACAACTTGAAACTATAGAAGGAATAAGCTACAAGGAAAGGATGAAGGTTTGAACTTCTTGGCTACTGTAGACCAAAAACAAGGCTGCTCCTCCTGATTTTTTGAAGAGGATGGCAGCTCTTGACCAACTGAAATTAAGGCCAAGAAAAGCAAGATGAACCAAGAAGGAAGGTGAAAATTTTTAAAAGCATGAACTCTCAGCTGAGCAAGGAAGAAAATACATAAATTTCTAGACTCTTATGGTGGTGAAGATGGAGAGGGGAAAAGGGAGCAACGTTGGCCACAAGATAGAAAAGGGAGGAGAGAAAAAAAAATATATCTAAGAAAAGATAATACATAATTATAAATTTGAGTGAAAGTCAACATATGTGATTTGTGATTGCAATTTAATCTTGATTATAAGTATCATATATATATATATATATTCTAATTGTTCAAGTTGTTTATACCTTTGTTGTACACATAACTAAAATTACACATGTAATTTGCACATTTTTAAATCAAGCAATGATATAGTGAAAAATTAATTTCTTAATTAAACACACATATATATACAAATGTCTATTTATTTAAATTCTAAAATTCATTCACCTAGTCACACCAGTCACGTATGAATATTTTAAAGCATACATTGAACTATCAGGTTATAATAAATATTTATATATTCATAGTTAAAGATAAAATCTCAATATTTAATTAATCAAGATTTGATAAGAACTAATAAAAAAAAACATATAACTTTTCTAAGGAATATAAGAGTGCATAGGGGTATTAGTAAAATTTAAAAGTGTCATAGTGAGCATTATTTACTCACAAATCACACTAACTCAAATGATTCCAAACCAATTATCAAACGATTCCAAGAGGAGTCTCTGAAGAACCTAAAATGATAACATCACCACAATACTCAAATAATAATAAAGAATCAAAATAGAGTTAACAGACTTGTAAATAAAGATATTTCTAACCAAAGCTTAGCTCTAAAATTCCTACCTTAAGTGAGTACCAACTAGTTAACCAACCAATTTTTCATTCCAAGAGACATAAGAATTTCTACTACTATTCTAGTAAACCCAAATGAAAAATAGTAATTTATGTAAGTTAGAACCAACATGTAAAGTGTATTCAAGGTTCCCAAAATCATCAAAATAGGTGGTCCTATTGTTCTTACATTACAATTCAAATTCTCTAATATAATCATTAAAACTAAACTAACAAAACTATTAAGCACAATATTTAAAAGTAGTAAGATCTAGTCATCCTAATTAAATAGTCTTAGAGTCATGAAAATTAGATTCAAATAACTTTAATTTAAAGTGTTATAAAAACTACGAGATTGGAATTATTAATTTCATTGGCTGAAATTAGGAATAGTTTCTCTTTCTTTTTAAGATAAACAATAAGGAATATGGTGTGAAAGACTAGGAAAATGATTGGCAAGAAAAATGGATGAAATTATTTGGTTAAGTAGTAACAAATTTGAAGGGAATAGAGTGGGAGGAAGAGGTATTTCCTCCTTTGGCTAATATCTGAAAACGGGTAGCAATTGGGAAAGTTAGCTCACGGAGTGAGCATGGAAAGGGATAAGGTGGGCAATTTCAATGCATTTTTTTTTTTTATATGTAGTTTTTTATGAGCCATGTAAGGGTCGTTACATTTTGTAATTGATAAACTATCATGTTATCTAAAAGAAACTTATATGTTATATTCTAACTAGTTTTCCTTAGTCACTAAGCTCATTAGAATTGAATCAGGAAAACATATATTATTTATTTATTTATTAAATCATGATTAAGTAGTTGACACGTTCTTTTTGTAAGCATACTTTTTCTTAGTTTTTCTTGATCGATAATTTGAAATTTTGATTCAAAATCTTAGCTCCTAAGGAAAGTTTTTTTTTTTTTTTTCCTTTTAAATTAATCTCAATATAATTATATTTTGAAAGATTTTAAACATTGATTTGATATGGTGGTGTAATACATGTCTCTTAGGAGACTTACAGTGTAGCTCACATGTCATTAATCATATAAATAATTAATTAATAATTATTAAGATGATGAATACAGATAAATATAAATAATTAAAGTAATGGTTGAAATCACTTGCAGTTATCTTTAGATAAAGATAACAATTTTATCTCACTAATAAAATCACTTTATTGGCGGGAGAAACAATTTAAGTGGAACAGTACAAGGGTCCCTGGCCTAGTCTATAAAAACATGTGTGAATATCAGATATAGTACATCCAGTATTCCTCAAACATAAGCTAGAAGACCCCTTGGGTGTTATGTAAGGTATGTGTTCTAATTTTCTGTAGTGTGATTATGGTGTTTTGGCAACGATGGCTGACATGTTTAAAGTACTTAATTATTTATAGCATATTAGTATAATTTGTTTGAATTGCTAATATGTGGTATCAAAGTCTCCTTTAGGTTGTCTTGTTCATTATAAAGAAAAATCACATTTCACATTTTTTTTTTTCTATTTTCCGGCATATACATGATTATGTTCTATTTAATTAGCTCAATTAAGATAATACAATGAAGTGATTCATTTATATAGGGGTTATAAAATTAAACCAATTTGTGGATTTTATTATAACCATGTAAATGATTGATTAGGTTATACAAAATCTTAAAGTTTTAATCATATATAAACACGCACGCATATATATATATATATATAATAACTCTTAATCAACTATGTAATTTTCATATATGGTATATTTATACTTATAGCTAGATTATTGTAATTTTTTATATAATTAATTATATCATATTAGGTCTGATAATTATGAATGTGTCATATATAGGATAATTCAATTAACATAATTATTTTTCTGCTTATATTGTTAATTTTTTTTTGCCTTATTTGAGAATATTTATAGTGAGAAAATATATATTTTCTGGTGGTATATTATCTTTTGTCAAAACTATCTACAAAAAATAATTGCATATATCAATAAGTCCACTAAAGATACTAAGAGAAATTTTTAAGATACTTGAAATCATACATAAAGTAAGTTGTATGATTAATAGTTCTAATAACCATTCAAATTTTTGTAGTGAGTTCTAATAACCCAGGCAATGTTTGGTAGTGAAGCAATAAAACTACAATGTAATGTCTAAAATAAAGTTTCATCTAAAGAATATTCTTGAAACTATATGTTAGTTATAGAATAGCTAGGAAACTCAGTTTTAAGACAATTTACATTTCGGTTTGGCCATATAAGTGAGGGTTTATATCCAACATAAAGAAACTAAACTTAAGTACAATCAGTGAATAGTTTATTAGCTATGAACTGAATTCCAAAAGGATTTTGAATGTATGATCTCTTAAACACATTTAAAATTGTCAAAAACCTAGAACTGTAAGGGTTTTTTAAGGATCTTGATTTAGTGGGAGTGAACTTTCGCAACATATTTATTTTGAGAAACTAAAGGAATCACTTAAGAAATCATAATGGAGGATTGATTGTTTTTAAAATACTCCATTGGAGAATTTATAAAGACAACCAAAAGTATAATCTCCACATGAGCAGCCTCTTCCTGAGAAACAAGTTATCACTGAATCTATTATCAATATATATATATATTCCATAAAAGATAGTAGAATTAAGACTAATTATGTGTGTGCCCTGCTTGTGTTCATGTGGAGATTTGAGAGGGTTCAAGACTAATTTTAGAAGAAGTTTCTGAATAAGAAAGATAGTTAACTTCCCAGAGATGATGTTTAGACTTGGTTTTGCTAAATTTGGTTAAGTATATAAGTTGGAATCAAGCATGCCTCCAAGGTGTTGTGAAAATGCCTAAGAGTGGTTAATTTTATATCAATGCATGAAACTTGCATCTACAGATTTTTGTAATTAAATGATTATAACCTATGAAATGACAAACTAAATAATACTTGGAAAATTTAATTGTAGCTTCGGGATATGTTGTGAAGCCAATGACACACGCGAATTCAAGAAGGAACGACGAGCGAGATTTAGATCACTGTAAGTAGATAACATATTATTTCGTTACTAGATTAATATATGTAATTGTTTATGTGTATTTGAATAAATGTGTTTATATAAAAATGTGTAGTGTTATAATTGAGTTATTTGAATTATGTTTGACATATGACTTTGTTTGTATTTGATAAGGGCCAATAAAACTATTTTTCTCAGTAATGATTTTTATACGAACTAGAATCTGGGATCACCTATGATACTTTTGCTTTGTTTACTTGACATGTGATTAAAATACTCGAGTAACTCAACCCTCAGAGTGGATATGTGAGAAGCATATATTTGTTATGTCGGAGCAAAAATTACCCAGGGAGGATATGTATTTGGTATGCGGATGCTGAGTTACTCTAATTCTGGGAACACCTATGATACTTTTGCTTTGTTTACTTGACATGTGATTAAAATACTCGAGTAACTCAATCCTCGGAGTGGATATGTGAGGAGCATATATTTGTTGTGGGGAACAAAAATTACCTGGGGAGGATATGTATTTGGTATGCGGATGCTGAGTTACTCTAATTTGCCATTTGAGTGTTTTGATTAATTTGATTTTATTGTATAGTGTATTACTTGAATTGTGTTTGTTTAATTTTATGTTTTCCATATTTACGTACGTGTAACATTTAGTGTTTTGAAATTCATGTTATGTTAATATTATTTACTTATGTATTATATCCATGTGTTAAGTGATACTAGTACCATTTGGGTAAATTTTTCACTCACTGAGTTTTTGTGACTCACCTCTCATTTGTTGAAACTTTTTTTAGTAACGGGAACTGAGTGGATGTCAACCATCGATATGTGACTTGCTGACAGCGTGCAACAAGGTATTTCTTTAATATTGCATACTTGAAGCCAGAGGATGAAAGTTTGCAGTCACATTAGAGATTTGAATTGTTGTGTTTTGTTTTATATAATAGTCTAATAGTTAATATTTATGATGTTAATGGAGCGGAGCTTCTTGTATATATTGTTGCTGTTATTACCTGGTTGAGTGCAACCAAGTTATGTATGTTTGTATTACTGGGCATGTTCCACTTTACAGAGAACTTCTGCCAAAATTTTTAATGTAAGTGTTATGTATTTTTATTAAATAAGTCCTTGCTTATAGTTTTGTTTGATATAGTCTTTCATTTGAAATATAGTTAGTCGAATGTCATGTGTGTTTCTTTAATTTGAAGTCAAGACTACAAAGGTTTGGTTACACATTCCTTTAACCAGTCATGCTTCCGTGTGAGAGTGTGACAAAGGAGGACTTGGTATACTTAACTACAATAGACTACTCTAGAGACCTATTAATTTACCTCGTAATACTGGACTTAAGATTTTTATCGGTGACCATGATGTAATAGATACAATTAATTCAGCTTGTACTCATCTTGATAGGTTAGTTGCATTATATATTGAGCATTCTTTAGAAACTCTTGAAGTGATTGAACTACTGAGAATGAAGATGAAACCGAGTAGACACTCAAACTGAGCATGAAGGTAAAACTGAGAATGAAGTTAACCTGAATGAAGGTAAGTGGGATTTAAGGTTATTAGAATGTTGCTAATGAAGAGGTGGATGTTGACATAGATTTAGATATGAGAGATGGTCAAGAAAGTGAAGGTAGTGATTACAATGATGGCAGTGATAAGAGTGTAAATGTTGTGACTTACCTAACAGTGGTAAGGATATGGATAATGACTACTTTGACTATTTATGTGATCAATATGAGACAGAGGATGCTTCTGCTAATGCTTCTAAAAGACAAAAAAGTTATGGAAAAGGTAAAGGAATGTTGGTAAAGAAAAAGGTTTATGATTCAAGTTCAACACCTGATATGCAGATTAAATATCATTATGGGAGTGATGACTTACACATTCCTATGGGGTCTGATGATGATGAAGTTGCTAGAGTTAGATTCAATAGATATAGAAGTGAAGATATGTGTAGGATTTTATTTGAAAATGGGCATGGAATTTGCGAACTTGGCTAAATTCAAGGAAGCCATAACTGAGTTCTCTCTATTAAATGGGAGTTGGACAAACTTTGTTAAAAATGATGTTGCGAGATATAGAGCTGAGTGTATAGAGAATTATGGTTGGTGGGTGTTATGCAGTAAAGTTAGTGGTCAAGGAGTTTTTAGGGTGAAAACAGTAGGGCCATCACATACATGTAACATGTCATTTGAAAATCATTTTGTAAAAACCAAAACAAGTGGCAGATGTAATCATGAATAAGGTGAAGGTAAACTACAAAATGAAGTTGGGTTCTATGGTGGATGCTTTTAGAGAAAATTATATTGTAGGAATATCAAGGACAATGCATATAGAGCTCTGAAACATGAAATCAGCATCATTGAAGGAACACATAAAGAAAAATATTCCAAGCTTTGGGCCTATTGTGCAGAGTTGAGGAGGGTCAGTCCAGGAACCACATGCTAGATCAAGCTTTGGAGGCCTTAAGTTCATATGCAACCTTTATTTCAAAGGTTGTTCATATGTTTTGATGCATGCAATAGAGGCTTTCTAGCCGCATGCAAACCTATTATTGGCATTGATGGATCGCATTTGAAATGTGAGTATAGGGGTCCATTTCTGGTAGTTGTTGTAGTTGATCCCAGTGATTAATACTTTCCTTTAACATTTACATCTATGGAGAGGAAACTAAAAACAACTAGACATGGTTCCTTGAGAGACTATTGGATGACATAGGAGATATTTGACAATATAAATGAGTATTCATTTCAAATCAACATAAAGTAAGTAAATTTGTCAATCGATGTTAGTGAATTGAATAACTTTTGTAGTTTATCACATAAAAAAGAATAGGGGAGCTTAACCTATAGCAATCAATTACACGTAGGAAAGACATATTCTATTTATTTTACCTAACTACAAGACTCTTCTACATATGGTTAATCGAATTAGTCATTGGCTGTTTGCAAACCCCACCCCTGAGAGAGATGTTCATTTCTTAAAATATCCTATATATGTAGGTGGGAACAGGAGAAGGGGTCTACTTAAGTGATTAAATATTTAGATGGTGTCATAGATAACTTGTGTTTAAACAATGATGTTTTCTTTTTTTTGGATAATGTTCTGTAGTAAGATGATTTTAATTATTCATTGCTTATTTAAGCGAGTTTATAATGTAAAGACCATTTTATTATCAATGGAAATGGAAAGTGTTGTTTTTTGCATTATGTTCAATTTCATTTTATTTTTTGTCAACAATAGAGGGATTAAGCAGACAAAGAAGCATGGTTAGCATTGGACGATAACAACACAAGTAAGCACTTAACACAGGAAGCTTCATTTCATTTCATTAAAGCTAAATTGTTACAAGGATCAATTATAAGAACTAACATAGGAAGCTACTTATGCACATCATAACAGCATAATCAGACCACTAAACCACAAACCTAAATACAATAACTGCCACAATTACAAGCCTAAGTTTAACAATCAACAAAGCAAGACTTAAGATTGTCAGCTACTATTAAGCCTCATGAACTAAGAAGCAAGCGCTGAATCTAAAAATAAAAAAAAAAACCAAGAATCTCTGCCACATAAGAAACCTTCCTCCACTGGTCAACATTTTCTTGTAGATATTCAATATTGCCTTCTAAGTCAATAATTATATTGCTCTATTGTAAGATAACACACCTTCCACATTTGCAAATTTCATCATCGATCTAGACAAAATAATTGCAAGGGAAGCGAACCTATAAACACAAATAATCAATGAGAACCTAAACAAGATTTTTAGAAGCCAAAAAAAACCTAGATTTTCATAAGCTAAAACAACCCAATTCTGCCTTAATATATAATACATGCCCATGAATTTAGACATGCCCAATACCTTTTAATAACATTGTTGTCCTATGCTATGTAGAGTTTTGCAGGCTCAACACAATGACAAAATAGTGAGAATTCCTTAACATCACTACTTCTCGCATCAGAAACCACAGAAGAACCACCCATTTCACTTGTTCCTTGATTAGTAGAATTTAGAAGCTTCAATCGTACTCTAATTATGATTTACAAGAAAAACCCTTAACAGATGATATCCTTCCTTTTTGTCTAAGCTTCCAATTCAAAGAAATTCAACTGTTTTAAGAAATCCTAATTTTCAATATCTTAGAAATCAAGGATTAGGGATGGGAAGGAAGATAAGTTGGGTCATGTACATGTAGCATGACCACTCAACCCTTGATTTAGGCTCCATTATGTTCACATCAGCTGCCACATGGGTAGAGTTATGTCCACATTAGATTCTGTTAGACTTAATTAAATGGGAGCTAACGGGAAGGAGTTGATTGTGTGATTTGGTAAAATGTAAGGGTGACATTTTGCATTTTTGAAATGGAAGGACCAAACTAACACTTCTAGAAAACTACAGGGGCTAAAAGTGTAATGTAACCTCTCTTTTTTTTCTTTTTTCTTTTTTATCAATTTCATCCTAAAATTATTTTGTAGTCTACCTTTCTCACTTCTCTTTTAATAATATATATATATATATAATTATCAATACGGTTAAATTTTTTGTCCATATCCTTAAATCATGAATATCGTCAATTTTAAAAAATATTCAAAATATCACAAACCCTAATTTCATGTTTTGTTGGAAGAGATGACAAAGAAGAGAAGTAAGAGAGAGTATTGAGAGGAGTGACAATGATATATAATTTTTTTGCCAACCTAACAAGCATAGGGAGCAAATATTATATTTTAAGGCCTCAACATTTTTCATCTAAAATGCTAACTGTGTAAAACTAAGAAAAAACATTATAAATATTTTAAAAGTTATGGGAGAAAATTGACCAAAAAATATTTTTGGCACGAAATTAACATAAGTGTAATACTTTAAGAACAATATGTCAGTTTGAATTTTTTATACATATAAATGTATTTATTATAAAATTTACATAAACCATAGAAATATTAAATTATATTAAATGAGTTGGGAACGTGGCATAAAACCAAACTTTATAAAAACTTAGCTCAACTTGTTTAGAAAATGAGACGAGCTTAATTCGAATCATTAACGAGTAGTTCACGAGTTATTCATGAGGTAATTGAGCTATTTCTCATCGCAAACCACATTTATTTTAAATAAGTAGAACAATGCATCAAAGTTTGACACATTAAACATATTTCGAAGTTGACAAAGACTGAATTTTGTCAAACTACAAGTCAATACTAAGGGAAAAGTAAAGATAAGTCCTACTTTTTTTGTTTTTGAGATTCTAAATAAGTCCTATAATAAATTTTCATTCCCTATAACTCTTATTTTTAAATTTTCATTCCAAAGAAGTCCTATATTTTGTATTGACATTTTAACGTCATTTTGACCCCTTTTTTTCATGTTTAGCATTAAATTAGTAATATTAATTAAGTAAACTAATTTTTTAAAAACACATTAATTAATTTAAAAAAATTAAAATTCATAATTTAATAATTATTAGAAGAATAAATCTTTTAAAATTAATGAAAATTCATAATATGTTTTTCAAAAAAAATAAAATTAACTTCATAATTAAATTTAGATTTATATGTATGTCATTTGTTCTTTATTAATTTTTTAAGAAATGAATCTAGATTTATTTATTTTTAGTTCTTGTCATGAAAAAATTAATAATAATTAAAGTTGAATTTGAGAATAATATTTTTTTTTAATGTTTTTAGGAATAATATGAAAGGAGGTAATGAGAACTTTTATTAATTAGATTTTTATTTTATTTTTTCATTAATTATTATATAATAATTTTATTTTCTACTAATTATTAAATAATAAATTTTAGTTTCTAAATTAAATAATGTGTTTTCAAAAATAAAAAATTAGTCTACTTAATTAATATTTAAAATAAAATATAGAGATAAAAGTGACATAGAAAGTGTTAATATAAAATTTAGGACTTATTTGAAGAAAAAAAAAAATTAAAAAATAAGAGTTGTGGAGAATAAAAATTTATTATAAGACTTATTTGTAATCTCAAATAAAAAAGTATGACTTATTTTTATTTTTTCTAAAATATAACTTGGGTGAGTAGGTAAATTTGACCCGATTAGATCTGACTCCATATAACATAAACTAATTTTATTTTTAGTTTTTTCCTTAGTTGTTATTTTTATTTGCTAATTAATTTAAAGTTGATCTCATCCGAATTCGAAAAATCATATAATCTTATTATTTTATTTGTTTTCCCAACTATTACTTTGTTGTTATTTTTATTTGTGAATTAATTTAAAGCTCACCTCATCCGAATTCGAAAAATTATATCATCCTTATTCGAATTAAATACAATCTATGAAATAGCTAATCACATTAAAATTTTAACAAAATTAGACCGGATATTCTATCCCACTCAACCCATCCGATTATCATCATTAATTTAAGAACTATTGTTTTTTTTTTTTTTTTCATCAAACCATGGTAATTTGGTGGTTTTGCATCTGAACAGGGTTAGTTTCGTCATTAGATTTCAGGTACTGTTCCACCTACAACCGTCTATCACCGTGTACCCTTTGTAAAACAATTTCTTCTTCTTCTCCTTCCAGGCATTTCCGAGTTACTCATTTTCACTTCCCCTCGAATGTCATCTTTGTTATCTGCAGACATGGCATCGAAACTTATGCACGCTGTTCAATACGATAGTTATGGTGGAGGTGCTTCTGGTTTGAAGGTCACTTTTCACTTCTTGCTTCTATAATTTTAATTGGTACTCCGGGTTTGTGATTTTTTTTCTCTCTTTGAATCTTCGTTCTTCGATTTCTAAGTTACTTTGATTCTTCTTTTTCAGTTAATATTTTTTAGTAAACTTGTTCTAATGAGTATCACATAGGTGCAAAACCTGATTCTAGAATTCCAATGATTTAGTCTGTTTCACATGTGTAATCTTATGTTCTGTTTTATTTGGTTTAAGGAAGTAGAATGATTTGGAGTGACCCATTGAAAAATTGATGTATTTCACTGCATGTTTACATTGCATTTTTGTAGATCCCGATTTGAACTGTAGAGGATTTTTGAAATTCTTCTTTTTTATTTTTATTTCTTCGAAAGACACTTCATATGATTTTGAGGGTATTAATAAAAATGATTTTATATTTTTATTTTAGTTAAAATTTTAGCAAAGTTGTATATTACAAAAAGAAAAAGGAAAAGAAGTCATTGGGTTTTGGTAATCTCCATTTAAATGTGCCCATTCCTGCTCTGGAGCTATATACCAACAGGGTAGAACAACTATCTGGTGCAACTGGTGAGAAAAGGAAAAAATAATTCATTCAACATAAAGAATTAGTGTCTCTTAGTTTTATAGAAATTATTGGGTATATTTGTTGGCAGAGTAAGTCTGGAAACTTTCCAATCCTACATAATCTAGCGGAATTTGATGTTTGAATATCTCTAGTGTCTGTGCCACAGATGCAATACTTTGTCATCCATTATACTTTGTCATCCATTATACTTTTCATACATAGGCAGACTCCATTGTTTGTTGTATATGACTTACATTGTTTCAGTTTGAATAAATTGTCCTTGATGAAAAGGAATGCACTCATTAAAAGATGTCTTCAAGGCTTAGTAAAAGACAAGTTGGAGTTTTTGGGATTATTTGTATAGTCGAATTGTTACGCTTTTCCAGAAACGGTTTTTAGGGTGGACAAGAGTATAATGAGCTTTTTGCATGGTAATAAATAATAATAAGAAACTCATAAGAAGAGAAAGAATTGAGATTACTTAAGAGTCTCAGCCAGGGTTTCTAGGACTACACCTATAAGAAGCTTTAATGAAGTCTCACTATTGAAAGAAACTCCTGAATTTTGAGGGATCAAAAGCTCTTATTGTCCCGATAAGCTTATACAGGTGAGATCCCTGCATAATGATAAATTTCAAAACTCCTGAATAAAAAACACTTTCCCAAATGGTAATTATAAAATTTTTGTATTTCTTGAAGACACTAAAATATTGGGATTAGTGCTCTTATATTTTTCCTCTAGTATATTGATGCTGTGAAGGAATGAGTCAGTCCTTGTTTGTCTTCATACTATTCATGGATGTCTCCTTCATCGCTGACTGCAATGGTGGAGGTTGCATCTTATAATCCATCAGTACTGCCAGGCATTTCTAGTAGAGCTTCAAAGTCAACAATGTGCTCTCATCTTCTCAGAACGATTTTCCTGATACCAAATTTCTTGGATGTGGCATTGTTAAAGAAAGTATGATTGTTATTTGGTTTTGTCAGCTCTGATGGGAAGATAATAACAGAACTGACTGAACCGAGTGGGAGAGGGAGGGAGGGAGAGGGAAATTAACACATGGATAGCATACATTCGTTTTGTTTGTATTTGAATTCAGAAAACTATTTTAAATTTAAAAACTGTACCGCACTAGTTAGATGTGTTAGTTTGTTAAGCTTGATCTACTTAATTGGCAGTTGGGACCATTCTCTAACAGTGTAAGGTTTTGAATAACTGGTAATCCAACATGGCATAGGTGCATGATTGTCCAACAGGTCACTGATTCAAGTCCTAGCAACTGTTTTCTATAATTAACACAGTAGTCTAAATTTCTTGCACTTTGTGCTACGAGTTGTGGACTACAGTTCATACTCTTCATATTCTCTCCATCAAATGCAAGCACGCCAAAAATGATAAGAGCATGGGGGAAAAAGAAGTCATTTATATTTGAAACTTGGGCTTACTATTATCTTTTCAGTGTCAAATACTAGGAAGGAAATAAAAAGTATAATTTCAAATACTATGGAATCAGAATCTGACAGTTTCAAACATTAAGAAGGAGATAGAAACTGCAATTTTAAACATTTGAATTTTAACTGTTAATACTAATATTCTATTTGGCTTTATTTGTATATGTCGAGCTTGCTTAAATTTTATACTCATTGCAGCATGTTGAAGTTCCAGTACCCTCTCCAAAGACAAATGAAATTTTACTGAAAGTGGAAGCAGTTAGCCTTAATCCAATTGATTGGAAAATTCAGAAGGGTGTGCTGCGACCTTTTCTCCCTCGCAAGTTTCCTCACATACCTGGTAATTAACTTGTAGCCTACGTCAACTAAAACTACTTGTGGCACTTTTTCACCTAGCTAGAAGATAATGTACCATATCAATATGCCCTCATTGCGAATTTCTTTTCTTGTTGGTTTTTGTTTTCTTTTGTTTTTGGTGCAAATGGAAGCTACACAACCATGAAGTAATATCTGGGTTCGGTTCACACTAACAGGTCTCTAGAAAAGAGTTCCTTTGAAATTTGAATGAAACAAAATATATATAAAGGAGAAGTTATGCTATAAATAGCACTTCGCTGCAGCAGAGAACCTATGTTTCAAGTCCTTTGGCACAACTGTTAACCTTAGGTAAATTAGTAAGGTTAAGTCTTGATTCTCTGGAATCATAATGTGCTTGATCGATTCAATGGCTTTCATGTGGGAATGAGAGCATTGGGGAAACGCAGATGGAAACCTCTTACGAAACACCTAAAGCTCTACAGTAACTAAGGGTTGCAAGGAAGACACAGGGATCATTTTACAAATTTCATATTATCACAAAACTGTTTTGCCAGTCATTCCCCCCTTCTTTGTTCACAATCTGCTACCTCACAAATGTAAGTGGGCTCAAGTTATAAATTCTCTTTAACTTACCTATAAGTGTACTAGTTTGTGCAGCTCAATTCAGTGGGTGATAAGTGACCTACTTGTATTTGTCCAAGATATATGCATAATCTGTTAATCCACAAGTGTAATGTAGCTTAAATAATTATGCATTTTGAGAATGCTGTACTCTGAAATATTTGATTGTTTTACTGCATTTGTCCTACCGAAAATAGATATTACTGCAACACCAAACGATGTTTTGATTTTTTATCCATCTTTTCAATTTTATGGACGTCCCTTTCTGCACAAATTTTTGGTTTTCTTGTTGGAACAGGGACTGATCTAGCAGGAGAGATTGTAGGGGTGGGAGCAGAAGTCAAAAATTTCAAAGCTGGAGACAAAGTGATAACTAAGCTCAATCATGATGTACTTCTTTCCTTTGACTCTCTTATTGCTGTTATGAATGCATTTTTATCTAGTGGATTATCTAAGGCTACTTTATAAGATGCAACAACTAGAGTGGTTGGCTTTCAAAACATTTCAATAACTATTCAATAATTTTTAACCACCATAATCAAGACAACCCATTCCATTATATGCAGTAAAGAATCTAAATACTGCACCACATCAGGATTCAGGTGCCACTCAGGATTTCAAAGAACTCTTTTATAGTTTTAAATTTTTTTTTCCTTCTAGTTGGGGAAGCACAAATGTGCAGTTTAAGAATTTGGGATCTGTGGGATAAGAAGAAAAAGGAAATGAGCTGCCAATCTGATACAGAAAAAACGTCAAAGTTATATTTTTAAAGATGGAAGGTGCAGAAAAGGGATAATTTTCTTTACCATCACAAGCAAAATAAGATGGAAATATAAGCACATTACAACTAACAGTGGAAGCTGAAGTTCATGGTTGGACAACAGGTGAAGGAAGTCTTTTGAGATGAGTATCCAAATTGATGTTTGCTATAGTCATTTGTCTCCCAATCAATTAGAACCAGTTACCCCAATGGAAAAACCTATCTTATATGTGACTATAGATATAGACTTGCCTGTGGTATGTCATTTCTTGAATTAAGCTTATCTGATATATACTTTATAGACTTGGGTATAAATGTTATCTCATGCATGGTTGTAAGTGATGAGCTCACCAACCCTGCTGATGGGGCATGCCACTGTTATTCTGTTTATTTACGTGAGTTATCTATGTTAATTGACAGTATGGAGGTGGACTAGCTGAGTTTGCCGTGGCTAGTGAGACCTTGACAGTCCCTAGGCCAACTGAGGTCTCTGCTGCTGAAGGTTCAGGCTTACCTGTGGCTGGTCTCACCGCTCATCAGGCCCTGACTGAAACTGCTGGCGTCAAGCTTGATGGAAGTGGCCTGCAGAAAAACATTCTCATCACTGCTGCCTCAGGTGGTGTTGGTCAGTATGCAGTTCAACTTGCAAAGCTTGGAAACACACACGTGACTGCCACTTGTGGGGCTCGCAACATTGATTTTGTCAAGAGCTTAGGAGCTGATGAGGTTCTTGACTATAAGACCCCGGATGGGGCAACTCTGAAGAGCCCCTCTGGTAAGAAATATGATGCAGTGATACATTGTACATCAGGCATACCATGGTCAACTTTTGAGCCTAATTTGACTGCAAATGGAAAGGTTATAGATTTAACACCTGGCCCTAGTGCATTGATAACTTATGCTCTCAAGAAACTTACCTTCTCCAAGAAACAGCTAGTGCCATTGCTCTTAACTGCCAAGAGTGAGAACCTAGATTATCTGATTAAGTTGGTAAAGGATGGGAGACTCAAAACACATATTGACTCGAAGCATCCCTTGAGCAAGGCTGAAGATGCTTGGGCAAAGAGTATAGACGGCCATGCAACTGGGAAGATAATTGTGGAGCCTTGAGAATTCACACCATACATGGAGTTTCCTCATTTCTATATATGTACTTTATGTAAGCGTTTGTGCATGCAGCATCTCCTTGTACCATTTAGATATTTCTTCATATTTCCAGACTGATTTTGTAAATGACACGTTTTTTTTTTTTTGCTTCAAAGTAAATGACTTGTGTTACTACTATTTGTTGTGAGTTTGGATAGGGAATCTCTTCTTTTCTCTTTTCTTTTTTCTTTTTTTTAGTTTTGAACTTTTATTAGTGCTGTCTATGGTCATTGGGTTTTTACATCTGAAGGTCATTAGTAACCCGTGAGAGTCGAACACTCCACCCAAGGTTTTACTTACATGTGATAATGCAAAATCTCACAAGATCAGTTCTTATGTTAAACCAATAAATTCAACTTCTCAATATTTACAAAAACAATTATAGCAATCCAAAACCCCTTAGAATTTTGAAGAAAACGCATCGGTCTAACTTCCCCCAAAGCCTCCTAATTTCTTTTCTTTAAAAGAAATAAACGAATAAAAATTGAAGGCTATGGGAATAGCCTTTATGAACATGATGACATTTGTTTCAATTAAAATAGTGGTTAAATTCCTTTGTTGATTTTTTATGGATTCTATGTATTTGAATATTTTTGAGAACGACATGAGAGAAAAAAATTTATAATTTTTTAGTTATGAATAATTTATTTCTAATCAGATCATAAATTAAATAAATTAATATACGTATAAAATGATTCAAACACAAACTTAAGAAGTTCAAAAAAATTCATAAATTCTCTTCAACTAGAAAAAGTAAAGAAAAAAGTGACATTTACAATACTTAAAAGTTCATATTTTTGTCAATTTCATCTTAAAAATATTTTCTTGATTACGTTTATAATTTTTTTGTCAAATCTAACACCATTACGAAAATATTGATTTGAATTAATATATTATATTAGATGACACACGTATGTTGAGTTGGCAAAATCAATATAAATAATTGTCTCTAAAATATTAGTTTTTTTTGTGAAGAAAACATGTATGAAATGAGTAAAAAAAAATTATTATTATATTGTTATTTTAGTGCAAATGTAATAAAAAAATTATATTTTAAGTTACGATAATTTTAAAATATTAGGCTAAGGTAAGAGTTACAAATGTTTTAAAACTTGTGATATGTAATTGATAAAAAAGAAAAGAAAAAAAAAAAGGGTAATATTTTTAAGAAGGTGGACGACATTTTGCTAAAAGTAAATTAATTCGGGAAACAAACAAAATAACTTGCCGGCCGAGTACGATGTAGGATCTCTCGGTTTCATCGTGACCCCAAATGCACAAATCACGACACACTTCAAGTCAAGTTCCAGTATGCCATATTGCCATTGACACTTATAACTATTGTGAACAAAGCTTAGCCATCTGAACTTTTTCCTTCCTACTCAAAACGGGCTCGAGCCCACTTTTAACTTTGGATATATGGCAAGAAAGCTTATGCATGCGGTTCAGTACAATGGTTATGGTGGAGGAGTTGCTGGCTTAAAGGTTCTTCTTACTGATACTGTTCTAAATACTAGTTTCCGTTTAATTTTGTCTTCTGGGGTTAATCCTTTTGTTTCTTTGTTTTGTTTCAAACTTTTAATTTGGTATCATTTATGTATCTCTAGTCGCTCTAGATGGTAATTAGTTTGAAGGGGACTAAAATAGGTGTAAAATGCATAGCCAATGGTATAAATTTGATGCAATCTATGGAAGAAATTTAGTGGTTTATGGATTTTTTGTTGTCCACCATATAAATTGAATAAAATCATTGCATTTTGCATAGCATATGGTTACATTACAGTGTGTGCAATGATTGGATGATTTGATGGAGATCTCCAGGAGCTAGGAATCCTAAATAAGAAATTTTTGTGAATGTTGGAGATAATTCTAGAAAACTTTATGATTGTGATAGAATATCATTATTACATGATAGTTAGGGGTTTCTTATAAGCTTTTATCCTAGAAAAGTTGTTGGTCGGTTATAGGTAATAGATAAGTTGAACATAGTTCTTTGGCATCCCTTATTTTATGGAAATCATGCAATCCCAAGATGTCTGGTACAGCTTGCTGCTTGCTCCGATAGATACATTTTACAAAATTTTCAGGTGGAAAAGGAATTTTGATAAGAAAACTTTGGGCATTCTGTAGAAGAAGTGTCAGGAATGTCTTGCATTCAGTTATCAATGACAATAAGTGAATGTTTTCTTGACTTCTGTCAAGAAAAAAAAGGTTATATGAGATGCCAGATATGGAGTTTTTGAAGCTCAAAGCAGAATAAATAGAGAATGAATGAAAATATCAAGCTAGGTAGGTTGCTTTGCAGCTACTTTTATTATATTATGGTTCAAGAGATGCTTCAGTTCAGGAAACGAAAGCATGCTAGTTAAACTGTAAATTGAAGATAATATAAGATGTCAAAACAAAGTTTACACTGAAGAAAAGCATGTAGGAAAATTGAAGATATTATTAGGAAATTCTCCACTATTGGAAATTTGATATTTCATTTTGCAGAAGAGTACATACATCTCTATTCTACATGCTGTCTAATATGTGAATTAAGTAGATGACTTGATAAGGGTATGAGCTCGTGAAGTCTTGCTAGATACATAGAATTCTAATTGTTGTACTGCCAAAAGTTTGTATCCCTTTAAATGAAAATTTGACTGATTTCACCAAAATCAAATTGTTTTTTAGTCCTATATCCTTTTGACAATGATATCTTCGAGAAAAGTGAGCACAAGTTAGAGTATGCTCATACATCAGAACATGTCTTGTGTTCTTCAGATTATTAAATTTCATCAATTATTTGATAGCACTGAAAAATATGAGTTCGTTGATGAATTGATTCGGAGAATCATGTGATTCAACCTTGGCTGTTCTTATAAGGGATTTGTGTCTATAGAGGACCATGAGATCTCCTCTCATTTCCATCTGCTAATAACCATTGAGCATACTTATAGCCTAAAACCTCCTTTATCTGATGTGTTCTTCCTTCATGATAGTGTAAGCAGGAGGGGTTGCATAAACACTTACTTGTCAATTATTTATAAAGAAAAACATTTACTTGTCTAAGCCTTTTGATATTAGTCAACATGTTCACCCTAAACTAAGCATTTTTTAAAGATGCCTTATTGATACTAATCTCGAAGCGGACATAGTAAAAAAGAAGAACGTTATTGGCGCCATACAGATTGATGAATCAGCCATAGCAACATAAAATGGAACCTAGTTAACAATGACAATCAATGACTTTTCATTTGGTATTTGGTCACGCAGCATCCCTTATGGCTCAGCTTGTGGATTTTTCTAGGGGAAAGGCAGAGCTACAGAGTACACTGTTTTTTTAATTCTCATTGCATTAGTTGCCTCGCTGCTAATACAATAGATGCTCTGGGTTGTTTTTTCTACACACATAATAAGTGGAGGAGTTCATCATAATTTGATTGCACTATTGCAGTATACAGGGTTAGCAGTCACTTATAGAGATATGCAAGGAATCAACGCCCATAACATCAGTTTACAATGTTAATATTTAGATCCCATGCCCTTAAATTCAAATAGTTATCTCCATGTGTGCAAGGTTATGCACATGTGCAGGTGACAGAAACAGAAACAAAGAGAGAGGGTTATGGTGATGCAATTCTTAGTTATGATTCGTTAAAATAACTCCAATATTGTCATGTTGAGCTTTTGGTTGCTTAATATATGAAAAATTTTATTTCCTGCAATTAATGAAGTTATTGAAATAATATTGATGGAGAGTGAAGGAATAGAATTCAATATTATATAATTTAAGAGTTTCATTTTTATTAGGACTTTAGAATTACTTTTTTATACTATTAGAGTTTTCTAGGAAGTCTATATAATGACCCCTGTTACATTGTTAAAAAGTTTTTGATGAATTTATAAATTGTCCTTTTGATTGTCCCTTCGATTGTATTATCAGTTGGTCCTGCATCAAATATGGTCCAGTCCAGTCCTAACTTAAGTCCTCAACTAATTGTAATTTAATATTCATGCTCATTGCAGCATGTTGAAGTTCCAGTTCCCGCTCCAAAGAAAGGTGAGATATTGATCAAAACAGAAGCAGCTAGTATAAATCCATTTGACTGGAAAGTTCAGAAAGGCCAGCTGCGGCCAATTTTTCCTAGAAGGTTCCCTTACATACCAGGTATTTCTGTCCTTCTTTATTTGTTGTTTTACTGATTTGTTTACAACAGTGATTTTCTATTACATGTAGACCCCCTGAATTTGGAAACTTGAGTAAAAACTTCCTTTTCTTTTTAATGAATTTGTTCGTGAGTGCTTAAATATTTGAAATTCACTTATGACAATCTATCTTTGTTTACAAAAATCGCCTCACTGTATCACCAACCCATCATATAATCCATGATTGCATCATTGCATCATTGCATCACATATCTATAAGCAGTCTAGTAAATTTTGTTATATTCCTTAGCAGCATTTTCTGAAACAGTTATCACTAATATGCATTTATGTGGCAAGAGAAGGCAGCTCTGTTAATCAGTTCTATACAAAGAAAGATTCTTGTCCTGCTGTATGTTTCCCAGTTCAAACATGTTGTATTCTTAAAACAAGCTGCAACTTCCTGTCCAGCATTACTAACTGCAAGTAACTAAGATAATGCCGTTACATTGAATTCTTTGTTTTTATTTTCCCATTTTTGTATTCTTTTTCTTTTTGACCATTTTGAAGGAGGACTTTTCGTCCTCCTCATCTGTACTCTTCTGATCTGATCTTTTTAATAAAACTTATTTACTTATCTGAAAAAACATACAAGTTGGCTCCAACATTAGATTATGGAGTTATTCCATATTGACTAATAGTTGAACTTACCAAGATTCATTTGGGCTCACTGCTATTCATACAATACAGTTTTGTTAAAGGACTGATTGAAGATACTTCACACTGTAACAGGTACTGATTTGGCAGGAGAAGTAATAGAGGTTGGACCAGGGGTCCAACATTTCAAACCTGGTGATAAAGTTGTATCTATGGTCAACCCTTTTGTAAGTTGACACCCTTTTTTTCATCTTAATCTGATATATTGTCATTTCTATTTTTCATAATACAGGAATCATTAATTAGATGAAATAATTGGTGATAATTTCTTAAAAGAAATTGGATAACATAATAATTTGTACTCGAAATTCATTACTAAGGAAGCACCCTGACCTAGGAGTTTTCTATATGTTTGTAATCCATTTCCCTTGTTCATCAGTTCCAGTTAAGGAATTCAGTAGACTGCATCTGTCTCAACTGTTGCCTCCATCAGAATTGTCTTTAAAGTTCATATTCAATAAGGAAAAGGGTATACAAAGAATGGCCATTGACGAATTTAAATTATATTTCCTGCATTATCTTCAACCATTCAATGAGGACAAGAGACTAAAACTTCTGGTAAGCAATTAATGAATATTTAAGAAACCTATATTAGCAAGAATGCAACAAAAATATAAAATAAAATTATAATATTAAGAAACCGGTTAACATAGAGAATTATATAATTTGCTACAAATTTTTAGAAAATTGACTGTTTAAAACAGAATTCTAAGTATGTCCTTCTAACCTGATTTGACATTATAGTGAACCTATCTGATCATCATGAGTGGTGACCAAAACTAAAGTAGTTATGAGACATCCCTGGCAATGTGAAGGTAGATTCATGTGCTTTCTCTTAATATAAATAAGTATTGTTTGAGTACCTCAACTCAAATATCATTTTTAAAGTAAGCACTCATGTTCCTTTCTTATATAGTTTGAGGCACTCAATCAAAAATTAGTAAGTATAGTCACCAAAAAATGGTGACATAATTTTTTTTTTTTTTTTTACACATCATTATTTGTTTTTCTTAATCCAATTTTTTAATTTATGTTCTAGTATTTGTCTGGTTATTTCACTAATTAAATGTTTAAGATGAATATTAAAGAGCTAGTAGCTAATATGATATTTTATTTTCTTTTGCCTTCTCATTTAATTTATTTTTATTATTATTTATTATGAGGCAAAATTTAATAATCTTGTGAAAAATTAAATAAGTTTTTATATATTCATAAAATTTAGTTTCACGTTGAATAAAGTCAGAAAAGTTAGAAAAACATAAATTTTAGGAAAAAGAAAAACAATCATGTCATTGATATTATCCAATATGTATTTTTTAAATATTTGAAAATAATCAAGTTAAGGTAAAAAAAAAAAAAAGTAGAAAAAAAGAAAAGGATGTAGTTTGATATTCAACAATAACGAAGTTTGAGAATTTTGATAAATAACTAGATAAATATTGAAAAATAAAATATATATATATATAGAAGAAAGAGAAATAAATATTATGATGTATAAAAAAATTTACATGTCAGCATTTTCTGGTCTATACTCACTATTTGGTGAAGTTTCTTATATAAAAAAAAAGTTGAATGCCTCAAAATAATATAAAAAAAGTGACTGTCTATTTTGAAAATGAACTTCAAATTGAGATTCTCAAATAATAGTTAACTTAAATATAAAGTGTTTTTATTACTGGTAGGAACACACTTTGTTCCTACGAAATGCTAGACATCTTTTCTCTTCCTCTTTTTCTTTTGTTGTCAAGGCTTAAAAATCAGTGCAACATGATATTTTTCATTTATATATTGGAAAATATAGAAATTAGCTAGTTGGAAACATAGTTGTCAAATGGAAATATTCCGTATAAATTCTTCAACTGATATTTATAGATGTAACACAAACAAAATACATTGAAATATGAGATATCTTAACATATAATGAATGATTATTTGGCGAATTGAAAAAGAACTTGACTTTAAAACAAGTAATTTGTTTCTTGACAAAAATGCCTTCTTCCTTTCAAAAATATTGCTTCTTCTTCTCTTTAAGAGGAATAGCCACCCATGACCCAATCCAATTTTCAGATTTAAAATTATGATATTGTAGAAAAGGTACTTTAAAGAATTTAAACCCAAAAAATACTCATTTTTAGAGTTTTTTACACGTAGGATTTAATTGGGATTCGTTAGTACATTATAGATTTGAGTGTGATTTGAGATTATGAATGTTGAATCACATTGAATCGTGAATCATACGATTTGATTAACTAGTCTAAATTCACCCATAAGATATGTCGATTGGTACATGAATTGAATTGAATCGTAAGGTTCTAGTTAATTGTGGTTGGAAACAGAATCACAATTGCGAATTATACGAACATTCCTTTTTTGGCCTTCCTGAAATAGCGAAGAGACTCTGGTAAATAAGTTGTTAGATGTTTCACTTTGTGATGCAACATCCTAATCATGCTATTTAATACATGAAATTGGCACATAATAAAACAAAGCTAGCACAATTCCTCAAAAGCTGCAATATGGTAAGAACATGAACTAGTCAAGAATGTAGCAAGATATTTACTATCTTTGGCAAAGGAGTTAAAATTTTATGATTTGTTGAGTTTATAAGTTATTTTGTTATTTAGTATTTCATTATAGTTAAGATTAGTTTAATTATTTGGGAAATTGTTTGGGCTTGGCATAAATTTTTTTTATTGGATCTAGGACCACTGTGAGATTGACTATATAAAAAAGGCTGTTTTATACATGGAATTTTAGTTTGAAGATAAGTTAACCTTATTATTGAAAGTTTTCCCTTATATATCTGTTTCTCTAATGCTTCGTTCTATTCACTCTCCCATATTCACTTCTAGTCCTGCATCATTGCAGAGCACTTGTTTTCTGCATTTGGAACATGTATACTTCACACATGTATTCTAGTTCTATAGGCAGTTAATTTATTTATCTTTAAAAGAAAGTATGTTTACATTTGACGTACTCCATTGCTATATTCACTCTAATGATTACTCTTGCACTGAACTATACAAGTGTTATCGATAACTATAGAGGTTCAATTTCTAGTTTTAATTCAACAAAATACCTTTTTTATGTTTAAGAATTTGTGTCACAATCTTCAAGTCATATAGGCTTAATGTTAACAATAAAAAGAAAAATGCATCTAAAAAAATGTTACAAGTAATTAGATACTGTTTCCAATTTTATTTCTAAGTATAACAGCAAATTTGATGGATGAATAGCTCTCAAGGCAATGTGGTTTTATAGGTTTGATAAATTCACCACATATCCTATCTATTAAGTATTTACTGGCTATGTTTAGGGGAATATTGAATATGCACACCAGCTTTCATTAGCAATACTTGAGAACCTAATATTCAGTTCTTGTGATTAAATCATATTTACATTCAGTAACAAGATAGTCCCCATGTGATTATTGAAATGTATTATTAATCTGTGGCAGAATGGAGGTGGGCTAGCTGAGTTTGCCATCACTAAGGAGTGGGTGACAGCTGCAAGACCACTAGAAGTCTCAGCCGCTGAAGGTGCTGGCTTAGGTGTTGCTGGTCTTACTGCTCACCAAGCTATTGCTCAATCTGCTGGGATCAAACTTGATGGAACCGGTCCACCAGCTAACATTTTAATTACTGCTGCATCAGGTGGTGTGGGTCAGTATGCGGTTCAATTGGCAAAGCTTGGAAACACTCATGTAACAGCCACTTGTGGGGCTCGCAACATTGATCTTGTCAAGAGCTTGGGAGCCAACGAGGTTATTGATTACAAGACCCCAGATGGTGCAGCTTTGAAGAGCCCATCTGGCCGAAAATATGATGCAGTGATCCATTGTGTAACCGGCATACCTTGGTCAGTTTTTGAGCCTAATTTGAGTGATAATGGAAAGGTAATAGATATAACTCCTAGTCTTGGTGCAATTATGACCTTTGCTCTGAAAAAAATTACCTTCTCCAAAAAGCAACTAGTGCCTCTAACTTTATTTCCCAAGAGAGAAAATTATGATTATCTCATTAACTTGGTCAAGGAAGGGAAGCTTAAGACAATAATTGACTCAAAACATTCCCTCAGCAAGGCTGAAGATGCTTGGGCTAAGAGCATTGATGGCCATGCTACTGGGAAGATCATTGTGGAACCTTAGATGAACATAATGCGGGAAACCAATTATGTGCGTCATATAAATTTGCTACACAAAGTTAAAGGCAGCAGAGACAGGTCTTGGGGATTTGTTAGTTGTCAACATAAATACAAATGATTATGTCAGGCCCTGTCTGGGACTGTTGTGTTTTTTAATTTTCTGTTTACAGATTCAGAAAAACCATTATTTTCTTATTGGTCTTGTATACTGTTACTGGAGCCACGTGACACTTTTGGACTTAACATTTACTACTAATTATGTTATACTCAGTGCTTTGGTTTTCAGATACTCCACCATTTTGGTCCATAAAAGAAACTCGTTCTAATATCACTGTTAAGGATTATATTAGAACTCACCTCTAAAAATTATCTATTGAGAAAAATGTCCTACTCTCCTTACAAATTCATGTTCATACAATCAATATAATATGAGATTATTGCACGTACAACCGATAGCCTATAACAAATTATTTAGAAAAAACTATTCGTGAAAGATTCTTGTATTTCCATGACCCAATCTGTGGACTGTGTGCTTGAGCAGCGAGATTGCAAACGGCAGATTCGGCAAGTCAACAAAAGAGACGGTTTTCATTATTAGGAGGTTTTATTTAAGTTTTGCTTGGTTATTAGTTGCCAAAAGTAAGAATTAAAGTTTGTCTTTGTGAATAGTTTGCCACTTCAAAAACTGAAGAAATAGAAGTTGCAAAGAAGAGCCTGACAAGTACAAGACCACCCAAAGTCGCAGCAACCGGCATAAATGTACTCTCATCAAAGTACAAGGCCACTTAGGCTATAATTTGAGTAATCGAAATATATTATAAGTACTTAATTGAACTGGTTGATCAGATTAGTTAGATTGTTGTCGAGGTGATAAATCAGACCAAATTGAACTTAAGAGCTGTTTTGATGGTTGGACCTCTCAAAATCGATAAAAATAGTAAAAACTAAAAGACCTACATAATCAACAATGGGTTGATTGAATCAAACCATTTAAAAAAATTTATTATTTTAAATTAAGAATTATTAAAACATTTATATTTTATATTGATATTACCTTATTATTTTGATGTAGAAGTTAAAATTTGAATAATGTGATTTATAATAAATCTGTCAGTTATCATATTAACTATTAAAAATTATAATTGACTATTTGTGATGTGATTTGTTTTATTATTTAATGAATATTAAATTATTATATTATATGTCTTGTGTATTTAACATTTATAATTAATTGAAAATTTATATATTATGTATAATATTTAAAATATATAATTAAATATATTTACAAAGTCATTTGGTTTAACTATTGGTTCAACTTCGGTTTCAATGACCTGAGATCCAATAAATTTTTTGAACCGATTACCGATCCGATTTTTAAAACATTAATAAAAATCAATTGACCTAAATCTAATCTTAAACGGTTAGTTAAGGTTCATGAATAGGTTTTAATCTCTATCGAACTCATCAGGGTAGAAAATCTCACCTACAAGACAACTGATTAAGCAACAAGATACCGGGCAAATCACCACTTGAATCAAGCAATTAAAATTGATGAAGCAAAGTTGGCAAATAATTTAGTAAAACCCCAAATTCCATCTGCATTTGTAATTACATTACAACTTGTTCATTGAGAACTGATATAAACGATAGTACTGCATTTGGCTTCTATATATCAATGGAAACTGCAATGGATAGAAGAATAAGAAGATCAATTTGGATCATGATGGTGTTTATGTTCATTGTTTTGGGGGTGAATATTTTATCGCCACAAGCCAATGCTGCCAATTCTCTCCCTGCAACTCTACTTCCAATCTTATATCAGAATTCTTCTCAATATTCTTATAATGATGGGATCAATATAGCAACACAATGTAAAAGATTATGCAAAGTTGTTGTCGGGCGCATTGCCCGTACCAAAACTCGTGTACCATGCTCATTTCGAAGATTGCATGAGGAGATGCATGAGCATAGGTGGTAAAGTGTTGTAGACCACGAAAATCAGTGGATTCTGTAATCAAATGAACATATTAACAGACATCATGTCATAATTCTCGCACAAGTAATCAGTCATGAATTGACATATAATCATCATAATTATTCAAATTTTTTATTTTCTCTTTCTTGTAATGAAGCTATATTTTCCGTTAATGTTGAATAAAATATAATCTTGCAATTCAATGCTTTTTTCTAATGACATGGTTATCATCATGCAATGCAAATAAAAAAAATAATTAAAAACAAAAGATTAATTGAAGATCGAAATATTGAGAAGTACAATGATTACAGTTGCTCTCAAGAAACTTACCTTCTCTAAAACAATTGTGTATCATGGATTTAGATTTGTGGTTGCAATCTCGATTGTAATTGCTGTGATTGTAAATATTATACAGCATATATATACTAAGTATGAAATTACAAAGCAAAGAAAATGACAAATGTGGAAATTTAAGTTTTTAAGATTCACATGTTAATATATTTAGTCCAAATTTAGATTTTAAGATTCAAAAAATTATGTCACATGTTAATTAGTAGGTAGTTTGATTATCATCCAGTACAAGGCAGGACAAGTTATAGCACATGTACAACTTCCACAGATGTGGCCTAATACCACTTGAGCAATGTTGTACCCCCACCTTATACACATACACTCAAAGGAAGTTTGAAACACAAGATTGCTTGCACTGTCCACTATCCCATTGAAAGAGGATGGTCATTTGCTATTCAACATTCTAAACTTAAAATAAAAAAATAAAAAAATCCGGTATGAAAAATCTGGTATGAAACTTAAGAATCCCTGCCAACAATGGAGTCAAAACGTCCTTGTTCAATAATTACATTCTATATCATTATAATGACAAACTATGCTACTGCTAAATAGAGCTGTACATTGATATGAACTGGGAAAAAAGATTTGCAGCCTGCATAGTTGTGGTCATAGAACTTCCTTAAATTAATCATTCAAAGGCAATGACCTTGCTGGAAGGGGGAAGACACAGCCAAGAATGGACCACCAATGATATTAGGCTGCAATGACTGCATAGAGAATCCAGCTGACTGTGTAACTCCAATTGGTGGATGTTGAATTGAACTGTCAATGGGAGAAGCAAGGAACAGGCGATTAGGATAAAACTTGTCAGTGGGAAACACCCCTTCCCTCCCCCAACCCCCGCATCAGAAGAAAAGAGACAAAGGAAAAATGCCATGATAAATGCAATTTGTACTAAGAGACTGCAAGACAATGTAATATAACAAGAACTTACCTGAATGATAAAGATAAAGATGGGTCCACTGGGGCGCTAACTCCATCTTGATCAGGAGATAGTAATGACCAGAAAACTAGAGCACAAGTTAACATATTAGCAGCAAAAAACAAAACAATAGCAAAACTAAAAAATTCTAGAACAAAGATAAACTACAAATTTTGTGATCTACTTTCAATTGATTCTGTCCAAACCCAATTAGGTGAAGATACAAAAAAATCAGCCTTAATTTCAAAACACCACTATAATATTCTGGTTCCATGTGGGTAACTTTGCTCTTAAGAAACCGAGTAGGCCTTAGCTCAGATAAACCCAGTGGAAAAGACTGGACAAGGCCTTCAAATCTTAGTGACTGATTTGCATAAGGGTTTAAACCGATTTGTTAAAAAGACCCCAAACAAAAGTTCAAAAATTTGATTATGTCCAAAACCAATTAAGTGAAACTACAAATAAAATCAGCCTTAATATCAAAACACCACTACAATATTAAACTACAAATAAAATCAGCCTTAATATCAAAACACCACTACAATATTCTGGTACCCTGTTGGTCTTTGGTCTTAAGAGACTAAAAGGCCTTAGCTCAGATAAAACCCAGTGGAAAAGACTGGACAAGGCCAAGTTTCAAGGTTCAAATCTTAGTGGCTGCAAAATGGTTTATCAACTCCAAGCCCTTCCCTTTGGCCCACAGGGCCTTCCACCTTCTATCTCAGGTTCTTCTTTAAAAACAAAAAAACAAAAATGGTCTTAACAGAAGTGGAGGCACATGCCCACACTTCCCACGTGCCTCTCCTATGTTCCTTCTGTGAAGCTATTAATTATCTGAGGTAAGAAACTAGAAGATACAACTTTGTCCATTATTGAATAACAATCCAGAGCATAATTGAAGGCTTATTGCAATGATGCTCCACTACAAAACATTTCAGGAAAATCTTGCCTTCAAAATTCCAAGGTACATTTAAAATACATTTTCTAGGAAAAACAGAGCTGAGTTAAGAATGAGTAACGTCGTAAACAGAATCAAACAATTACCTGACTGATCTGACTGATCATTGAAACCAGGACAGAATAGTATTTCCTGCAGTTTAGGAATTGCATGTTATTAACGCACAGGTAAACAAAATCTCATAAAGTAATGAACCTATGTACATTACGTCACAGAAGTTTTGCATGATATACAGCCCCAAGTACCTACCTCTCCCATACCTTGAGAAACATTATGGACAACATCTGCAGGAAAAAAATGTGTCACAGCATGTCTGGAACTAAACCATAAAACTTGGAAAAAAAAAAAAAAAGCCAGGTGAATGAAATATATATGGGAGAAGCCTGGGTTTTCTGAACTAAGAGATCAGCTTCATCCAAAATCAAGAGAATTTTTCCCCAGCAAATGCATTATCAGAAGACAATGAAAACAAACAACACCACTTACAAAAGTACTCACTAAGTAATCACTAGAAGTAGAGGGAAAACGAAGACTTATAAACAAAAACCAACAGGGACACAGCAGACAAAGTCAGAACTAATCCATTTCTACAAGTCAGATGAATACTGGTCCATATGAACATGCATTTAGCTGAGGTCTATATGTCAAGCTTCCAAGCAGTCACGTAAATTACTAGCACAAACTATAAGAGGCCTGAATGAAATAACTTTGGATGGTCAGGCAATCCTTACAAATGATGTGTTTAAGTATTTAGGTTCATTTATACAAAAAGATAGCACAATTGAGCATGATGTAAACCAAAGGATCAAGGCAGGGTAGGTGAAGTGGTGTAGGTGTTTCAGGAGTTTTATATGATCCTAAAATCAAGAAGAGATTGAAAGGAAAATTTTATAAGACGGCAGTGAGGCTGGCTATGATGTATGGTACCAAATGTTGGGCAGTTAAGAAGCAACACTCGCATAAGATGGGAGTAGCCGAAATGAGAATAGTTGAGATGATAACCGGACATACAAGAAAGGATAGGAATGAGGAGATCTGTAAGAAAGTGAAAGTAGCACCTATCGAGGAAAAAATGAGGGAGAATCGCCTACGCTAGTTTGGACATATCCAACATCGGCTGATGGATGCGGTAGTTAAGAAAGGTGACTGGGTACAGGTGTCAAGTGTTAGACGTGACAGGAAGAGACCGAAACTTACATGAGGAGTAGTCATCGAGAAAGATATAGCTACTCTAGGCATTACTGAAAATGATATCTTGGATCGATGCGAATGGAGGAAAATGACTCATATAGCCGACCCCAACTAGTTTGGGATTTAAGACTTAGTTGAGTTGAGTTGTTTGAATTGATTATCTTTAGAAAGTTGCAGGTACAGGATCTAACCAAAGAAGGCAGAAAACTATGCCCTCTCATAGTAGGAAATCTCTCCCCCAAACAACCAGGGAAGTGATCAATTTGAAGACTGGGAATGAGATAAAGTAAGCATTGTAAATACCATACCCTCTCAAGTAGATGAAAATTCCTTTTTGTTTTTAGATAAGTACTAATGTTATTGATAACGAAAAAGTTAAGAAGATGTACACAAGTTGGGCATATACCACCAAAGGCAAAGAACAGAATTTACATATTGCATTTCAAACCATCTAAAAGTTTGTAAAAGATCCTAATGAGTGAGAAGAGGGGTGAATAGATGTCCATTGGAACCAAAAATTAAAAAAAATCCTCTTTAGTTTGCTTGATGACTCTACTAGAGTAAGAAGAATTGGTGATGAAAGTCGCAATTCCTCTTTTTAATTGAACATCAAGATCCGCATATGGCGTATTTATATATTCTTGATAAGTGCCTACCTCTATGTCTTTATAGACAGTTTTTTGTTAATAAATTACAACTACATTAATGAAAACGGTATTTACCCCTGTCCGAAACACTGGGCTTCAATGCCAATGTCAGGCCAAGAAAGCAGTCATCAGGATCAGGGCCAAAATCCCACAATTTCAACTCAAGATTTGGCTTTTCCCCTGTTATGTAACACAGCAAGAAAGTGATAAATGATAGACCCGAAAAGCTAATGCAATGTTAACTATGGTAAGAAGAAAAATGGAAACACTCTCACCCATGCTACTCAGCTTCCACTCAAGTGGGTCACGGAGTGGATAAGGAACTCGCATACCCACCTACAAAGCATATATTAATAAATTGGTCCCATTGTAAGAATAATATATATAGACTCTAAGAGTGCACATTACATGGAAAAAAGGATGTTGTAATGATTCATCAGCAGCAGGTCTTCTTGATGGGTCCCATGACAGTAATTGCTATGACAAACAATAATGCATCAGATGTGATAACACATCATTATCAAGTTTAGTGCTATCAGACTTTTTTCCCTTTAATAAACAAATGCAAGAAAATTGTAATTGGAGCACTTACTGTAATCAAATCTATAGCTTCCGAGCTAGCATTTGGAATAATACCAGAAAGGTTCACAGGCAGAACCTAACCATAAAAATTTTAGCCAAAAAAAATGTAGCAAGGTCCCCAAGAAAAAAAATAAAATAATATGTGTCAGTTTCCACATTAACAGTTACCTCTCCAAGACCAATAAAATCCAGCAACGGTGAGTTATTTGTCCCTACAGGGAAAGCAGACACGTCTGGTGTACCAAGTACATGGTATATCTTGTACAATTGATCAATTTCGCTGCCCATGGAAAAAAGTTAAATTTATAACTTTTTTTTTTTAATCTTACAGTTTTTTTCTCCCAGTTTGAAAACAAATCTGAAGTATAAATATCAATGTACAGCGTGTAATCTTACGCATGATGACATACACACATAAAAAGATGCATAGAGAGAAAAAGGTTTGATAATTAGGACCAAATGGACAATGCTTACAGGAGAAATTCATAATATGTCTTATCATATCCAACTTCTCAGAACCTAGAAATATAATGCATCATTTTTCCAACAGAAGTTTCAATAAATTATAGCCATCACGTTGTGGAAGCAGTATAAATTTGGTTAAACCGTACCTAGTTACAATTTTGAACATAGACAATCCTAGAGGGCAATCATATACAAAAGTACAAACCAAAATGTCCGCATATAAAAAAAATAAAATAGTCAAATATTTAGCTCATTAAGTAGAAGGTTAATTGTTGAACATAGTTGCATGTATAACAGTAAAATAGTCAAATGTTTAGTTTATTAAGTACAAGGTTAATTGTAGAACATAGTAAAAGAGACTAAAAGAACGATAACACTGATTTCCACGACAGTCAACTTGGAACCTCAGACAACAAGGACATTGCAATTGAAATGTAAACCTCAGCAAATAAAGTAATCCATGCTGTGGAGATGGTAATATACCACAAAGTTATAATGGAAACTCATAGACAAGACGGACAATCAGATTATTCAGGTATTCAGTTCCTATTTTTGTTTTTATCTTTTAATATTAAACTACAAAAATTCAAAATGACCAAAGGGACTTGCTATGGTGGAAACCTTCACTTAATGAAGGGAAAATAGGACCTTTTGAAAAAGTAAAGAAACCCTATTATTTTGGTCTGTAAAGGAACCCTGTTTAAGTGAGAATGATAGGAGATAGCATAAAGCAGCAACTGGGACCATCCCTGCTGACTTCACTTATCTCCATATGTATCTTATTTTTATTTACTACTTTCTCATAACAAATGCTAGACTTCATTAAGAAATAAGTTTAATTACATATAGTTTAGTCTTCAATTTAGTATATTTACTAGTAGTATTTTGAGATTTATCACCTCACTTTGCTGGCACTATCGCCTTTTTTCTGCCTCTCACCTTGGGCTATTTTGAAACCTACCGCCTTAGAGGCACCTTTCGCCTGTGACAATATTAAGTTTAGTTCATAGCCAGCCACAGTGAAGGGAATGATGACAGTGGAGGGACTTTGACAGTAAGCAATTCTTTCTCCCAATGGTATGCCATTTTGAAAAGGAAAGAGAAAATAGAGAAAGTCATGAAAATAATTTTAAATTCAGTGTGTGAAGCAGGTAACAAGTTTTACTCCGAGAAATAAAAGCCAGGTGTCAAACTTATGGCTGAAGGGTTCTCCTCTACTGTCCAAGAGGCTGTCACTAGTACCCCTCTATTTCATAAAGTTCTTTCAAAAAGTAAGTACAAATATAGACAGCATAATGAAAAATTAAGGCAAAGAGTAAAGAAGCAAAGAGATATAGTAAATCATCTCCAAGTGGTGCAGTGATTGATGGTTATTATACTCGGAACAAATTAATCAGACTTCCATGCTACGAGAGATCAACAGCTACAAACAAATCATACAGAATTGTCTATTTATGGAACATATGGCCATGCAATGCAGCCACTACTCTAAATAACATAATGTCTTCACAAGTACACAATATTTAAATTCCACATTTCCACCAAAACTACAACAAATACATTTGGGACTGTAAAATACCTTTCACCAGGGAATATAGGGGACAGAGTAAAAAGCTCAGCCAATATAGCACCAGCAGCCCACATGTCTGTAAATTATTTCCATTTTTTATTCATCAACTCCCACAGGCAATAAGAAAGAATCTGTCTCAGAATTACAATCTAGAAAAATAAAAAGTTCAGAGAAATCTCAATTTGGCTTGCAAAATAATTCAAGCTATCACCTTTTGATACAGCAGCCATGGGCTGGATAAGGAAGTCCCATCCTCTTTGGAAGCTCAAATCTAGATCAAAGTAGTCCTTTTGGTCTCAGGACTTCACAAGAAATAATACTTAGCAACTTTTAGGTCACTAGTCATTATTTATTAGATCAATTGAGCTTTTAACATCATGGAGGTGCTTCCTGATTTGCTGGACAAGAGAAGTCATGGTACATTGGCTTTACTTTCCTTCTGTTTAAGGTTACAGCTACTACGTTGTCTTTAGTTATTGAAGATGGATCCTATTCGTAAATATGATGATTTTCAGAAGTCCACTGAGCAAGTCTTCAGAAACCGTTACTAATATCTGTGATATGGTACTGTTCATGCGGCTTATTAACTCAAAACAAGTTTACAACAGTTTACTTCTCCTAACCCATTAAAACTCAACCCAAGAATATTTCCCTAGCCCTTTGTACCTGAAAACCATTTTTCCCACTGTTTTTTCAAACCAAAACTGATGGAAAAAGTACAGTCTCCACTGATAACTGATGGAAACAATATTGATTATTCTGAATAGAATTTTGAAAATTTTGATGTTCAACATTTGTGTGCACATATCTTCAGAAATAAAAATGCTTCACAGATGATGCAGCAAGGGCAAAGACATTGGCTGCAATTTAGGGATTTTTATATAGTTAGGTTTTGTCATTATTTAGAGATTTAGTCATACTCACTTTCTACTATTACTCTAGAAATTAAGGTTTTGTTACTATCTGAGGCCTTTAGTTTAGGGAAGACAAAGGATTTTAGCAAAGATGAAGAGAACTAAATGAAGCAGTTAGATCAAAGCATTGGATAGCCTCTATAGAATATGAAGGATTTTGTGATTGTTTAGCCACTCATACCATAGAATACAGACTCCATTTTAAAAAGCAAAGACAAGTCAGTTATCAGAATCAAGATTCGAGGGATGCCTATAGTCTTACAAAAATATGTCTACAAAGAGTATACAACTCAACTAAACTCATCGTTAACCCCTTCCAAGTGCACCAAGTCACCTCTCCTAACAACAACATCCAACGTTGGATAGATCCAAACCACTCTCATATTTAAATTGAATGGCGATGGACTGTTATAGATGACTCCAAGTACTTCTAATCGTATTATTGTTATCTAAAGAAGGGAATCCATGATGACACACACCCCATAAGACATCATTTAGTCCTGTGTTTTTCAGAAAGAGGGAGGGGCACAAACCGAACATTTTCAAATAATCAGACTGATATTAACTCAAACTCCTTGCTTAAAAAGAATAAGAGCAGCTAAGGCCTAAGAGTAGAACTACGAAATATAAATACAGGAGATATTAAGTATCATCATTTGACAGGGATTACTTAATTCTTACCAACCGCAGGAGTATAATATGGGGACTGCAACAGGACTTCTGGAGCTCGGTACCTGGAAAAAAATGTATGAGATTGCCAAGAAAAATTGTTAAAATAACAACACCTCCTACCCATGCTTTGAAAGACTATCAACTAAATTATCAAATTGGTCCACACGTGTGCCTATGCAGAGTAGATAATATGACATCCAAGAGCATGACTCACCACCGTGTCGAAACGTATTGGGTATAAGGAGGCATTGATGATGCTTCTCTAGCCAGTCCAAAATCGGCAATTTTAAGAATATCATTTGTCACCAGCAAATTCTCTGCAGAAATACTTCGATTACGGCAAAATCTATATGACTCTATAGAGATGCCATTATGAGTTCCAAACCACAAAGCACCAATTCAAATTTAATAAATGATGGTATGTTTTACCAGGTTTTAGATCTCGATGGAAAAATCCTCTGCTATGCATGTGACTAAGTCCTTGCAGCACTTGAGTCATAAAGCATCGGATCTCTTCCTCTGAAAAGGGCTTATGCCTTTCTTTTATTATTTGGTACAGATTATAATCCTGGCAAATGAAGTACACAAACAATTAGTTTGCGCATGAAATTCAGTGCAGAGTTTTTACCAACCTTCATTCTAGAAGCATTACGTTAATTATCATGAAAATTAGAAAAAAATAAAATTACTAGCACTCCTAGTAGTTTATGAACTTATCATTGGAAACAGAAATCATAGTAACTTATTATGAAAAGTAAAGATAACACAATACGAGTAGCTACTTAAAGGATTGCTATGTATATAATAAAAGATAATATTAGACATATGTTTTCTACATTTTCTATATCAAGACACATACAAATTTTATTTTATCAATATGTATCTTTTGTACTTAGGAATGTCTATTTTCTGGACAATTCCTCGAACAGACTGTTTCAAAATTTGTTTCCTCAATTCCTTTTTCTTTTTTCGTAATAAGTATGTACATCTCTTCAATAGTACACTTGAACCAATAAGCACACTTACTAGCTCTAAATTGTTTTCCTCCAACTCCAAATTGAACAAGATAGCTGTCACTATTAATAAACACTTTCAATTAGCAAAATAAAGAATCATTCTATCTAAATATATAAAATAAAAACCTTTAGTCAGGCTCAAGTTCCAAAAGAGATTCAGCACATAAGCAGCTTAATACTTCCAAATAACCCCAACCAATTTACTCAAAAGGATGCCAACCAAAAGTAATTATAAGGTTTCTAAACAAAAGAAACCGTGTGATAAAGGAGATCCATAAGATTCTGTCTAGAGCTTCAATTAATAATTAGGAGTTGAAGTTCTATGAACAAATGGACTAAAACAGGATTGATTATGTTAATTGAATGTAGAACTAACATTTATTTTTTCTGTAATTTTTCTTCCTATACTTGTATAGATAAACAAGACATTACAATTCTGGACTCTCCTTGGAAGTGTATCTACAGGATCAGAAAGCTGCTTCACTTGTTCATTCATCTGTTTAAGATTTCTAGAGGAAATCCAGCGTATCTTTTTTGCGACTCTCCACAATTGATGACTCATCAAACTCTCCTATCATATTCAGCTTATGTACAGCTCCATATTGTATAAAGGAAAGCATGATGGCTCAAACCTAGGAGCTCTATTCAAACTCCAACAAAATCTAACCTAATGAGACAAGCCCTGGGTTGAAAAATAAAAGGGGTAAAAGCATAGCTCATATAAGTCTCATCAGAGGTCATATGAGAGAATCATAAGATTATCTGCAAATTCAACCTGTTTTTTGTGTACATAATCTACTATGAATTTTGCAATTCCATATTCCAATATTTCAGAGAAACGTCTGATGTCCCAGCCCCACACCATAACCCCAAAAAAGGTAAGAATAAAGAAACTATTGAAAAAATAAATAAATAAAATCACAACTCACTACCAGTATGTTGCTAAAGAATTTCTTTAGGGAGCAAACTAACGGGATGAAAAAGCAAATGCAACAAGTCTTCAGAAAAGTTCTAAAGGCCTTGGAAACTTGCTTGACTTCCAAGCGAGCACCTCTATGCCCAAATTTAAGCATGTAGATCCCAGCAAACTAGCTCCAGCACCCACAAGTATACTACGCTTTGGAAAAAATATTTCTATAAACGAAATGTTTCTTAGGCAACCTAGACGTCAGATGGGATGGGATGTAAGAAACAATAGGATGACTACCTAGGTCATACATTTGCACATTAAGTGGCACCTAAAGAGAACACCAAAGAGAGAATTTAGTAGCTTCCTCACCATGTATTCAAAAATGATAAACAATTCATTGTTTTCCCTGATAACCTCTTTCAACTTTATGATATTTGGGTGATTCATTTTACGAAGAACCTGCAGAAAAGGAACGTTATGTATATCAGCGAAGACGTGCTTTACTAGATGCATACAATATGTGTGGTAATTCACTTTCAACTATGCAAGCTTACACAACATATACCTTAACTTCTCTCAACTTTGTGTATTCTTCCCAGAAATAAAACTTTCTTTTCAATTTTTTGACAGCAACCTGACAAAAAGAAACAAGACCAAGTAGAATGTCAGTTAGAAAATAAATATTTCAAAATTGGAAATAACAAATAGTAAAAAGCTAGTGGCCTGATATGAAAATCAGTATCTCTATTTAAACGTGAAACATTTGTTTCTTTTGACACCCATTGGGAAGACAAGCTGCAGTGCTAAAAATGATCCTTGAAAATTCCCAGATAAATAACAAAAATAGAACTTTTAATCAAAAAGAAAGAAAAGAAATAGATGATTGTACTTTCATCAGCTAAAAAAATATGATCTACAAAGTTGATTTTGTAAGAAGAAGCTTACAATTTCGTATGTTCTCACATCACGGGCCTTATATACATTGCCACAAGAACCATCTCCAAGCTCACTTAGAATTTTATACCTAACAATTTGAAAAAAAATAAAATACTAAGGATTAAAGAAAGCAACCGAAGTTAACAAAATTGAGACCCAACAGGCCTTAGAAGAAACTTTACCTTTCCATTATTTTAATTGCCACAAGTATAATCAAGAACCTTTCAGTGGGACACAAACAACCTCCATATACAAACATCTATTCCGTCATAATAGTGCTGGGAATTAGACTGTTGGCATGAGTTTGTGCTACAGAGCTGCATGAAAAATTTAATAAGATCAAAAGTCCAAATATCATTGTATGACTGAATGGGAAACAGCAACAAATCTATCATCATGTTGAAGATTGGAACTTTAGTTCTTCAAGTATTACTTTGAACATGTTGGAAGTCGAATCATTTTCATAACAATCAGTTCAAACAGTTCCCACATTGAAAAACAGGGGCAATTGAGCTGCAAAAAAGAATCTGAAAATATCAACAAGTCTTCAATTAGAAGATCACCTAGAACAGAAATTTATATTAAGATAGAAACAGAAAGAAGACGGAAAATTAAAAAGAAAATGGTTTAGAAGATGACAATTGACCCCTTGGAAACCAAGGAGTTAAGAAAAATAAATAAATCCCCAGTTTGAAATTTTATTTTTCTTGCTATACAGAAACGCTTCTGGACATATTCAGTTCTTCCAAAGTCATCTATGAGGAATTTTTATCTTACAATTCTTTTAAACATACTTTCTAAGACCCCAAAGGCTAAAACTTTCATGTCTTTGTTCGTCCTACCTTTCCCACCAATAAAAAAAAACATTGATTCGGAAACAAGGCTTAGAACTTCCCATTGTTGACCATGATCTCAAAATAATAATAAGAAATAAGAATTATAAGTATATAAACAATCCCATGAAAATTATCATGCACAAACTATATTCCCCGTTAAATTGTAATCAGATGGATGAAATCAGAACCATGTAAAAGGAAATCACGATAACCAATCTCAAAGGTACCAAATCAGGTCAGGTAATTTGGAAGACAATTAGATGGGATAATTAATTTGGAATGCACAGAAAGAAGAGGACAAAAAAAATCAAAATTTCCATTAAATATAAACTCAGCGGGAAAATTTGATATTTTTCAAAATATATCCATTGACCCACTTTTTTTAACAAATTAATACATACACTCGTCAAATAAAACTCAGTAATCAAGAAAATTACATTCATCAACTAAACACCCATGCCAATTCCAGTATTCAAGAGAATGCAGAAAGAGTTTTGTGTATCAACTTTTTGAAATTGAAACCCAATAATTGGAGGAATTACAAATTAAAACTATAACCCAGACCCAATAATTTCCTTTATTTTCCTTTCCCCCAATTTCCCAGAAACCAAACCGTCGATAAAATTCAAACTGCATTTTCAGTTTTCTAATCAGCACCAGATCAGAGAATACAAAAACCATAATAAGAATTCTAAATTCCAAAAATTTACCGAGGAAACTGAAAATTTCAAAAATTGAAAGCCTTACCGTTTATGACAATCAACTCATATACGAGAACAGATCACCAATGTACATGTAATTTCTCGGAGGAAACGAAAAAGAGAATTTTGAGAGAGAGGGAATTCTTGAGAGAGAAAATTTAGAGAGAAAAAGTTTGGATTACAGATAAAGCCATGAGAGGGGGATTCCATGGAAACGAAGGAGAAGAAACCAAAGATATTAAAATTACTATTAAAAAATTGGGAAATATTGGTTTAATAATTATTTTAAAAAATAATAATAATTAAAAAATTGCTTGATTGCGATGGGAAACGGAGGCAGCCCTTTCTAATAATTATTCTTTTTTTTTAATTGGGTAATAACTTAAAATTAATTCTCATGGAATTCTTTTTAAATGATATACATTCTTCTAGCATGACAATTATACCCTCTAACTACTTTTTATATTACAGAAACATTTGGATTGACGATACTACCCTTATTAGCGGAATTTACTGGGTTGCCTACGTAACTAAACCGGTAAAACTTTCTTGCGCGAATGGCACTGCATGGGATATAAAAATCATTAAAAGACGATAATGAATCCGGTCAGATCAGATTCGGTTCGATCATGATCCAGAGTAATCAATGCCCTGCCCCGATTCAGCTCTCCTCAAATTGGTCTGATCCATTTTTTCTATTTTTATAGGAGAATGTATAAATAATTTCTTGAAACATACTTTTTTATTAGCGCGCAGGTTTTTTTAGCAGCATGCTTCCTTATTAGTTTGTAAATTATTAGAGTTGACAAACTCTTTATGTAACATGCAATTTTGTATAAATAAAAAAAATATATCAACTAGAATTTACACACTAATAAAGAAGTATATATAAAAAAAACTTGCATGCAAATAAAGGGTATGCCTAGAGAAAAATACCCTTTTTTTTTTCAGTAAAACAATTTTAAAAAAAATCTGGGCACGTGCTAATGTTAATATAATTAAGTACAAACTAAAACATAAAAGCCATATTTATATCTATACTAGATATAAATATGGCTTAACGGCATAATTTTTTATTTCAGTCAATACTCTTATGAGTTTTTTTTCAATTGGATAGTTACTTTTACTTGCTATTTTGTTACAAATAAACTTTTCTTTTTGTCTTTTTTTGTCACAACCCTCATGGAGATGTGACTGGCCGGAAGATTGGATAATCAAACCTCTGTAACCTTGACTTTATCACAACTGAACACATATAACTCTCGAGCAATTATACTTAAAATAAAGAAAAACTTTACTAAAAATTTCGATAGAGGTTCCATGCAATGTGGAACATGTCTAAAATATAAACAATACATATTCATGTTTTTACACAACAACAACAATAACAACAAAGACAACAAGACCAAGGAGCTCTGCTCTATTTCTTATCATAATAACAACTAACTAGACTATTACACAACATAAAACCAGACACCCCACAGTTTTAGTGTGACTGCAAACTTTTACCCTTTGACTTTAAGATTGAGATTCAGAATAATTACCTCTCTGTCAAACATTTGGCAAAGTCTATTATTAGTAATAGCCGTCCTCGAGACTCTGTTACTAAAAAACAATAACCACATAAGAGGATAAGTCCTACGAACTCTGTAAGTAGGAAATCGTACCCAAAGGGTACTAGCATCACCCAACACACTGTATAAAATATATAATCAATTAACATTAACATGTCATATATTCCAAAACTACCAAGATTACACATATACAAATATAGAAATATAAACTTAGCAAGCACAGTTCAATTAGTACATTGTATAATCCACTTAAAACAATCATGGCAATCAAAGCATATAAAACAAGCAAAAGGCCAATGAGTAACCTAACCCCACACAATAGTGTCACTCTCTACCGGGCATTTACGCTCCCACACAATAGATTAATCTTTGTACATAATCTATCCCACCGGGTCTGAACATAAAAAATATTTATCAAAATCAGAATATCTCAGGATTTCAAATTAGAATATCTGAGGTACACCTGGATCTCAGTTCTTAAAATAAAAATCATTTCTTAAAAAAAAAAAAAAAAATTCAATTTATTGGCCCTTATCAACCACAAACAATTTCAAACAAGCATGATTCAAATAACTTACTAAAACATTGTACTTACACATTTATTTATTTACACATAATAATCTAGCCCCTAAAGGCAACAATTAACTACTCACCTTTAATTGATTTCATTCGTCACTTATACGTACAGTCATGTGCATCATTGATTTAACCACACTTTTCGAAGTTGCAATTAAATTTTCCACTGTGTTACTTAGTTTGAAATTTCTTAAGTAATAACCTTTTAGTTATGGAGATATAGAGTTACTCAGTTTCAAGTATTTATTTAAAATTAACTTTTCTTTAGTTATTTTCATAACAATCTTTGATATATATTTGATTTCCACTTATATACTTAACCAAATTTAACAAAACCAAGTTGAAAAATTAATTTTAGAAAGTTATCTATCTTTCTTATTTAGAAACTTTTCCTAAAATCAGCCTTGCACTCACTCGATACCTCACATGAACAAAAATAGGGCATTGCATAAATTGCTGGTTCCTGACCCCTAATTCTGATGCTTATAGAATTCTCATAATTGGGAGTTAAATTATGAAACTTTCCAATCTAGTATTTCAAGATGTTCGAAAAATTTCATCTGCCAGTACTCTTCTCCTAATTAATCCTTTAAGACCCCCTAATCTTAATTACTTCAAAACAGGTACATTCAGGACCCGAAAATCATAGCCATGACTTCTAATACCTCCAAAATACACACAACATATAATTAAGACCTAAACCACTCCAGATTTACTCTTTAGTATGTTAGGAAAAACTTTTATTTAGATGTTCTAGGCTAATTCAAACTACAACCTATGACAAAGTCTCCCGGACCGACTGAAGTTCACTAAAAATCCTGCATAGACCTAGCTGTAATCCAGTAGATCTACTAACAAATATACTTAGAACCAGGTTACAAAATTTTGTAGGCATTAACTCAAGACCCTAAGATACATTTTCTATTTTGAACTATTAATTTAATTCAGTCCATAAGACACCTAAAATACTTGATTTCTATGAACCATGAAATCTGAACCCTGCTTCCCATTCAATAACCAATTAAACCCTATTTCCTCACTTCAGGCTTCGGCTTATTCAAGAATTCCAATTATATAATTTAACATTAACATAGTCAAGTTTCATGTTTCCTAATTAGCTATTTAACAATGGAAACTTACATAAGTTAACTTCTATGCTGTGATAATATTTAAATTTTTCTAAGCCTCTTATTAAATGCTTAGGATACACATTCTTACTTTGCGTATATAAGTTCAAATCTACTTATACTTTCTAACACAAAAAACATAGTCTTATAAATCTTAACTATTACTCATGTTCCAATTATTAATTAAATTTAATTTAATTGCCTAAGGTTAATTAAAACTTAAACTATACATTCGTATCATGAATGTAACCAATTCCTAAATTACTCTTTTCTAATTCATATGATCATCATTCCTATGTTTTATTTTTCTTAAGTTTTACTCCTATTTCTAATTTACATCCATTTAGTCTTTAACTTAACTCACTAAGTATCACTAATTTGATTCATATATAACAATTAAACTAATAAACATCCAAGTGTTATAATTGGCTACTAATTAAGTATACATATTCAAGTATCCTATTACACTTTCTTACTTTAATACCCTAACTATTGGTTGACCAAAAAGCATAAGTTTAAAACTTGAAATTAGCCCAAAACAGAACTGTTTTTCCCCTTTTAAAACAAAGATCGGTCATCATAAAAATAAAAGGGAATAAAGCAAAACAATATAAAATAATGCAATGATTGACCACCTTTTTACACATGTGGTCCAAATTAATTCCACTTATATGTTTTATATTATATTATATATATATATATATAATTTATTTACAATTAAGAGTTACACCAATTTGTTCTAATTTTATGACGACAATTTACACATTACGTCTATAACTCAATTTCACGCTGCGGGTTATAACATTTTTTTTTCCTAATTCTTCTCCTTTCAATATCAATAGGATTGTAATTGTTTAGGACTTTAATTTCTATTTTACTATTTTTTTTTTATCCTTAACAAATCTATAATTATATATCACTGGTAATTAAGATTGACTTTCTCAATTTTTTTGTTTAATAAGTTTCTCATCTCATAATTTTTAAATTCCTTTCAAATTTATGAATTAAAATTTTAAAAAATTATTATGAATTAAAATAAATACTAAGAGTATAGATTTCATGATTATAATATTATTGTTTTAACTTTTAATTCATAATTTTTTTAATAATTATATGTCAATAGTAGTTAAGATTGAATTTTTCTATTTTTTTTTTTTTTTGGTTTAATAAGTTTTTAATAATTATAATGTTCTTTAGTTTTTCTCAAATTTATAAATTAATTTTTTAAATACTATGAATTAAGAAAATGTAAAGAGTATAGTTTTTATGATTAAAATATTCTTGTTTTAACTTTTAATTCTTCTTCCATCATAAGAATTAAAAATATATATAAATTTATGAATAAATTTTTTTTTGTTAAATTTATCTATTTGTTTAGGAATATAAAAATGGTTTGATATATTTGAATGTGGCTTAATGGTAGAATCTTTTCATTTTCTTTAATATCTTTATGAGTTTTTATTATTACATAATTACCTTTAGTTGTTATTTTGCTACAAATAAACTTTTTTTCTTATTCTCTAATTATTCTCCATTTTAATATCAAAGGATTGTAATTATTTTAGTACTATTGATTTCATTTTTACTAATTTTTTTCAATCTTAATAAATTTCTAATTTTTCAATAATAATTAAGATTGACTTTCTCAATTTTTTTGTTTATTAAGTTCCTAATAATCATTATTTTTTAAGTTTTTCTCAAATTTCTGAATTAAAATTTTAAAAAATTACTATGAATTTAAAAAATATATATGAGGAGTATAGTTTTCATGATTATAAATTTATTGTTTAACTTTTAATTCGTATTTTTTAAATAATTTTAGGCTTAATTGCACTTTTTGATCCCCTACAATTTAATTTGGAGTCAATTTAGTCCATTGAGTTTCAATTGTTATAATTGGGTCCCTACTAGTTTCAATTTGATGAAAGTGGGTCCCTGCCATCTAAATTAACACCAATATGGGTGACTTAGCTAATAGAAGATGAGATGGACAACATAGTTGTTATATCTAACAAATCAAAAATAGTCACTTGTCTTTGTATAAAATTTATACAAAAGAATTTAAACATTTTTATTAAAAAAAAAAAGGGAAAAAAAGAAAATAAAAAAGGGTATTAAGAATATTAAAAAATATTATACAAAAAATACAAATTCCTTATCTTCTCTCTCTCTAGACTAATATGGTCGAGTTTTTCCCAAATGTGACCATGTCGTTGTTGGCATAGGTACCATGACTCATAAAGAAGACATCAAGAAGTTCCAGCCCATGAGAAGATTATGAGTGGAAAAATATACCACAAAGCCCTCAGCCATGAAGATTCTCAGGGAGAGTAGCATCAGGTGGTGATGCAGCTAGGTATCCATCATCACCACCATGGCACCAACTATTCAGTTGTAGGACCACCATTAATGCCCATGGGTGACCATCAATTCAACCAAGATACATACAAATGAAAAGATAATATATAAATAACAAACTAATTCGAATGAAATTCTAGGTCGATTTGAACTCTTGAATCGAAGACAGGGATGGAAGCAACAGTAGGTTTGATCCCTTCCTTCCAGTAGTACTCTCTCTCTCTCTCTCCTTTCCTTTTTTTCTCTCTTTAAAATCCCAAAACCTTGATTAACATATGAGAGAGCTCATCATTGTCACCATAAAAATAAAAAATAAAAAAAATCCTCCATTGAGAATCATATATGGATTGACTAAGCTGTTTTGATGAAAAAGAACTGAGATTTACAATGAATGAAGATTCCTACAAAGGGAGGGTCATGAGATGGAGAGGAAGATCGGCACTTCCAGGAGTTTAGATTTACAGCCATGCTATGTAGGAATTTGGTGAATTTAAGGGTTTGTGATTTGGTGGCTATGGAAGAATATGGCTAGATGGGTGGTGGTGATGAAGAGAGAGAAAGGAATTATATATATATATATATATATTAATATTATTTTTTAATTAAATATTTATACATAACACATGGCTATTTTTTATTAGTCAATTATTTCACATGGCACCTCATCAATGTTAATTTAAATGAGATTTAACAGCATGGATCCAATTACATCAAATTAAACTAGTTGAGATCTAATTGTAACAATTGAACTCTAAATTAAACTATAAGGACCAAATATGAAATTAAGTCATAATTATATGTCAACAGTAGTTAAGATTCAATTTTTCTATTATTTTTTTGAATAAGTTTCTAATAATTATAATGTTTTTAAGTCCTTTTCAAATTTATGAATTATATTTTTTTACAATACTATGAGCTAAAAAATATTAAGATAGTTTTTGTGATTTTAATAATATTGTTTTAACTTTTAATTCTTCTCCCATCTTAAAAATTTAAAAATATATATAAATTTTGAATTTAGGTTTTTTTTTTTTTTTCAATTTATCTATTTGTTTGTGAATATAAAAATGGTTTAGTAGGAAAAAAAATTATTTTCTTAAATACCCGTATTGAGTTTTTACTATTAAATAAATATTTTTTAATTGTTATTTTGCTTCAAATAAGAATTTTTTTTTTTTTATACTTCTTTTTGAATTCTTCTCGATTTTAAAATTAATAGGATTGTAATTGTTTGACTACTATTATTATTATTTTCCTAATTGTCAATAACTATATATCAATAATAACTAATTAAGATTGATTTTTACATTTTTATTATTTAATAAGATACAAATAATTATAATATTATAAATTAATTTTTTAAAATGCTATGAATTAAAATAGATATAAAAATATAATATTTATGATTATAATATTATTATGTTATCATCTTCCATATTAATTTTTTTTAAAGTATATGTTTATATTATGAGTTAATTTTTTTTTATTTGATTTATCTAGTTATTTAATATTATTAACATAGAGTTTTTCAGTTCACTATAATTTCTTGATATATACATCTATTGTTGATAAATATATATCATAAACATGATTAATGCATAATTTGTGTACCACGAAAACTAACATATATATAATCTATAAAAGTGGTTTAGTGACAGAATATTTTGATTTTCTAAAATATCCTTTATAAAAATTTAATTTTGTTATAACTCGATAATTTATCATACGCTTTATAATGTTTGTACATAATTTGTCATGACTAGGTGAATAAAATTTAACACAAAGAAAAATTAAAGTAAATGAACACTTGTATATATATATATATATATACATACATACATGTAATGCAAGAATTAATTTCCACCGCACTATTGGTTGATTTGGAACTTGCAATTAATTGTGTAATTTTTTTTGATAGGTAAAACACATGTGTAAATAAAAATAAACTAGAAAGTATATATGATATATGTTTATATATACACCTATAACTAAGATCAATTTATAACCACAAGTGTAAATTTTTTACTTTGACTTCCAACTTTTTTTGTTTTATTATTTCCTTCTTTTCCTTCTCTTTTTATTCTTCCACTGCCTCCCTTCTTTCTTTCTATTTTCTTTACTCGAACTTCTTATCTCCTCCCCCATTTTCAATTCCATGAATAACTCTTGAAGTAGGCAAAAATCAGCAGCTAGTTCCTTAGAAAAATTCTTAACCCTTGCCATGTTTTAGCCTTGTTCCTACTTGTATTCCCTTTCCTCTTTCAAGTACTGACCATGATAGTCTTTGGGAGTGGTAGCAAGCTTCCTTGTGTTGTTCTACTAGTTGCTTTCTTGGTGGCTGAGAGGTATAAAGCTGGTCTTTGTTTGTTGGTTGTGTTTTCATTAAGGGGGTAGGCGTGTGCATGTGTGTGAGAGAGTGGGTAGCCATGGGTTGAAGCCACACAACCAAGCTGATATCCTCTGTTTTGGGGCAGCAACTTGGTTGCTTATCCTCCTTTCATGGTCAGTTGTTAGAGAGCAAAGGGAGGAAGGTTCTTGGTCCTAAGGTGTCACAGCAGTGAAGGGGAAAGAGGTGTAGGAAATTCCTCTTTTGCCGTGAGCCTTGAATTAGTCTAGGTGTTGTGATTTCTTGTTAGGTGAGTTACTGGAATTCCTTTAAGTTAAACCTTAGGCTTGTTGTGTTATTAAAAGCTTGAACATAAAGGGATTTGGAGGATTATAAATTGTGATCAAAGTTTAATAACAATGAATATATACAGTAGTTGTATATAATTATTGAAATAGAAAGTTTGAAATTAATTATGTTCATGGTGGAGATGTATAATGTAAGTTTTTGGTTAGCTTTAGATAATAAATTTAAATTGAATTCAATAATTGAAACATGAGTAGTATTAGGGTTAATAGAGTTGTGTTAATTGTATTGGGAGGCATGTATATATATATGAACACATACATATGAATTAGGATAAAATATGCATACTAGGTATTTGATAAATGCTTAAGAGAAATTAAATGTTAATATATGCATAGGCTTTATTTGTGGAATAGCTAACGAGGAAACATGAAATTTGACTATGTTAATGTTAAATTATAAAATTTGAATTCTTGAATGATTTGAAGTAATTAACTTTACTTTAAATCTAATAATTAGAGTGTGAGTAATGTTGAATTGATGAATTGTGTAGGATTTCTTGGTGTATATATATATATACATACACATTCAAGAAAATTAAATACACCTTTAAGATATTGTTTAAAATGTTTAAGAGGAATAAGTAGTATGTTAAGTGTATACATATGTAGGATTGAGAAATCATAGAATTAATTATGAAATGATTACACCAAGTAACATACGAATTTATGATTTTTAGCTCTGGACCGTGTCGTGGATATACTGACACCATCGAATTGTAGACAGAACGCCGAACCCGAATTCTTGAACTTTGTGAATAATAACGTATTCTTTGGTTGATAGACTATCTTGGTTATATGTTTCAGTGTGTTTTATGAATATGTTCATATAGTTGTAAATATGAATGTGTGATGCTATGAATTAAGTATTGTATCGTTGACCTTTGCATAATAAGTGAATTGTATTTAACGTGTGATTTTGTTTGTTTGATAAGGGCTAATAAAATAAATTTTTATCTAAAATTATTTTTACTTTCAAAATAGAATCTGGTGCATCTATGATATTTTGATTTGATTGTTTGATATGTGATTTAAAATATTCGAGTAACTCAGCCCCTAGGATGGATATGTGAGTAGTATACTCTTGGTGTGTGGAAGCAAATATGTCCTAGGAGGACATGTAATTGGTGTGTGGGTGCTGAGTTACTCCAATTTGTCCTTTTAATTGCCCTTGTATAACTTATGTACTCTGAATAATTTGATTGAATTAGTTATCTTGTATATTGCATAAATTGTATTTGTTAAATTTTACGTTATTTATAAGTACGTACGTGTAATATTGAATTATGATATGAGAAATATTTATATGAAATGATTTAACATATGTGTGCTATGCGTACATTGATTTATGCTAGTACTCTTAGGGTATGTTTTTTGCTCAATGAGTCGTTATGATTCATTCCTAGTTTGTTGTTGTTTTTCTTAGTATCAGGAAGCCATCATTCGCCACCTGAAGATTCATGACTTACTGACTGTATTGCGGCAAGGTATACATTCGAGATCACATACTTAAAGCAAGGACAAAGTTTGCAGTCACATTAGGCTTTAGGTTGTTGTGTTTTATTTTGTATGATAGTCGAATTGTTATTGTTTATGATATGACTAGAGCATAGCTCCTCTATATATACTATTGCTATTGATGATTGATTGAATGTAAACATGTTATATATATTTGTATTATTGGGTACGTTCTACTTACGAGGAACCTCTGACAAATTTTTTAGTTAAAGTGTTATGTATTTTAATAAATAGGTCTTTATCTATAATTGGGTTGATATTGCCTTTTTTTTGTAATTAATGTTGGTCAAGTGTCATATGTGTGTTTCTTGATTTGAAGTCAAGGTTATGAAGGTTTGATTACCCATTCCTCCATCCATTCATGTCTTTATATGAGGGTGTGGCAAGTTGGTATCAAAGCTTGGGTTTAGAGGTCCATGACTACAAATACTGGATATTGTTGCTTTGTTTGCGTACATTACTTAGGGCATATGTGAACTTAGTGGTATATCCTGATTCGTCTTGAAACTTTAAGTTTCGTCTTGAAACTTTAAGTTGTGATTTTCCTTATGCATTGTCATTTGTTTTACATGATAAATTTATATTGAATCAATGTTTGCTTTAGATATGATGGGACGTACCGGCCGTATTGCGAGTCATGGGAGGCAGCAGCATGTTGGCTCCAGGGTCTAACCAGGGATCTACCAATCCCCAAGTACAAGCAGTCAAAGGTAGAGGTCGTTAGGGACGTGGTAAAGGTAGAGGTAGAGGTAGAGCTATTGAACCAGCTTAGGCAATAGCCTCTAGTCCTGACCTAGAGTCGCTTGTACAGGGATTAGATAGAGTCCAGAGGACAGTAGGTGACCTAGTTGGGATTATGGCTCAACAATATCAAGCTTAGCGATAGCCTCAGCAAGAGACAAATCCTCTCATTCTAGTTCAGCAGGATCATGGAGTATTTGTGGAGTTGCATGACTTTTGAAAGTTGTAGCCACTGAGATTTTAGGGTATGGACCCTGCACAAGACCCTTATACTTTCTTAGAGAAGTCTGACAGACTATGTGTAGCTTGGGGGTGTGATCCCGTTCAAGCTGTTGAGCAAGTCAGTTATTAGTTACACTGATGTGGTATACGAGTAGTACAAGATGTTCATGCAGCGGTGGACAGAACCTACCTCACTTGCATGGCCAGAGTTCATGAGGGCTTTTACTGACCATTTCTTACCTGAAAGTGTGTGAGATAAGCATACTACGGATTTTAAGCTGTTAGTATAGACCGAGGGTATAACAGTGGTGGAGTATGGGACCTAGTTTACCAGGCTATCTTGGTTTGCTCCTCATATGGTGGTTACCGAACATATGCGAGTGAAAAGGTTCATTAATGGCTTGAGAGATTTTTTATTCAGGTTAGTGTTCGTGACAGACACTACTATCTATATTCAAGTTGTTGATACTACATACCAATTAGAGACTCAGATTTTGGAGAGATAGTCAGAGTGTGAGAGTTATAAGAAAGCAAGACATAAGGGTCCTTCTACTTTTAGAGCTAGTGGTTTTCGTAGACTAGAGGGTGAATCTACCTCTGGGCGTGGTTCTTTTTGTGGAGGTTTTTAGGCAAGTAGAGGTCAAACGAGGTGGAGTTCTAGAGGCCAGTCACAGGTAGCGTCATCGAGTGGCTCCCAATCATTTGAAGTTCTTTGATACCCTACTTGTGGTAGCAAACAGGGGCAGTGTGGATGAGAGTCTAGTGCTTATTTTAAATGTGGGGCTATGATCACATCAAGGATTGTTTGTTGATAAGGGGCAGTTTACTTCAGCTATGACTTTCTCTTTCATTTTAGGTAGACCTCAGTTGTTTACGACACTTGCTAGATCTCAGGGAGGTCAAGGCACTTTTGATAGAGGTTCATCATCTGAGGGCAAGGGTCAGGTCCCTATGTAAGCTTTGACGACGTAGGACGCTTGGGCTTCTAATGCAGTGGTATCAAGTAGATTATTTGTCTGATCAGTTGGTGGTAAAGTACTGTCTGATCCTAGAGATACTCATTCTTTTATATCTCCGTATTTTGTCTCTTATGTGAAGAGAGCATCTGAGCGTCTTGAGATTCCTTTAGCGGTTTCAACTCTAATAGGATAAATTATTTTAGCGGATCAATATATCCCTTCTTGTAAGGTCATAGTGGGTGATGATGTATGTTTTGCGGACTTGATCATATTGGATATGTTGGAGTATGATGTAATTTTAGGCATAGATTGGTTATCTAACCATTATGTTGTAGTAGATTATTGTTATAAGAGTGTCAAGTTTAGTATTCATGAGAATCTGATTTTTGTTTTTCAAGGGGATCAAATCCTCGTAATTTGATTTCAGCTATTCAGGTTAGATGGCTTATTAGGAAGAAACATCAGACTTATTTAGCTTATGTCAGAGATAGTCAGTTGAAGTGTCCTTTTTTGGAGCAGGTTCTTATGGTGAAGGAATTTCCTGACATGTTTATGGAATAGCTTCCTGGACTTCCTCCTGAGCAGGAGATAGAGTTTAGTATTGAATTGCTATCTGGTACTCAACCAATCTCCATTCCCCTTATCAGATGACTCTTAGTGAATTGAGGGAGCTAAAGGTGTAATAGCAAGATTTGCTGGACAATGGGTCTATTTGTCCCAATTCATCTCCGTGGGGTGCTCCTATTTTTTTTTTTTTTTTGGTTAAAAAGAAAAATAGCTCATTTAGACTGTGCATTGATTACTGGCAGAATAAAGTCACAGTTAAGAACAAGTATCCTCTTCCCAGATTGACGATTTATTTGATCAGTTGTAAGGAACTTGGTACTTTTCTAAGATTGATTTTCATTCGAGGTATCACCAACTCTGGACTAAGAGGAAAGACATTCTGAAAACTATTTTTTGCACACGGTATAAACATTATGAGTTCTTGGTTTTGTCTTTTGGGGTCACTAATGCTCCTGCAACGTTCATGGATCTGATGAACAAAGTGTTTAAGCCTTTATTGAACCAGTTTGTCATTGTTTTCATTGATGATATCCTAGTATATTCTCAAAGTAAGGAGGAGAACAAGAATCACCTTCACTTTGTATTGCACACTTAGGGAAAACAAGCTTTTTACTAAATTATCTAAGTGTGAATTTTGATTGAATCATGTGACTTTCCTTATGCTTGTGATTTCTAAAGAAAGAATTCAAGTGGATCTTAAGAAAGTGGAAGCGGTCTAGAATTGGCCTCGTCCAACAAATGTATCTGAAATTTGAAGTTTTCTAGGTTTGGCTGGATAATACAGGAGGTTCGTTGAGAATTTCTCCCGCATTACTGCTCTTTTGACTTGGTTGACTCAAAAAGGAATTAAGTTTATTTGGTCTGAGGCTTGTGAGGAAAGTTTTCAAAAGTTAAAGACTTGTTTGACCTCAACTCTTGTTCTTACACTTCCCTTAGGGTAAGGGTAAGTGTATGGTGTTTTGTGATGCTTCTCGTATCAGACTTAGATGTGTTTTGATGCAAAATGATAGAGTGGTGGTGTATGCTTTGAGATAGTTGAAGAAACATGAGATGAACTACCACACCCATGATCTTGAAATGGTAGCAGTGATCTTTGCATTGACGATTTGGATGCATTACTTGTATGGTGAAACTTTTGAGATTTTGACAAATCATAAAAATTTTAAATATGTATTTGATCAAAAGGAATTGAATTTGAGGCAGTGTAGGTGGATTGAGTGGCTAGAAGATTATGATTTTTTGATTTCTTATCATCCCGGTAAAGCAAATGTGGTTACAAATGCTTTAAGTAGGAAATAATAGGTAGTTTATCCCATCTAATAGCTGTTCGTAGTTGCATTGTGAAAGAGTTGCAGAGGTGCATGGTTGATGGGGTTAGATTTGAACTATCTTCTCATGGGGTATTATTAGCTCACATTCAAGTGAAATCTAATTTGATTGAAGCGATAAAAGCAGCACAAGCCATTGATTCTGAGGTGTGTACTAGGAAAGCTAAATGTGATCAAGGTGTTATTGGTGATTTCAGGGTGGATGATGAAGGAATGCTGAGGTACCATGACCGTATAGTTATGCCATCTGATCCTGTGTTGAGAAGGAAAGTTCTTGAAGCGGCTCATTGTTCATCCTATGTAATGCATCTTGGTTCTTCCAAAATGTATCAGGACTTAAAGAAGTTTTATTTGTGGGATGGAATGAAGAAGGATGTAGCTGATTTTGTTTCCAGACACTTCGTGTGTCAATAGGTGAAAGCTGAAGAAACCTGTTGTAATGTTGCAAAGATTAGATATTCTAGAGTGGAAATTAGAGAAAGTTACTATGAATTTTGTGTAAGGCCTTCCTAAGACTTTTAGGGGTTTTGATTAGATTTGGGTTATTATGGATCGAATGACTAAATTCGGACTTTTCCTTTTGGTGAAGACTACGTATTCAGCACATCAGTATGCTAAGTTGTATCTGGACGAGATTATTTCACTACATGGAGTACCAGTTTCTATTATCTCTGACCCGGGTGCTCAGTTTATTGTGGCATCCTAGAAGTCTTTTCAGGTGGCTCTTAGCACTCAATTATTATTCACTACAGCTTTTAATCCTAAATTGATGGCCAATTCGAGAGAACTGTATAGACCTTGGAAGATATGTTACAAGCTTATGTTATAGATTTTAAGAGTAGTTTGGATTAGCACCTTCCACTTATAGAGTTTGCCTATAACAATAGTTATCCCAGCAGCATTCAAATGGCACCATTTGAGGCTTTATACGGGAGGAAATGTAGATCACCAGTGGGATGGTTTGAAACTGGTGAGCATTAGTTATTAGGACCAGAGTTAGTTCAGGATGTTGTAGAAAAGGTTCAAGTGATTCGTAACAAGTTGTATGTCACACCCTTATACGAAGGCATGACTAGCTGAATGAATAGATATCCAAATCCCTGTAACCCTGATTTCATAATAAATGAGCACATATAACCATTAACCACCTATAGTTAAAAAGAAAGCTTTAATGTACTAAATTAAAGACATAGACTTGTTTATTGAACACATAACATTTAAACTGAAAATTTTGGCAGAAGTTCCCTATAAAATGGAACATGCTCGATAATACATATATGTATAATCCAATTACAAATAACCATTTACAATAACTAGTAACAATGTATGCAAAGGAGTTTCACTTCATTCATCCTATAAACAACAAAAGTTAAACTACTGTACAAAACAAAACATGACAATTTAAAGCCTAACATGACAACTTAACGCTCATATATACATTGCCGCAGAACAGTCGACAAGTCACGAATTTCTAGGTGATGAGCGTTGGTCTCCTGATACTAAAAAAACAACAATAAACAAAGAGTGAGACATAAAGACTCAATGAGAGAAAAACGTACCCTAAGGGTGCTAGCATCAATCCAAGCATGAATAGTACATATACGTCAAATAATTTCATGTAAGCAATTCTCATATTACAGTTTAATATTTCATGTACATACACTAGAACAATGTCAAATTTAACCAATACTATTTTTACCATACACAAGATAAACAAGTTGATCAAATTAGTCAAATCATACAAATCAAGCAATTCAACCAAAAATGACCAATTGGAGTAACTCAGCATCGGCACATCAATTATCCTTCCACCGTGCAGTTTTTGCTCCCACACACCAAATATATCTCCTCACATAACCACCCTCCGGGGCTTAGTTACTGGATTATTTAAAATCACATATGACATAATCAAATCAAAGTATCCTAGGTACACTCAGATTATATTTCAGAGAAAAATTCATTTTATTGACCCTTATTAAATACAAACAAAGTCACAAATTAAACAAAAATTCAATTACATACACAAAGCTCAAGGATTTGGTTCGTCATTCCATTTAGTGTTTGAAGGTGTTGATATATCCTCGACATGATATAGAGCTAAAAATTATAAATGCATACATTATTTAGGGTCATCATTCGATAATTAATTATATGATTTCTCAATCCTACATATATATACTTAACATGCTACTTGATAACTAATTCCTTTTAAACATTTTACCGGATATCTTAAATGTATATTTAATTTCCTTGAATGTATATGCATGTATGTTTATTCATGCACTAAGAAATCTTATACAACTCATTAATGCAACTTTACTTATACTCTAATTATTAAGTTTAACAATAACCTAGTTAATTTCCATATCTTCTAGTTAACTATTTAATCAATAAAACTCATATAAATCAATTCTTATGTATATACTAACATTTAAGTTCTCCTAATTATTTTATCGAATACTTAGTATACATATTTTATTTCTAATTCATGTGAATGTGTTTATATATATGTTTTCTAATACAATCAACACAATTCAATTAACCCTTATACTACTCATGTTCCAATTATGGAATTCAATTTAAAACAATTACCTAGAGTTAACTAAATACTTGAATTATATATTTTCCACCATGAATATAATCAAATTCCAAGCTTCCCTCTTCCAATTCACATAATCATCATCTAGGTTTTCTTGTTTTTCTTAATATTTTATTCATAATAAACCAATATTCTACATGCAACTTCTAACTAACTCACTAATCATCTATAATTCCATGCATACACAGCAAGTTCAGTTAACAAAATTCCAAAAACACAACTTGACTACCCTAGCTAAAGCCCTAACTAAACTATTTTGTTAAAAGTGAATACCCTTGCTGCCTTTGTAAACCCAAGGTTAACAAGAAATAAATGAAAGCAAGGCAAGGCATCAATCAAAGGAAGGGTGGCCGCCTCCCTCACCACTCCGTCACAGGTTGGACTCCAATCAAATCCCAACTGATAGAGATTTTTGTGAGGCTACAAGACCTCTTGCACGACTGGAACACAGATACACTTACACGGTAGTTGCTTGTCATGAAATAGGGAAGCTGTACCCTCTTTACATGGCCAAGACAAGGAGGTTTCCTTCTCAGTTGCAGGGGCAGACAACAACTGGAACTTTAAAGTCTATGTAAGCTATGAAATCGACAAGAGGTGCAGGAAGGTTGCCTATGGAGTGATACATGGCCAAGTCAAGAGAAAACCAAAGACAAAGGAGATCTCGGTAAAACAGAACAAGGAATAAAGGAGGTGGAGGCAAAAGTGAAGAGAAAAAAAAATTCAACAAAGAGAAAATAAAGTAAGGAAAGAACAAAATTAAAAAAATATATATTAAGTTAAAGAGTCAAAATGTCTAATTATGTGGTGTATATTAAATCTTGTCACACATCTATAAATGTTTTCTAATTTACTCTTTTGCTTACACACTTGTTACACACATCAATAAAATTACACATGTAAATTTTAATTTCCAAGTCAATCAATAGGGTGATGGAAATCAATATATATATAAATTTATGTATATACAAATACTCTTTTATTTTAATTAACTTTATGAAAAATTATTATTTACTTAGTCACGACAATTTACATACAACACCCTAAGACGTACCTTAAACTATCGGGTTATAACAGTTACTCCCTTTAAAAAAATTAGTCTCGAATTTCAAACAGAAGGTTTACTAATATCATTTACCTGAATCATTTAAATAAATAAGGATATCGTTGCTTTATTGTATTCTCAGATTCCCAAGTGGCTTCTTGTTCCTCGTGATGTTAGCATACAACTTTTACCGAAGGAATAACCTTTGATCAAAGTTTACGGACTTGTCTATCAATGATTGCCACTGGTTTCCCCTCACACGTAAAATTTTTATCTGCTTGTACCTCTTGAATTCATAAAACATAAGATTAATCCAGCAAATACTTTCGAAGCATAGACACATGAAATACCAGATGTACCTTATCCAAGTCTGGGGGTAATGCAAACCTATATGCTACATCTCTCATTTTATCCAGGATTTGAAAAGGTCTAATAAATCTTGGCCTCAGCTTCCCTTTCTTGCCAAACCTCATAGTGCCTTTAAAAGGTAAAATTTTATAAATACATGATCACTTATTTCAAACTTCAACTCTCTCCAACAATTATCAGCATATGACTTTTGTCTACTCTGAGCTATTTGCAACCTATCACGGATTACTTGCACCTTTTCTACTGCATCCTGAACTACCTCTGGCCCAGACAATTGATGTTCACCTGTTTCAAACCACCTAACTGGGCATTTACACTTCCTCTTATACAATGCTTCAAATTGTGCTATCTGAATGCTACTATGATAACTGTTATTATAAACAAACTCCATAAGTGAAAGGCATTGATCCCAACTACCCTTAAAATTCATAACACAGGTTTCAACATATCCCCCAAAGTCTATATAGTCCTCTTAGACTGACCATCACCGAAAGCCTCCTGAAAAGACTTCGAGAACACTGTTGGTAAATTAAGCACCCGATTAGAGATAATAGAAACCAGTACTCCATGTAATGAAACAATCTCATCCAGATAAAACTTCACATACAGATGTGCTAAATACATCGCCTTCATCGAAAGGAAATGCACCGACTTAGTCAATCGATCCAGACTTAGTCAATCAATCTACAATAACCCAAATCGAATCAAAACTCCTAAAAGTCTTAGGAAGTTCTGATACAAAGTCCATAGTGACTTTATCATATTTTTATTCCGGAATATCTAGCCTTTGTAACGTCCTTATAAGTTTCTGATGTTCAGGTTTCACTAGTTGGCACACCAAACACTTAGAAAAAAAATCAACTACCTCATTCTTCATACCATTCCACTACTAAAACTTCTTTAAGTCTTGATACATTTTAGAAGAACCAGGATGCATAATATAAGATGAATAATGAGATGCTCTAAGAATCTTCATTCTTAATTCAAGATTAGATGGCATAACTATACAGTCATGATACCTAAGCACCAATAACACCTTGATCACACTTAGCTTTTCTAGCACACACCTCAGAATCCATTTTTTTTATTGCTTCAATCAATGTGGATTTCACTTGAATATGAGCTAACAATACCCTTTGAAGAGACACTTCAAATCTAACCCTATTAGCCATACAACTCTACAAATCCTTTATAACCTGACTATGAACAGCTATCAAATAGGATAAATTACCCATTGACTTTCTACTAAGAGCATCCGCCACCACATTAGCTTTCCTAGGAAGATAAGAAATTGAGCAGTCATATTCTTTTAGTAACTCAATCCACCTATGTTGGAAGTTGCAAAGATTAGATATTCCGGAGTAGTAATGGGAGAAAGTCATAATGGATTTTGTAATAGGAGTTCTTAAGACTTTTAGGGCTAGTTTGGTACTTAAGAATGAGTTTTGTAGAATTGGAATGGGAAAGGGAATGGGAATGGAATGCAAGTAGAATGGAATGATCAGCGTCCGTAAAGAATAATCATTCCATTCTATTTATTTACTTTTTATGTGGTTTTTAGACATGAAATAATATGAAAATTATGCTAAAATGACAAAAATATCCCTCAATAGATAAAGTAATAAAAATGTAACATAATTTATTAAATATATATTTCTTAATTTTTTAATTAGCTTTTTAAAAAAATTTATATAATTTATTTATTTATTATTAATTAATTAATCAATTATTGCTATTACTTATATTTATTTTATTATTAATTATATTTATTTTATTATTTCTTATTTCTTATTTTTGTTATTTATTGATATTAATATTTTAGTTAAAATTACTTAACTAATTTATTTATTGAACATTAATTAATTATTTATAATTATAGTATTTACTATCATGTGAAAGGTATTTTTGTCATTTGACTAAAATGAATTGCTTTATTAATTTTTTTTAATACAAATTTTTTATTTTTATATTGTTCAATGTGATTTCAAGGGTATTTTTTTTCGTTTGATTATATTAGATAATAAATATATTTAAATAATTTATTTTTTATAATATTATTATTTTGTTAATATCTAATTTTTATTTATGCGATAGAATGATTTTTATGCCATTTAACTGAACTAAACCGATTTCATAGAAGTAAGAATGAGCAATCCCACCCCCTAGGTGGGTTTGAGGATTCCTGCTTCTATGAAATAAAATGCCATAATAGAATGAGTATTTTGAAGCTAAAAATGTACCAAAATAAAAATTGTTCATTCCATGGAATCATGCATGGAATGGAATGGTCATTCATGCATACCAAACTAACCCTTAGAGGTTTTGATTCGATTTAGGTTATTGTGGTTTGATTGACTAAGTCTGCACTTTTCCTTTCAGTGAAGACTACGTATTTAGCACATCAATATGCTAAGTTGTATCTGGATGAGATTGTTTCATTACATGGAGTACTGATTTCTATTATCTTTTATCGGGGCGCTTAGTTTACTGCAGCAGTTCTGGAAGTTTTTTAAGGAGGCTCTTTGTACTCAATTATTATTCAGTACAGCCTTTCATCCTCAAATTGATGGACAGTCCAAAAGAATTGTACAGACTTTGGAGCATATGTTGCGAGCCTGTGTTATGGACTTTGAAGGGAGTTGGGATCGGTACCTTCCACTTATGGAGTTTGCCTGTAACAACAATTATCATAGTAGAATTTAGATGGCACCATTTGAAGCATTATATTGGAGGAAATGTAGATCTTCAGTTGGATGGTTTAAATATGTGAGCATCAATTGTTGGGCCCAGAATTTATTCAAGATGCTGTAGAGAAAGTGCAAGTGATTCATGATAGGTTGCTGAACAGCTCAGAGTAGATAGAAGTCATATGCTGATAACCGTCGGAAAGAGTTGAAGTTCGAGGTAAGTGATCATATAGTTTTGCAAGTTTCACCTTTTAAAGGCATAATGAGTTTTAGTAAGAAAGGGAAGCTGAGTCTGAGATTCATTGGACCTTTTCAAGTCCCAGATAAGGCAAGAGCAGTGATGTACAGGTTGAGATTACCACCGAATTTGGATAGAGTACATCCAATTTTTCATGTATCGATACTTCGAAAGTATTTACCGGATGATTCTCATGTTCTACGAGTTTATGAGGTGCAAGTAGATAAGAATCTTATGTACGAGGAGCAACCAGTAGCAATCATTGATAGACAAGTTCGTAAACTTTGACCGAAGGTTATTCCTTTGGTAAAAGTTGTACGGAAACATCATGGTGAACACAAAGCCACTTGGGAATCTGAGAATGCGATGAAGCAACAATATCCATATTTATTTGACGATACATTCGAAATTATCTGTTTGAAATTTCAGGACTAATTTCTTTTAAGCGGTGAAGATTGTTATAACCCAGTATCTTAATGTATGCTTTAATATATTGGTACGTAATTGGTTATGACTTGGTAACTAAAAATTTTAGACAAAGAAAAATTAAATGAAAACTTGTATATATGTAGGTATATATATATATATACACATGTAATGTAAGAATTAATTAGTGTAGTTTTTATTGATAGGTAAAACAAGTGTGAAAATAAAAATAAATTAGGAGTAATTATGATATATGTATAATATACACACTTATAACTAAGATTAAATTATACCCACAAATTTGAATGTTTTGACATTATCCTTACTTTTCTAATTTTATCCTATTTTATTATTTCTTATCTTCCTTTCATTTTTTTTTTCTCCTTGTCACCGTTCTTCTCTTTGCCTTTCATTTTCTTTCACCTACATTTTCCCCTTTAGAAAATTCTACTCATCTCTCTTGTTCTAGCCGAGAGACTAGTTACACAAGAGCTAGCACTTTTCACTCTTCCTTGCTCTTGCCATCCTCTTACTTTGCTTGGTCGTGTAAGGTGATCAAGGAGTACTCTTGGTAGTCATTTTCATCCCCTGTTTTACAAGGGAGCGGCTTGATTCAAGTCCTGCAGCAATCAAGACTTGTAACCGGGTTGGTGTAATCGTAAGGTGAAGCCTGTAATGGTTTGTACATGGCTTACAGCCATGTGCAGCCAACCTGCTAGTTGGGTGTCATAGGTGCCCTATTCAGCATTGGTTTGTATTTGAGTTTACTGCTAGCCAAAGGAACTGCTTCAAGCCATGGAGATCATAGGTGGCAGAGCAGCCTTGGTAGCTTAAATTCCTTCTTGTTCAGCCATTGAAGTAAGTGGATAAACCAACTATAACTTTAAGTTGTTGTCCCTTACTTTGGGGTAGCAACTTAATCAATTGTTCCTTCCTCCCTACTCGGCCATAAAGGCTAGATTGGAGGGGCGTTTTGGCTAAAGGAAGGCCGGCATGTAAGAGGATTAGGTGTAGAACTCCTCTATGCCGTGAGCCTTGAATTAGTATAGGTGAGTTTTTGGAATTCTTTTGAGTTAAATTTTAGGCTTGTAGTGTTATTAAGAATTTGAACATAAGGGAATTAGGAGAGTTGTAAATTTTAAACAAAAGTTTAAAAACAATGAATACATAAGATAGTTATATATAGTTATTAAAATAGAAAGTTTAGGATTCAAGTATGTTAATTTAGGACTTATATACCTTAAATTTGATGAATTCTAAATAATTAGTTTAATTGGAATTCAATATTTGGAATATATATTATATGGAATTGAAGAGTTGTGGTGAGTTTCTTGATGCATGTATATACATAAATATATATACACTAATGAAAAGTAAATACATCTTCAAAGTATTCAAGAAAAATACCTAGGAAAAATTAGTGTTAATATATGATAGAAGTTGAATTACATAGGTTTTATTAGTTAAATAGTTAAGTAAGAAAGTATAACCATAAAATTTATAAACTAAGTAATACTTGAATTTATGATTTTCAGTTTCGGATTGTATCGTGAATGCACTGATACCCTCGAATTTTAAATGGAACGACGAACCGAATATATAAATTTTGTAAGTGAATAACATATTCTTTGGTTGCTAGATTAATGTGTTTAATTTTTTATGTGTTTATTCAAATGAATATGTTTGTATTGAGGTAAATAGAAATGTGTTGTGTTATAATTGAGTTATTTGAATTATGCTTGATATGTGACTTGTTTGTGTTTGATAAGGGTCAATAAAAATAAATTTTTATTCGAAATAACTTTTACAATTCAAAATGGAATCCGGTTACACCTATGATACTTTGATTTGACTATTTGACATGTCATTTAAAATATTCAAGTAACTCAGCCCCAGGGATGGATATGTAAGGAGCATAAATTTGGTGTGTAGGTGCAAAAATTGTCAGGGGAAGGATATAGTGATTGGTGTGCGAGTGCTAAATTACTCCAATTGGCCCTTTTGGTTGACTTGTTTAAATTGTGTGCTCCAAATAATTTGAGTGATTTGTTCATCTAATGTATTGCATAAATGGTATTTGATTAATTTTACATTATTTAAATGTATGCTCATAAAATATTGAATTGTGATATATGAATGCTTTACATGAAATTTTTTAATATATGTGTGCTATTCATGCTTTAGTTGATGTTAGTACCCTTAGGGTACGTTTTTTGCTCAAAGTCGTTATGACTCACTCTCCGTTTGTTGTTGTTTTCTTTAGTATCAAGAGACCAGCGTTCGTTGCTGATAGATTCGTGACTTGCCAATTGTATTGATGCAAGATATACATTCGAGATTGCACACTTGAAGCCAAGGAACGAAGTTTGCAGTTACATTATGCTTTGGGTTGTCATATTTTATTTTGTACGATAGTTGAATTATTATTTTTATGACTGGAGCGCAGCTCTTCTGTATATAATGTTGATGTTGTTGACTGGTAAAGTGTAACCAAGTACGTGTGTTTTGTAATGTTCTACTTTATGAGTATTATGTGTTTTTGATAAATAAATCTTCATTTTTAACTTTGTTTGACAAAATTTATTTTTAGTTATAATTAGTTAATTGACATATGTGTTTCTTTAATTTGAAGTTAGAGTTACAGAGATTTGATTATTTATTCCTCTTGCCAGTTATGCTTTTGTATAGAGGTATGACAAAAAATATGAATTAAATTAACTCTTACTTCTTCTTTCCATCCTAAATAACTTTATAAGATTTTTACTATTACAAAAATAATTTTAATTAGTTTTTTTTTTTATTCAAATAGATTGTTTATTATTATTATTTATTTCTTTCCCAATTATTCTCCATTTGAATATTAATAGAATTGTAATTGTTTTATGGCTATTGATTTTTCCTTTTATTGTCCTAATTCTTTTCAATATTAATAAATTAATAATTTTTCAATAACTATATATCAATAGTAATTAAAATTGAATTTCTCAAATTTTTATTTAATAAGTTATAAATAATTATAATATTATGAATTAAAATTTGAAAAAATCTTATGAATTAAAAGAAATATTAAGAGTATAGTTTTTATGATCAGAATATTGTTATACCATTTCTTCTTTTATATTTTAAAATTTTGAAAAAAATTATATGTTTATATTATGAATTAAAGTGTTTTATTTGATTTATCTTTTTGTTTAATGTCAATAACATGAAATATAATTATTTATTAACTATAATTTTTTGATATGTGCATTAATTATTAATGAATATATATATATATCATAAAAACATAATTCAAGTGGAACGCATATCGAAAGGTAGATGTATTAATTATATCCATATGTTTGCTGCATATTCTATTTTAAACATCCATCATATAGTGTAATATAATATTATATTCATTCCTTACTTTCTATCTGTTAATTTTCTTTTACACCCATTCATCTTCTTCATATAATATACCGCTTAATTAATTTTAATTACAATAAATTTCTGCAAACATGAATTTCGAGCCTGTAAAATAAATGACAAGAAATGTGTACAAAATAATATTTGTGTTAATTTATATCAATGAATAGGTTATAATCTCTGTATTGATATTTTTTACAATAGAAAGAACAATTCCTCAAACTTGATCTCCTTGTAAGTTTATTTGATTTAAGACCTTGAAAGCTTGATCCCGAATGAAATGATGCTAATTATTCAAAATGACAATTTGATTGTCGTTGAGGATGTAGTTGATTGATTCTCAAGGGCATGTGGCTTGATCGCGAGTGTCAAATGCTAGAGGCCGGATCCAATTATACAAAGAATGATCTTTGACTTATTATTCTTTTGAAATCATTAATTGATTTGGGAAGGATTGTTGGGGCTTCGTGGGCTTTTAGCTTGATCACAAAATTGATTTCTAAGACGAGGGCTCGTGGAGCTTGATTTGGAAAGTTGATTTTGATTATGGCTTGTGAAAAATCTTGTTGTTGAAGGCTTGAGATTCGGCAGGGTACTGGGACTTCAGTTTTGTAGAGCTTTAATGCTTCTCTTTCTTTCTCTTGTTTACCTCCCCCTATAAATGGTGAGTGAGTCCTCTATAGAGTTTTGATGAGAGCTCAATGCCACATGGCAAAATTTTATTGAAGACACGTGTCAGGCCTTTTTTAGAGAATATTTATTTTCTCTTTGTCATAATTGATATAGAAATTATTTTAAACATTTGACATCTTGACATTTGTTCATTTAATGCCATGTTATGTTTTCATTGGTCATCATTATTGCACATGAGAATTTCGGTGTGATATATGAAACTTTGTACTTTATAGTTTTTATGCCTTATAGGTGTCACATGGCAATTTATCATAGGCACAAAATTATTTATCCTACAAATGCCCCCTCGATACTTGTTCATGTACATGATTTGGTGGTGTATCAAGTGGATGAGTCTCGATTTTTTTTTTTTTTTTTGCTAAGATGAGTCTTGATTTTATTTTTCACATCAATTATTATTCTAATCTAAGTCTGCCATTATCCTGCTTCAATTTTGCTGAACATGCATTTTTCATAAGCCTTCACCCATATATGTAATCATATATTTCTTCAACATTTGAAATGGTTTGAATGAGTATACATAGGCTTAGAATTTTCATCCATTGAGCCCTCAAAATCAGACTTAATAAAAATAAATAAATAAACCCAAGAATTGCTTAAGTCTTGGATCTGCTAATCAAGTAGGCTCTTGCTGGGCACAAGTTTACTTTGTTTTATGTTTTTTCTCTTTTTTGGTAAGTATTTTTTTTTTTAAGGTTTTCCTTCAATCCTCTTTATATATGATTTTGGCTAATGGAGCTCTCTTGTTCTTTTTTTCTTTTTACGGCACTTCCAAGAGGCAAAAGAGGCTAACCACACTTCAAGAACATTTTAGGCTTTATCTCATCATTTTAATTAATGGTCACAAAGTATTGGTTCCATTTCATATTCACTGCTTCAATACAACTGCGAGACTGAGGTAAAGGCTATGGCATGTACGTATAGGAGGTTAAGTAAGATTTTTTTTTTCTTTTCAAGATAATAAATCACAAGGCAAACCACACCACTAGGATTATTGCACACGTACTAAGAATGATTTTTTTTTTTTTATTACAGCTTCAAAGCATATTACATCTTAAACAACTAATTATGCCCCTAGAGCCTCAGATTTTCCATCTATTGAAGATATCATAGATGCATCTTTGTTTGGTCTCGAATATTGCACGCTCTTGGTTAGTTCTGAGTATACAATTTGGTTCCTGGCTTTGGACTCACTGTTACTATTTTTACGATATACTCTGTCAACTGAAAAGAAAGTAGATGCGTCCTTAGCTGGTCCCAAATTTGTATTTTAGTCCATGACCTTTAGCTTATTATCTACGGCATACTCTTAGTTAGTTTGAGATATGCAATTTTGTCCTTGGTCTTTAACTCACCATCATTATCTTCGCAATTTGCTCTTCCAATTGAAGAAAACATAGACAAGTCCTTGACTGGTCCAAGCTTTCCATCTCTGTCCATGGTCTTAAGCTTACTGCCTACGGCATACTCTTGGTCAATTCGTGATATGCATTTCTGCCACTGACCTTGGACTCACTATCATTACATTTGTTATCTGCTCTGTTAATTAAAGTAAACATAGATGCATTCTAAGTCCCAGATTTTCAACTCTGTCCATGGCATTAAGCTCACTGTCTATAGCGCGATCTTGGTCAATTCAAAATATGCCCTTCTGTCCCTGGTCTTGGATCCACTATCACCATATTTAAAAACAATTATGAAGGGTCCTGACTTCAAGAAAGCATTGTGCATAACAAAAACGACACTGACTTATTTTCCTACTACATCATTTTTATTTTTTTTGTTATAAATCAAAGAGAATGATATATATAAATATATATTTACTATATCTCGTCTTTTTGTTGAATTTTTAATTTCATGTAACTAAACTTAGTAAACAACTAAGCTATTTGCAATACCTAAAAAGGTATCAAGTCAAAATGTAGCTCAAGACACATATTTATCTCAAGTCTTACACAGTTTATACTCATGTTGACAATGAGTAGAACAACAAAGTTTTTTTTTTCTTCTTCAATGCAATTTTAGTTCGTGCTTAGAAAAAGTTTGAGAATTTGAGTTAGTTTGATGACGTGTAGAGGAATCTTGAAGTTTTGATACAGTTTTACTTTGTGTTGAGGAATTTTAAAGCTTTGGAAGCAGTTTCACTTCTTTCTAATGAACTTTGAAGATTTGGATCAATTTCATTTCCTGTTAAGCAAGTTTAAAGATTTGAAGCACTTTCATTTCGTGCTAGGGAAACTTGAAGTTTTGGAGTAGTTTCAGTTCGTACTGAGGAAGTTTGAAGATTTAGATCAATTTCTATTCATGCTGAGGAATTTGAAGTTTTGGAACTGTTTCATTTCATGCTGAGAAAGTTTGAAGATTTGTAGTAGCTTCTACTTGTGTTGAGGAAACTTATAGTTTTAAAGTAGTTTCAGTTCATGCTAAGGAATTTTAAAGTTTTGGAGTAGTTTCATTTCATGTTGAGGAATCTTCATGTTTTGAAAGAGTTTCATTTCGTGCTAAGTAATTTTGAAACTTTGGAGATAGTTTAATCTCTTGATGAGGAATCTTTTTTTTTTAGAGACAATTTAAACTCATGTTAAGGAAGTTTTATTTAAGTGTTTCACTTTGGAAACCGTTGACAGTTAGGCTCTTATCCAGGAGTATTGGTCATATTTGAGTCAATGATTGTTCAAGTTATGGGAACTAAACAAACTTGTGTCGTTTTCCCCTTCACTCACTTCTACACTCTTTACAATTTTCCACTTGTTTAGTTGATGGGGCATGGGAGGTTTGTAATTTCCATGGCTCGCTATGCTTAACTCCATGTCATGTGCACAGGTTGCAAACTCTTCAAATGTACTAGGCTTGATTCTCTTAAGAATGTACAAAAGCTCTCAATGCATGCCTTAAGAACACATTTCAACTATGGATATTTCTTATACTTGCTCTTTACATTCTAAGCTCAGTGCTCTCCATTGGTTGATGTAGTTAATACAGACTCATCTCTCCATTGTTTAATGTTGGAGAGATCCATTAAGGTGATTATACGTTGAGTATCTCTCCATGTCCCAACATTTTCACAAGTCTCAATGAAATGTGCAACGTGTTGTTTAGGGTTTCCATTTCCATCAAACTAGTTTAACTTTAAAGGTTGATACCCGAGAGGAATTTTCATGTTGTCAATCCACTTCATGTATAGCTTTGAATTCAAAAGTAAATTTTGTGGAAATCATCAGTATTTTGCTCGGATGGTGTTGGTGATCATGTCCTGCAACTGCTGTATTGAAATCGTCACAATGGAAGTGGAAAGTTGTTGAGAAAAGCCAAGTTCTTCTTTCTTTTTTTCTTTGTCCACTGACAACAATATTTGAAGTCAAACCAGGAATGAAAGTTGGTTGTTGACTTGGCTCAATACTGTTTTGCATCTCCAACTTGTTCACGAGATTAGCAATCTCCAAATCTTTGTCTTCAACAGTTTTAGTGATGAGCAAGATCTTCTTCTCTAATTCGAGTACCTTATCTTCCACAATTGAAGTTTCAATCACCATGACTTGCATTCAATCAATACAAGAGACCATATTCATTGGAAGACATCAACTCACCATTCAAACTTATAGGCAACATTTCAGAGATAGTAGAAACACGATAATCTGCATTAGAGCATGGAGTGTTACCCCTAGATAATTTCAAATTCTTTAAGGAAGATGAATCTCCATCGTTAAAAGTGTGGTTTGGTTTTCCAATGGCGTGGATATCATAGATGATTAAAGTTTGGGTCATGACTTGATTAACCAATTCAAGAAATTGTTGATTAATGGACTTTGACCATTTTGTATGATCGATACATTGTATGAGATCGTGTTGGTGGAATCAACATCAATGGCAAAGGAGATGATGAATTTGGCAGTGGTACCAAAATTGTTGTCGGCTTGATCTTTTACGGTGGCCATGAGATTCTGTGATGTAGATGTAAAGATTTTCTTGAAATGAGAAGGAGATGAGAGGCAGAGTTATCCTACTGGGCATGTCAAATTTGTAAACACAGATTTTGAGCTTATAAAATAAATAACAAGAAATGTGTACAAAATAGTATTTTTATTAATTTATATCAGTGAATAGGGTCCAATCTCTATATTGATACTTTTACAATAGAAAGAACAGCTCCTCTGATTTGATCTCCTTGAAAGTTTATTTGATTCGAGGGCTTGAAAGCTTGATCCAGAATGAAATGATGCTAATTATTCAAAATAACAATTTTGATTATCGTTGAGGATGTAGTTAATGGATCATCAACGACATGTGGCTTTATTACGAGAGTCAAATGCTTGAGGCTGGATCCGATTGAACAAAGAACGGTCTTAGTCTTAATTATTCTTATGAAATCACCAGTTGATTTAGGATGGATTGTTGGGGCTTCATGGGCCTTAAGCTTGATCATGAAATTGATTTCTTAGACTATGGCTCGTGGAGCTTAATCTAGAACAAGTTGAATTTGATTAAGAACTAGATTTAAATCTCTAGACTTTTTGCTTGTTTAGAAATGATTCCTTGATGTATGGTTGTATGTTAGGTCTTTAATGGCTAGGGAAAAACTCTTTTTGATGATGGCTTGAGGTTTCGCAGGGTCCTGAGACTTGAGTTCTGCAGAGCTCTGATGCTTCTCTTTCTTCCTTTTGTTTTCCTCCCTTCCAAATGGTGAGTGAGCCCTCTATTTATAGAGTTTTGAGGAGAGCTCAATGCCATATGGGAATAAACAATCTTATTGGATGAAAATTGTGATGTCTTTATTTGAGAATTTTTATTTTCTCTTTGTCATAATTGACACTTGCCGAGAATTTTATTGACCATGAATTGTCAAAGTATAGTTAAGATGTAAATTATTTTAAATATGTGGCATCTTGTGATTTGTTCATTTAACGTCACATGTTATGTTTTCATTGGTTATCATTATTGCACATGAGAACTTCAGTTTGATACATGATGCTTTGTAATTTATAGTTTTGATGCCTTGTAGGTGCCATGTGACAATTTATTATAAGCTGAAAAATGATTTATCCTACAATATCCATTGTATAGCTTAATGGTGCGACTTCAATTCAATTAGTGGACAATAAAAACTAATAATTAATTTTTTTTTAAAATAATCGGCATTGTAGTAGACTTTAAAAAATACATCAATACTTAACACGGAAAAAAAAAAATCTAAAACCAAACCAAAAGTTACATGAGTTATGAGTATAATTAGATGCCAAATATCATTGAACTCATATTGGTGGCAAATATGACAATTAAAAGTCTTAATTTGACAATAAATACTTTTAATTTATTTAGTTTTTAGTTTTTCAAACCATAATTATATTCCTTAGAATGTTTAGTATTTTCATTTAATTTTTTTAACTTTCTACAATTATTAATATTTATATCTGGTTAATTAGACAAGTCCAGTTATTAGATAGAACTATAGAAGTCATACCCATTGTTTAATGTACATTATACTCATTTATATTAGTTTTTTATCCCACCTCATCTTTCTCTATAAATAATCAATTAATTAATTCTAATTATAATCATTATATATATATATATATATATATATATATTCCTTATCTATAGTATACAATAAAAATGATCTTGAAGCATTACAAGCTGTCACATCAGCTCCTAAAATGCTACCACATCATCTTTTGTTATTGTTGAGAATGTTGATTTTGTTATTTAGAAGAAGAAGAATAAGAAGAAGAAGAAAAAAAAACCTCAAGCTGGCCTTTTCTTATTCACACGTTCTCTTTTTCCTTTACTTAACTTAGCTGACTTTTTCCATTCTTGAATCTTTGCTTGTTTTAATGAATTCAATGCAAATTGAAAGGTTTTAAATATGATAATTAGAGAAGAAGAAATCAAGGAACTATAAATACCTTGGCTAGCCAATCTCTTGACCATCTTTCATCTTTTCATGGATATGTTTTAGATTTTCTCAAACTTCGATAATCGCTTTCATGAAATTATTAATTTGATTAACAGTGATGATTCTAATTAATCTAATATTGAGGAAGAACAAACTTCAACGCCTTAAATCAACTACAAAAAAATTGTCTAATGAGATTATTGTTATTCGGAATATGATTTTAGTCATTCGTCCACATGTTCTCAATATTCTAGTTGATGATTTCAAACATTGTTCATCCATTGAAGATGTCCTACATTGATGAGCTAGATAGCTAAATTTAGATTCAATCATTATCAGCTCCATGAAAAAATTTGTACTAGGGAAGATGGAATGAGAATAGTCTTCTAGTTCCTCTCCCATATTAGTACTGTTCGAAATTATTAATCTTGTACCTTAACCCATTCCTACACGTACATTAATATCTGATCTTGCTAATGCGATGATTCAGAGCCAAGACCATCGGCTATATACAAGAGATTGGAAAGAGAGATAAAACTATGGAAGGTATTTAGGAGGGGGGGGGGGTTGATAGAATTTGAGGATACTTTTTGCAATAATTGATGAAAATTAATTATGGAAGAGAAAAAAAAAAGATATATTTTAGTAAATAATTAAAGGTCAACCATTTCTTCTTATTTTTCTTTAGTTTAATGTTCGAATTTATTAGCATAGTAATTATCACAATGTAACATTACACCCATTAAAGTTTTAACTAAATTATACTTTATCACTTATCTATCAAATTATATTGTATTGCCTCTTTTATTTTCAAAGTAAAAATTAAAAAAATTATTATTCACATATTATAAGGAACATCAATGAAGAAGAAAATTAAAAAAAATTATAAAATTTTATATTATAATTTCATCTTTTAACTCCATTATATAAACTCAAAATAAATAAATATTTTAAATACCTTTTTTTTTTTTTTTTTTTACAATAATCTAATCAAATAGAACACATGTTGAATTCATTAAAAAAATATAAATCAAATAATTTATAATATTATATCCTCATAAATTGAAAAAAAAATATTAAAAAATTAAAAATATAAATTATTTAAAATAAAATTAAAATAAAAATAAAATATATCGTGCATTGCACAGAACAAATTTATCTAGTATAAAGAAATAATTGATCCTAAAGTTATGGATCTGGTGATCAAGAATATTTGCTCCTTTCATTGACTTTCTAAGGTCGAATCACCATAAGGGAGACCATGCATAGTAAAATCTACGTAATTTTTTAATCTCGTCATTGATAGCTTACCTTTGACCAGACTGGAGAGATGTGTATTAATTGAGATGCACATAGACTAACCTACACACTACATGACCACTAAAAAAACATACATTGATTAATTTCAATTGTAATACATATGTTTATGTTACCAATCTGCGCTCTAATACCACCAATCTCTTCATGATAATCCATATTACTTTTCTTTCATTCGATATTTTTGTCCACATTTTTCTTCTACCTCATTTTTCGTTGGTTTTCAATTGTAGTTGTTAAATTGTGAATCGTATCATGAATCAAATTTTTTTTTATTTTTTATGAACTATAAATGCATTGAATTGTGTGATTCAATTAATTTTTTAAGATGCATAAAAATTAATAAATAAACCTATTCAAATCATAATAAATTACACAAAATTATTTTTTAATAATTAGTAATCGAAAAAATATATATAATAAATGTAATATACATTGTTGAATCAAATGAATAATTTAATTCAATAATACATTTATATGATTTTGATGATAATTAAATAATTATGCCAATTGCAATAGTAAATAAATTAATTTTGACAATATTGTTTTATTTCATGTAAGGTCGACAAAAAGACAAAAGTCAATGGATGAAAGACAAAGTCAACGAATGATATTGTAGAAGCTGAAATTATCTCAATCAGATATTATAACTTTCATAATCTGATATCAAAAAATCGAGTTTTAAGACATAATGTTTAAATTTATGTTATAAAATAAATAAATTAATTAAATAACAGTATAACTAAGCATGTTTTAATTCAATATTGTAGTATATATTTTTTAAATATTGTGTATTTGTTATCATAAAATAAATAAAATTGTGTACCAAATAAAGTAAAGTGAATGTATAAGTAATACATTTATATATATATATAGAGAGAGCGAGAGAGAGCATTAATCCTCACCACAAATAAAAATATGGACCTTGAATTTATGCTATTGCCTTTACTTTACTTTTCTTTTTCTTTTTTTTAAATACTTTTTCTTTTCCTTCTTTTCCATTTTGGGTGGCCGAGTACCTCTTGATTTTTCCTTTTCCACCACCTTTCATCTTCTGCCTTTGGTTCCAGAAAATTCTAGGACCAACATCCCTTATTCTAGTCATTTCTGCTTCCTTGCACCGCCATATTGTCCTCTAGAAAATTCTGCTCCTCTTTCTTGTTCTAGCCGAGAGACGAGCTACACAAGAGCTAGCACTTTGCATTCTTCCTTGCTCTTACTATCCTCTTGTTTTGCTTGGGTGTGTAAGGTGATTAAAGAGTAAACTTGACAGTCTTTTCATCCCTTGTTTTATAGGGCAGCATCTTGATTTAGGTCTTGCAGGTTTTCTTCATCTTATCCTTCTCTATTCGAGTGTGAAAAAGGGATTTTACTATTTTCTTCTTCGCTTCTGTTATTTCTCTTTTGTTACGCGGAATCAAATCCTAATGGGTTTGCAGAAAGTTAATACGAAGTGATGGAATTTTGGGTGTTATAGCAGAAATTTTTTTTCTATAAGGTCAGTTTGAATCTCTTAATGTCTTTTTTTATTGGGCATCTAATAAGTATTTCTGCGAGTAAGACAAAATTTGTCGTTGATGTCAATTGGTCTTCCTCTTGTGGTACCGGGGGGATCGTTCCCTTGTAGGCGATTAAGGTTGTGGCAGTTCTAGTAGGATTGCTAGTGAGGAATAAAGACTTGTTGGATAGGGTAGTAGAACATAATGTGCTGTCTTAATTACCTTATTAATTACTACGTCTATGTTTTCCGTAAAATGGATTTAGGTTCTGTAAGAATTATTCTAGGGTGCTTATAAATCCCAACACCTAACTTTGGGAGTGTATTTGTACTATAGTTCTACATTGCCAAGTTTCTGATGTCATTCAGGATTTGGAGTATGAATTGCATATCTGCATTGTGCCATGAACTTGCTTCCTTATGTTTGTTCAATGACCCTTAAGTCATCTTATCGTGGACCTTCTTTTCCTTTTTTTTTACATTGGCTATGTTCGGTATCTGAAGCTGGCTGAAAACTAATACAGAAAAGATAAAAAGATAGAAAATAATTGTAGAGTTTAAACTTTTTTCAAGATTTGTTCTGTCTCCGGCATAAGGAAGTTTGGCACGTTTTGAAAGATTATAAATTATGTTGTGATTGGTGTTAATGGAGTTTCCACTTGAACAAATGAGATATGTTTTAGATATGGTTGTCGGGGAGGGAAGGGGCTAAGCATGTGAAGCATTGATCATAGGTTGCATTCTATAGATTTTTCTTTCACAAAATCAAATTATGTATGGCAGTTGGGTGGCAAATGCTTTTCTATTCTACTATTAACTTTTGTTGGTTTTCTTGAAAAGTAAAAGAAATAATAAAACTTTTAGCACCATTAAAATAAAAAGAAATTAAAAAAAAAACTTTTAAAATATTATAATGACAGTCATGCACCTCTTAAAACATTATTTTAAATAATAATAATAATAAGTGAAATACATAAATAGATGCTGGTGTGGGTTAGGGCAGGAAAGAGTTAGAGAGATAGGCATGGTTTGTATGGCTGGAAAACCAAATAAGTGACATAAAAAAGTACAAGTCACACATTTTGTAAAGTCAGCTGTGTTTGGATATGTACAATAATACAAATAGGAAAGGAAATTGGAAGCTTAAGAAACTAGACAGATGTTGATAGTCATGGACTAGGAGAGGACCTTATTTTTAGGATATGTTTGGAACAAATCTATACAAGAATTTAATTTATTTCATTTCAATTCAATTGAGTTCAATTTAAATTTTATTTAAGTGTTTGAAACAAATTTTTTTATTAAAAGAATTAAATTGAATTGAATTTAATTATGTTGTTTGGATTATAAATATCAATGATAGAATTTAATTTAATTTAATATTTTGATATTGTTGTCCTTATGTTTACTTAATTATTTATGTTTCTCTTTCTCATTTTTCTCTCTCCTGATCTGATTTATTTGAATTTTTATGAACAATGTAATCAAAAAAATTAAATTTTCATATAAAGCATCTAGGACAACAAGCAATAAAAATAGAAAACTCAGTCATAAAATATAGCATAATATATAATATGGAATTGTTGGCCATGAAGCCTTTTGGATAAGACGAGCCTAACTAGCCAGATTGGTGGAAGAGAAGAGGGGTGGGACTTTGTATGGGTCATTATGTCACCACCAATGTACAGTGGTTGCAATGGAGCCAAGGTAAAAAATAAACAAATTCAAAGGACAAATTTGTCTAAAAAAGTTTTAATTATCTAATTGAATTGAATTCTTTCTAAATCAGACCAAATTTGATAAGAATTCAAAATGAGAAAAAAGTTATAAAATGATATTTACAATGAATTGAATTTTCTTTTATTATGCATTTCAAACATAATAATTTAGATAAATTCATTTAGAATAAATTAAATTTTATTAAAAAAATTGTTTCAAACACACTCTTCAGCTTTTAAGAAAGTGGAGGATTAATCACTTTTCTTTTGTGGTGGATGGAGCTTACCGAAATATGATGTCAAATGCGTATTAACTGTTTGTGGTTTGTGAAAATAATGGCTCCTATTTGCTTAGACACGGCATCAACTTGGCATGGATCATATTATACAAAGTACATACTTAGTGGTTGCTATTTGAGATACATTGACTAGTTATATTTTGGCTATAAGGATTTAAACTTGATGAATTTGGAACTTTGGATTGTAATTTTTAGTGTACAGAACTTGGATTAAAATTGTAGATTTAAGTTATAAGGAAAATTATGAGTCATTCAAGTCAATTCAAAGATATCTTATAGAATTTGTGTTTATTTGTTTATCAAAATAAGTTTCAAGAAAAAGGACCCAGGATATATGTCTATATATATATACAGGTTTCTTGTCAAACATAAATTTTTTAGCCTTTAAGCTCTGTGAGGCCTATTTCAAGAAGGATTTACTATATACATCTTTTTGGGTCATGATGATTTACTCTATTCTATTCTACGTGTAACAATGTAAGCTTTCAAAACTCTTGTGCAGATGATTTTTAATGCATGCAGTATACAGGATCCAATTCTTCGATGGCATTATTTTGAAGTTCCTTTTTGAGTATTAGCCAGACAGTCACTAATTCTTTAATTCTCCTAATTTTTGTCATAAAACTATTGTAAAATTTGAAGTTTTTCGTTACTGTAGAAAAAGGGAGGCAATCCATAGGAGCCAATTCTCAAAAATATTTGTAGTTATCTAAGATCGATTGGAGCCAAATTGGTCGAGAATTGAAAAATCCTATTAAATTAGATATTTCATTTCTAAAGGTGCAACAATGACATGACAAGACTTGCCTATACAGGAGAAAACAGAGCATTGAAACTTGGGCATTTTGCTGATATATCGTGTTAGCTTATGTGAGATTAATTATCTACAATTGAAGTATCTATTAATAAATGGAAACAAGTTTGGTCGTCTGCAACTTAGTTTGTAAAATGAGATCAATGTTATTTAAAATTTGTTGAATTTAGTTAAGTATATAAGTGGAAATATATCTCTAAGTGGTTATGAAAATATCTAAGATGAATTAATTTTAAATAAATACTTTGATACATAGTATCTATAGATATGTATACTTAGAAAGTTATAATTTATAAAATGGACAAATTAAGTAATATTGAAAATTTTAATTGTAACTCCAGAATTTGTGGATAATCCAACAACTCGCATGAATATAAGAGCGAGTGACGAGTAAAATTTGTAAATGGTGAGTGGTTAACTATTACCTTTGGCAGTTAGATTATTATGTATAATTATATGTGTATTTGAATAGATGTGATATATGAAAAATAAGCAAGTCCAGTATTTCAGTGATTTATTTGAATTATGTTTGTTTGATATTGGTTGTGGTTGATAAGGGCCAACCAAGTGAGATTTCTCTAGGAAATGATTTTTATTTTCGAAATTGAAAATCCAAGTACACCTATGATATTTTGATATGAAATACTATGATTCTGACAATTGTTTTATAAGAAATGAATGCTCAGTCTTGGTGGAATGGATTGTAGTACAAAGAATTAACCTGTTGTACAGGGCGCATAAATGCCCTGGTAGGGAGAGATACTGTTGTGCAGGGCTGAGTTACTCTATTGGCTCTTTGCTTGCTTTGTATGTTTTGATTATTTTAATTGAATTATGTTTGTTAAGTGTTATATTTCCGTAATTATGTAAGTGTAACATTAGTGATTTTGTGATTTAGAATATGCTGATATATTAAATGATTATATATATATCTTATATTATATTACTTGTGTTGAATGATGCTAGTATCATTTAGGTACTATTTTTCACTCACCGAGTCCTATAGGACTTACCCCTCTTCTATGGTTATTTTTTTAGTAACAGGATCTTGAGAACAGCTATTACAGATAATAAACTTTGCCAAGTGTTTGGCGGCAAGATAATTCTTTGGAATCTTAATCTTGAAGTCAAAGGGTGAAAATTTGTAGGTCACGCTAGAGCTGTAGGGGTGTCTGGTCTTATATTGTGTAATAGTCTAGTTAGTTGTTATTATGATAAGAATTAAAGCGAAACTCCTTGTTGTCTTTGTTGTTGTAGTTGTTATTGTATAACGACAGGAACGTGCTTTTAAATTATATAGGGCATGTTCCACTTTACGAGAAATCTCTGTCAAAATTTTCAGTAATTAATTATTTATTTCAGTAAATAAACTCTTATAGTTAACTTTTGTTTTATAAGTTTTTACTTTTATTTATTGGTTTAGTCAAGAGTCATAGTTGCTTATTTGTTTTGGAGTCAAGGTTATAGAGGTTTAGAGTTATCTATTCCTCTGGTCAGTCATATCTCCTAAAGGGTGTGACAGTTGAAAAGCATTCGGTGGATCATCCATTCAACCAGTTGAAAGACTACAACAAAAGTGTTTCACTAGATTTAGCTAAAGTAAGGAATCAATCAACTGAAGATTAGAAACAAGCTAGCTAAAGATGTAAGACATTGTTTCATTAAAATCAGTCAACTGAAGCTTACATTAAGTCAGCTAAGTCCTTTATCAATCAACCGAAGTAGATGTATGCGATAATGTTCTACAAACATAGTTAGCTAAAGCTCTATAAGCACTTTACACTTTAGTCAGTCAAAATGTCATATCCCTCACGAAGGTATGATTGGTCAGAGGAATGGATAACCAAATCTCCATAACTCTGACTTCAAACAAGAAACGAACACAACACTTGACTAAACTAAAGAGTTAAAATAAATTTTATAAAACAAAAATTAGCTATAAAAGTTAGTTTACTGAAATAAATAACAATTTATTTAAAACTGCAGTAGAGGTTCCCCGTAAAATAGAATATGTAAAATAAATACATAACATTGTTCTTATACAACAACTAAAGTAACAACAACAAGGACAACAAAGAGCTCCACTCTGTTTCTTATCACAATAACAATTAATTAGGATATAACACCTTATAAAGACCAGACATCCCACAGCTCACAGCATACAAAGCAAACAAAGGGCCAACGAGTAACCCAGCCCCGCACAACAGTATCACCCCCTACTAGACATTTACGCGCCTGCACAACAGATCAATTTTTCGTACACAATCCATCCTATCAGGGCTGAGTACTCAATCTTTTTAAAACACTTATCAGAAACAGAATAACAAATCAGAATATCCTAGATGCACCTGAATTTCAATTTCGGAAATACAAATGATTTCTTATAAAAATCTCATTTTGTTGGCCCTTATCACTCACAATCAATATCTAAACAAACATAATTCAAATAAATCATTGAAATATTGTATTTTTTTTTATTTTTCATATATCACATCTACTCAAATACACATATAACTACATATAATAATCTAGCCACCAAAGGTAACAGTTAACCATTCACCTTTAATCGATTTCGTAGGTCACTTACACTTGCGTTCACGCATCTCATCAAGTCCATATTAGATCCGGAGCTGAAATTAATATTTCCAAATAATACTTAGTTCATAAACGTTATTGTTACAATATTTTAATAACAAAGCTTATATATCAACTTATATAGGTTTCTTTATGAAAGTTTTTTATTAAGTCATTACACGTCAAGTAGTATGAATTGTACTTTATGTGATAGAGTTGATAATGGAGAGACATGTTTGATATCTTGACAATAAACAATGCATAGGGTAGAATGAAAGTATTAGAAAGGATAAAAAAAACATAAGTTAGGTTAAAATTGTCCAAACTTGGAGTTTGGACCAGTTTTCACTCTAATAATCATATCTTTCCCTAAGAAATTTCAAATCCAGTTTCGTGAAATTTATTAAATACTAGACCCAAGTAGCTTTATAACAGTATATCATTTGTAATTTTTATATTTTATATCAATACAGATTATTTTTTAAAGTTGCATCAAATTCTAAAAAATGCAGGATTTTGACAACTTTGACCTTATGTTAGTTAATTGAACATAACTTTTTTTAGGAAAAAGGAATTCCAATTCTGTTTGTCGAGTTTATTAATAGACAAATATATCTTTCTATATAGGTATCATATGTATTAATTGGATGTGTATAATAGTACAGTTAATTATTTAAAGTTTACTCCTTTTAGGCATTTCAGAACCTCCTTGAATAAATGTTTATTTTCACTTACATGCTTAATCAAATTTAATAAAACTAAGTTAAAACATTAACTTTAGGAAGTTATCTAGCTTTATTATTTAGAAAATTTTCCTAAAATAAGCCTTGAACTCCCTCGATTCTTCACATGAACAAAATAAAGCATTCGTTAGATTCCTGGTTGGCAACTTTTGATTCCGATATTTATAAAATTCTCATAATTGGGAATTAAATTACGAAAATTTCATGTATAATGTTTCAAGATATTAGGAACAACTTTCATTCAGAGTTTTAAAACTAATTCCATCCACAACCCCCGATGAAGTTTTTCGGATTGACTGAGTTTCACTAAAAATTCTGCATGACTTAGTCGCAGTCTAACAACTTTAACTAATAATATACTTGGAACCAGCTACAAAATTTTGTAGACAATATCCAAGATCCTAAGATACACTTTATCTTTTGAACTCTTAATTTAATTCAGCCCCAAAAGCACCTGAAACACAAGATTTCTTTAACTCCTGAAATTTGGCCCTGCACCCTTTCATGAATCCCTTAACTCTCATATTCCAACAATTTACTCACAATTAACGCTTCCTTGCATGATTTAACATTTATCTAATATTGTAAAGGCGTATTTAATTTCCTTTAGTGCTTGTATATTTACTTATATAAACACCCACCATGAATTCCAATGCAGCTACTTACTCACAAATGGTATACATTCTAAACGTTGATTTCCACTTGAACCTCTTGCTTAAAGTCTATTAAAATTTAACTATGTAAGTTCTACACTGACAAGTTTGAATCCTAAACTTCTTATTTCCATTATTTGTACCACTACTTTACGTATATATTAATTGTTGTTAAACCTTAATTCACAAATTACCATTCTTTTAATCTCTTTATATTCAAGTTTGAAACAAAGCCTTAAGGGTTTTACCTAAACTGATTTAATTACTCCACTTTCAATCTATAGTTTCCATTTTCTTAACCACTAATTTCACATCCTTAACTAAACTCAGAGGAATTCCAAACTATTCACCTAAATTAAGAACATACCTAAGCAAGACAAACTTAACTAACCTAAGGTTTTAAGGCAAGAAATTTCCTGAGCCTAACCCATTGCTACCATATCTCTTTAGAAACCCAAATTTCTCCTCCATTATCACTCATATACCTGGCCATGAGAAGGAAAATAAGGCCAAGGTGCTGCCTAAACAAGGGAGGGCAATTGCTGGAATTTCAAGCAAGGTCGCCACCCCATTAAAAGGCTAAGCAAGCTGTTCAGTCAAGTCCAAATCGCAAGACCCTCACACCTACTCAATTGAAATTGTGGCTTGCTACCATCAACCAAAACAGGGCAAGTTGGACCACCTCACGTTCTCGTTATTAAGCCTAACAAAAAAATAGACCCACACCAACAAGGGAAACATCCCACATAGAAACGAAGAAAACAACAAGGAAATAGAGCAAGGAAAGACAAAACAGCAGCAACAAGCTACCGCTACCTGTTCTCAAGTAAGCAAATTTCAGCTCTAATACCTCTACAAGCAAAGCTTCTATGGCCAACAAAAGAAAGGAAGGAGAACTCACCAACAACTTAAACTTGTTTGCCCACAAATTGAAAGACTCGCGGTCAAGCAAAGAGGAAGTATAGGAAGGAAATAACAACTGAGCATAGCCAGCCGAAAATAGAAGGAAGGAGAATTGTTGCTAAAGGATCGGCCAAGAAAAAGAAAAAATAATAATTAAAGGGATCTAGAGCTAAGGAGCAAAGGCCGTGGAGGCCCAAATGAAGAAGCAAAATCATCCAAGCAAAGTAAAGCAAGAAGGAAAAAACAAAATAAAATAAAAATACAAAGTCAAAGAGTAAAAAAAGATTAGTATGTGGTTTGTATTAAATCTTGGCACATGAATATATATATATATATATAAATGTTTTCTAATTTACTCTTTTATTTACACGCTTGACACATACTAATAAAATTTACATAAGCAAATTTCAACTTCTTACATCCACCAATGACATAATGAAAATTAATTTTCTAATCATATATATATATATATATATATATACATATAATATACACAATTGTTTGTTTATTTTACCTTTTCTTTGTATAAATTTTACTCACCTATTCACACAAATTACGTACGAACCATCTAAAATGTACATTAAAATATTGGGATATAACATAAAGCTCTATAAGCACTTTACACTTCAGTCAACTAAGTTGTTATTCAACTAATCCAAAAATTCATTTTATTTTTAATCAGTCTCCATATGATATGCCAACTAAATAAAATCAGGTTTGTTTTAAATGATGATCTTTTTAGTAGATAAGTAACTGAACATTCATTTTAGATCAACTTTCCATCCTCTCCATCAATTATTTAGAATTCAAAAATGATTTTTCATGCCATCTCAAATACAGACAAAAAAACAGCTTAGTAGGAAAATATATGTGTCACCTCTTTTCCAAAATGTATAGGGAAATATAGAGAAGAAAATGGCACAATCAAATGTTTCAATTAATGGACATTTATGACTGTCCTCCATTGCAAGTCTCCATATTAATATGAAATTCTCTAACAATAGCTACAATTTGTATTATGCTATATTAAGAAGAATTCATATGGATGGAAGGTCAAAGATTCGGTGAACCACTATAAATCATTGTGCAATCTTTTAACCATTCTTTCTTTATTTTTGTTTTAGGTGTTTGATTGTTGATTGATTGTTGTTTGTGTGTTTTTAAACAAAAAGGCTTAAGTTTTTAATCTATAAAAACTATTCATCTTCCATCTAGTTTTACCTTTAAGGCCAACATATACCTATCAATGTCTACCAAAGCCTTTAAACCTTTGTTGCCTTTTATCCAAACCAAACAAAATAAAAAATAAATAATAGCTGTTATTATCCTGAACCAAACAACAAAAAGTTCTGAAGCATAGGTTGTTAACACAAAACAACAGAGCACTAAAGATCAATAAGAAAAGAAAAAAAAAACATTAAGGAGAAAAAAACAAGCAGTATGCACCTCTATGGCTTCTAATTCAACAATAAATAGAGTAAAGAATCCAATTGAAGGATTAGTTGCTTGTTGCGTTAATGGTTGTGATTCTATGAAGGCTATGTTACTAGAAGTAAAGGTTTGGTTGTTGGAAGGAAAGTTGCATTGCTATGTTTCAGTCGAATACAATAGAGGACCCGCGCTACAACTTTTGCTAAGTATAATGTGTAGTGTTTTAAGATTTGGGTAAGTTCTAATTGGAGAATTTTGGGTCTTCAAAGAAACTATAAGTTTGTAATTTGATTATTCATCTCAAAATTCAAAGAAGAAAAAAAGTAAACTCTAAAATTTATGTTTTAGTTATGGGTCTTTCTAGTCAAGTTGGAGTAAGATATTTAATTTTTCAGGTTGTATGCTCACCTTTAGATATAGATCCTAACGTGGTTATGCCAGTAGCTAGAGGAAGACAAAGGTACCAAGTACGGGTGAGAAAATGGTTGAGTAAGTCGGTTTTAGGACCTTGGCCAACAGATGACCAAATCAATTTTGCAAAAATTTCAATAGAATATTCCACTTTTCCAAAATAAAAAATTGCCTAAAATTTCATTTTTGTGGGTGGTGAGTTGATTTTCAACATAAAATAGAAGATGAACACAAAATTCAAAGATAAGTTGAGATAAAATTCGATAAGTATACAAGTTTTGAAAAGATGAAACCAAAGTCTAAGTTTGAAGCTTAGAGAATTACAATCCATAATAGATTTTTTTTTTTTTTTTTTTAAAAAAGAATAAAATGGAACAACAATTATGTTAGATCCAAGAAATCTAATTGACGCCACATTTGAACAATTGGAAAAACCAACCTAAAACACAGATTTAAAACCACGATCCTTCTGGTTTTAGCTTAATACTTTGAATCATCCAATATCTTGACAAAAAAAGGTTTTTGCTAATCAGTTACGTCAAGGCTTTCAGTGTTAAAGATTCATGCTTCCTAAGTATTAGAAAGCTACATCATAAATGAAGAAGAAGAATAAGATAAGAAATTATAGTCATTGATACGATGCCAATTATTAGTGGACTCTCTCAAAGCTCTAGTTTGTTCTTGGGTTAAATAATGTGGCATATCCAATTGATGAATTTGCAAGGTTTTTGTGTTTTTCATTTGGTGATGATATGAGAGAAAGAAAAAAAAAATTAAAGAGTAAGGCTTAAATCAACGAAATAAAATAAGGTTGTATAAGACTAAGAACAATTTTTGTGTAAAAGCTCTATAGAAACACTTAATATCAACACCCAATAACAACTTGCAACCTCATTAAATATCAACACCCAATAACAACTTGCAACCTCATTAAAATATCAACAATAAGAATGTTCACACCATATCAGCTAATATTGGTTATTAGACAATAATTTAAGGAGCAACTAACTTTCTAACCTACCCAAAATAATTTAAAAAATGTCAACTGGTTTTTGTTTTTTGTTAAATTGGTTGATTTCGATTTCAGTTGAAATCCATCCATCACTTGTACCAAAAGAAAAACCCAACTCAACTCAACTCAACTAATCTTAAATTCTAAACTAGTTGAGATTGATTGTATGAATTATTTTTCGCTATTCGCATTGATCTAAGGCATCATTTTTAGTAATGCCTAGAGCAATCATCATTCTTAATTCTTGCCTCTATGTAATTTTTGATCTCCTTCTACCTCGTCTAACACCTATCACATGCTCAAAGTCACATTTTCTAACTACAGCGTCCACTGGCCTATGTTAGACATGTCCAAACTAGCATAAGCGGTTCTCCCTCATTTTGTCTTCAATGAATGCTACCTCAACCTTCCTATGAATCTCTTTATTTCATAGTCTATCCTTTTTTGTAAGTTTGATCATTCATCTCAATATTCACATTTCAGCCACTCCCATCTTATGCAAGTGTTATTTCTTAACTACCAAACATTCGGAACCATACAATATAGTCGATCTCAATGTTGTCTTATAAAAATTTTCCTTTCAACCTATTCGAGATTTAAAGATCAAATAAAATCCCCCACTGCACTTTGCCACTTCATTCACCATGCCTTAATTTCAGTAAAGCCTTATATAGTTTGACTAAAATCGCACTCTATATACTTAGTTTTCATCTGACTCAACTTATAACCTTTACATTCTAACACATTCCTTCATATTTATATCTCAGAATTTAGACCATCTCTAGTTTCTTCTACTAACATGATGGCATTGGCAAACAATATACACCATGAAGCCCCATCCTGAATATTATAGATAAATTCGTTCATGACTAAAGCAAAGAGGTAAGGGCTTAAGGATGATTCTTAGTGAAGACCTTTTATGATTGGGAACTTTTCATTCATATCATCTATGGTTCGCACTCTAATCATTACACTCTTATACATATCTTTAATAACTTCTACATATTTAGTTAATACTTTCTTATTCTCAAGAACCCACCACAAAACTTGTCATGGTGCCCTAACATATGCTTTTTTCTATATCAATAAAAGCCATATGAAAATCCTTTTTATTTTCTCTAAATATCTTAATTAATCTCCTAGGTAAGAAAATATATTCTATTTTAGATTTTCCAGGCATAAATTTAAATTAATTCTCAAAAACTAAAGTCTCATTCTTATGCCTGTGCTTAATCACCATTTCCCACAACTTCATTGTATGACTTATAAATTTTATCCCTCGATATTTTGTACGACTTTGTATATTCCATTTATTCTTATAAAGAAGAATCAACGTACTCTTCCTCCCTTCATCGAGCATTTTCTTGATACTAAACTCTTGTTAAAATGATTTGTGACCTAAGTTACTACAACATTTCCTAGGCATTTCGAAACTTCTATAGGGTTTCCATTCGGTCCAACTTTCTGACCACTTTTCATATTTTGAATAGCTTCATTAACCTATTGTGTTGTTATTTGACAAATAAATCTACCAGTTCATATCATCGAATGCGTCATCTAGTTCTCCAACAATAACAATCTCTATTAAATAATGTATCGAAATAAGTTTATCATATATCCTTGATCTTATCTTAACTAAAACCCTTTCTTCCTCATCCTTAATGCACTTAATATGAGTCAAATCTCTAATTGTTTGGCAAGCGTATAAATATCATTCTCTCCATCCTTTGTTCTTAACTTTTCTTACCTCTAGCTTTTCTAACCCTAGTATCTTTTGTAGCTTGCCTAAAGTGATCGTAATTATCCCCATAATACTCCTTTTTTTTTCTTTTTTTTTAATAGTTTGTTAAACTTTTTCATTCCACCATTATTTCTCCTTAGTTGGTGGTCTATGTCTTCTACTTTCTCCTAACACCTCTCTAGTCTTGCCTTCCACAATCCACGACTCGCCATGTAACATCTTTTCTTTAAAAATGGCCTTTTTTTCTCTACTCAAATTTCACTATCTAATCTTACTACTCCTATTACACCTTTGCTTTTTCTTCCAACACTTAACATAAACATCTACAACCAAAAATATGTTTTGAGTCACTAAACACTCGCTAGGTATAACTTTAAAAATTCGTACATGACACTCTACCAACCTTCCTAGTTAGTACAAAATCTATTTGGATCTTATTAAGCCCGCTACTAAAGGTGACTAATTGCGATTATCTTTTCTTAAATAAAGTGTCAGCTATAATCAAGTCATATGCAACAGCAAAATCCAAAATAAACTCTTTATCCTCATTCCTATCTCCATAACCATAACCCTCATGTACTCTCTCAAACCCTCATTAATTCTTCCTACATAGCCGTTCAAATCCTTTACAATAAAAATTTACTCTCCTATTAGTACTCTTTGAACTATCTCATCTAAATCTTGGTTCATCAAGTCCTATTTACAGGATATAAGTACTAATGACATTATATTCTCCTCGCCTATCATTAGTTTCGTTAAAATTATTTTATCGCATTTCCTCTTAATTTCAAAATCTTTGTCTTCAAAATTTCCATCTATACTAATCACAATTTCGCTTCTATTTCTATTCGTACTAGTATACCACATCTTACACCCCGTTCTCTCTATCTTTCTAACCTTTTCTTTTGCCCACTTAGTTTTATGCAAGCAAGCTATATCGACCACTTTTCTAGTCATGTTATCTACTAACTCTCTCAATTTACCAGTAAGAGTCCCTATACCAGTGTAGTTAAGCAAAATCTTCTCTTGAACTAGCTCCTTTACCCACTCTCGCCTAGATACAAGAACCTTTGCTTATTTTGTACCATACCCAGGCACTGATGTGGCATGCCATTAAGGATGTGATAGCTCAACCCTTGCTCATTTTTCACTATAAATGGGGTCCAATATAGCGCGTCGCTAAGAGGTTTACATCCAACGAATATTCAGTAGAATTCATCTCATAGGGTTTGTCTGGTTTTATGCTTGCTATCAACCTATCGTAACTTTTCTCCTTTACCTAAGTTTGTAACTAGCAGAGTAAACTCTGGTGAGTTCCAAAAAAAATTGTATTATATACCAAATGAAAATAATTAAAAAAGAGAGGCTATATAACACCATTGATTCTTATAGTTATATAGAATTTTAATATGGTCCTTATATTTTAAAACACTACAATCGGTTTCTTAAAATTTCAAAATTAGGCCATTTAAATCCTTACTATCACAATTCATCTAAATTAACATGATAGATGATGTCGTAGCTAACAATCATTTTGGACAAAGAAAAGTTAATATGTCACTTGCTAACTTAAATGAAAAAAAAAATTTATTTTTAAAAATTATGAAAAATAAATAATTATTAATAATTTTATTTTTACTTTTTCATTCTTCATCCTCTTCAACTTTTCCTCTTTCATGAACCTTCTGAAATAAATCACCACCACAACCATGGTAAAATTAACCTAAATAACCACATACATAACCACCTACCATAGCCCGACCTTCGTAACTAATAGATTTGGTAAAGATTTTTGTATTTGCACCTGAAACTATGAAGTGTAGATCCACAAATTTTTTGAAATATGCAATCAGAATCTTGCTATTGAAAATCTCAAAGTGTCATGTCTTGCACTTGATATAGCACAATTAGTACAACAGCTATGATAATACCAAATTCTAGAAATCCAATCATATTATTACACGTGGCATAATCAATGTATAACAATCTAATTTAAATTATAACTACCACCATAATTATCTTATTAATATTATAACATACATCATCATGTTCCATATAACTGTATTTGTCTCTATAATTATCTCATTAATGCTATAACATATGACACAATCCTATTGGCTACAATATTCTATATAAATGAACGATGTCTACGAGAAACCTATATTATTTGGGTTTTCCTGATCCCTACACCGAAATTGATCTAATAACTCCAAAAAGTGGCATATTAGTTCTTCAATTTTCACACTAATTCCAGTATTGTACCAGCTAGTCTGATCCTATTACAACATCGAGGACCTTTCCACCACCAATATAGCCAAAACCTACCTTAAGTGGAGCTCAAACTCCCCACCACACGCAATCAAGACTAATGGCCATTCCTTCCACAATCTTCCTATGACATGGGGACTTTATCCTTAATTTTTTGTTCACTTTTTGGTGACCAAGACACAATCCAAGGCCTCAAGCAGCACTGACTGAAGAGTTATGGTCAGGAATCCGTTAAATGCATCGCCATTAGAGCATTAATTAATCCACATCCACACTCCTGTTGAAGTGGTGGAGGTGTCCTGCCTTTTGACAGTTTGATCCAATCAATAAAACTTGGCTTGACTTGACTGACCCCCTCGACTTAGCTCAAAGCCACTCAACTTGGCCCAAATCAACAAATCAATTTAACCCGTACCAAGCAAACCAGCCTATATCTGCCAAACTTGGCAAAAATCCAGCTATCCACCCCAGACCTAACATGTTTGCAAAATTAATTTATGGTCCATATATTTTCATAATCTGCATAAGGTATCCAAAACATTATATATTTTTTCTATTAGCCCAATATATTATGTATTAATTTAGATGACCTGAATCTTTTATATATTTACAAATATGACCCAACAAATATTTATAATTTTATATTAATTGTCTAAATGCTTTTGGAGAATTGTACATGGTCCCAAGTTTTTATATTCTCATATAAATTGCCTAAATAATTATGAAAAATTGCATATAGGGTCATGGATTTCATATTTTTATATAAATGGCCTAAATAATTTTTGTGCTTTACAAATATGACTTATACTTTTTCTATTATCTCATAATTGCCTAGTAATTATGTGGTTTTGTAAAATATATCCTTAGATTTTTATATATTTATATAATTTCCTAATTGTCTCGCTTGAACACTTGATTACATGTTTATGAAAACCATATTAGCAAAGTGTATGCAAACATACTACTAAAGGAATACTTATGCATTGTTATTTGGACAATAATTATATACTTGTATTTGAAGCAGAATAACTTTGAATAAATGCGTACGAAATAAGAAAATAGTGAGTTGAACGTGGCATGCTTACTATGTACAGACTTTTTGTATGTTTGTGGATGCATACAACATATAATTATGCATATTTACTAAATATGTTCAATAAATATCATGACATGCATGTTTCATCATCTATTGTTGGGTATTGGTTTCTTAGTTCTCACAATGATTAGTTAATATACCTGGTTGGTACACCTTTATAATGTAAATTTATAGCCTTACAATCAGCCCTCATGAATGATTATCTTTATCGAACAAATATTTACATATTTATGATTAGTGTTTTGAGGGTTGTTTGGTGTATGCTTTAGTCCATGATTTTGCTACTCACTGGTCAAAATTATTTTTCCATGAAAATTATGTTACCTCATGACATGCTTGAGTATCTTATCGTTAAGATTTTTTGCATGAATTTATGGCCTCAACTCTGGTTAATAGAAATAACTTTTATAATACTTATTATTCTCAAACTCAAGTCAACTAACAACCAAGTTATATGCTTATTCTTTAGTACTTGATACTTTTCAAGTTATTTAGTAAACAACTTTACATAGAAAAACAAAGCACACTAAGGTCAAAAATCGATTGCAAGAGGAAAAAATATCCCCTTAACATTAAAAGCTACATACACCTCAAGTTCAAATCATCAACTTAACTTGACAACAATTTATGAAGGGTAAACCAAGAATTTTAAAAATATTATTCATTATTCTTTTTCAGCAAGCTGCATTAAAGATTTAACATTATGCGAATTTAACGAATGATCTGTTGAGCTCAACTTTTCACCCGTACTTACAAAAATTATAGCAAGAAAAAGTAAAGTTGCTAAATCTAAAGAGCTCGTTGCCTTTAACACGAAAGAGGCTACTGCCCAACAGTTATTAACACTAACAATTAGCTCCATAAGCTAATACACAAATGAAAATCCTTGGGAAAGCACAACATCAAATATGTCCATCCCTCATGACTATAAAGTTTCAAGTACAATAATCTGATCCCGAAGAGATGACAGACTAGAAAGCCCAGCTAAAATGCCAAAATAGTCACACTTGGGGTGAGTAGGACAAGCTAGAAAGGTGATGCCAGTACAAATAAACTAGCTAAGATTCTAACAATGAAACTGGCTAGGACACCAATAATGCAACTGAATAGAAAGTTAATAATGTAAATGGCTAGGAAGCCAGTGCCACGTTAACAATCTTGGGTCTTCACCCAGAATACTCTAAACAAGCAAGTCAGTAAGAATCTCGGGTTCTCACCTGGAATGCTTAAAGCAAGGTATTCTATGTACCAGCTTGCATTAAAAAAATGTGATAGTAATAAGGTGGAGAATAGTAGTTGTAAGGTGTGCATGTTTAGGGAAAATAGGGGTGTATAATATGTCAGCATATTATCAAAAGCATTAGGTGATAATACAAACATCGAAAAATAATAATAATATGATAACAATGGTAAAACTATCTAAGACAACATCACATCACATCATTGGTAGGAGTAAAATACACAAAAACGTGTTTAGTTCAATAATTACACCGCTCAAATGGTAAACACTTCCAACTATATGGTTAATTTATTTTAAAGCACCCATTCTAAATGGGTTTTTTTTCAACATCTAAGTCAACTCCCTATGCTCTTTAAACTTGTTTATGGGGGAACTAATGATTACATTGGATTGTACAAATCCAATTATATTATCACACGTGGCATGACAAGTTATAGTGGTCTAATCAGAATTATAAATGCCATTATAATTATTTTATTAATATTATACCGAACATCATCATGTCATATTATAACTATAACTGTCTTCATAATTATTTGATTAATGCACGTGGCATAATCCTATTGGCCATGTTATTTTATATAAATAGGCTGAAATCCCAATGGTAGATCCGGTTGTTCTCTCACACCTTCACTCTTTTTTAGCTTTTTAACTTATTTACTATGATTATACTAGCTTAATCATCAAAGTTTTCTCATGTCCACATGATCACTCTCTCCACATTTTGTAGGTTAGTTTGTCAAGTGGAGAACACCTCAACTGGTCAAATTTAGATTTAAATATCTACATTACAGTTTAGTGGCTAAGAACTTATTAAATCCATTAACTTTGGTGTGCAATTAAATTATCTATTTTTTCATATTTTTGTTGGTGATTTTAAATGATGATTCCTTGTTCATTGGGTGTGGACATTGACGTGGCTTTTGGGCAATTAAATGAAACTATTAGTTTCTACTTATCAAATGGGATTGGTTTGTTTGATCACTATAATAGTTTGAAAGATGATTACTTTATTTGCTCTTTCAAATCCAAATTGTTGGGCAAAAAAATTTATTTGTTAGGTGAATACATTCCAAGAACTCTTGTGGAGACTTAGAGGTTGGGTAGGAGTGGGTGGTTGTGAAGGTGAGGTTAATTTTACAATGGTGGTGGTGTTGTCTTGCAAATATGCATGGAAGAGGAAAAGGCTTAGAGGTTAGGCAGGAGTGGGTGGTTGTGAAGGTGAGGTTTATTTTACAATGGTGGTGGTGTTGTCTTGCAAAATATGCATGGAAGAGGAAAAGGTTAAAGTTGATGAAGAAGAAAAAAAGTAGAATAAAAAATATTGTTCGAAATATTTATTTGTTTTTATCTTTTCTTAATAGTAAAAAAATAAAATAAAATTATTTGAGTAAGCAGATAACACGTGAGCTTTTGTTTTCCCACATAGGAGGCTGTTAGCTAGGACTAGAAATGAGCTAAACAGTTTGAGTCTCTACTCTAATTCAGCTCAAGTAGTTAGCTCTATACTCCATGAGTAGTTAGAATAATAATATATTTTTTAATATATTAATTATTAAATAAATAATTTTATTTATCAAATAAACATACAAATTTGTTATTTACTTATTCTAAAATTTAGTGTTATCTTATAAAATTTATTTATATAGCATTTTTAATTTTCGAATACCTGAGTTTTAAGTTTGAGTTGAACTCGAGATCAAAATCATGCTCGAGATTGAGTTCAAGTTTGAACTTGAGTATAAGCTTTTTAGCCGGAGCTTGAGCTTGAGTGTTGAGATATTCGGCTTGTTTCTAGCCCTATCATTAGACAAGATGTGACTGTAATGACTTAACTGACCTGATTTTGAAATTATAAAGGTTCGATTAATATGTTTTGAAATGTTGGAATCAAATTGAAATCCTATGTAAACTATAGGCACAACAGTGTAATTTAGCCGTACAACCGGCCTATAACCCAAAATATTTTGAATCGTAGCATGCGTCAAATCAGAAAAATTTTATTAAAAATGAACCTTCATCCGAATTGCAGCTTAGCCCACCTATCTCAACCCAAATAATAACCCACACATTTTGTCACTGACTAACCCCGTAGTCAGACAAAAATCGGAGAAAGAGAAGAAAGCAACCACTAACCAGAAGGCAAAATTGAGTTGTGGGTTTTGGCATGGTTAAGGAACCAAGCATGAATGATGTCTTCAAAGGTATGCTATGTTTTTGACTAGAAGTCAGAGAATTTTCTTGTTGATGTTATAGAAATTTTCAAGTTCCCATAGATACTCTGCCCAAACTGGGTACCTTCATAATTTGAAAGAGAGCTTCGAGGGTTTAGTTTTAGAAACAGCCTTCAATCTCAGTAAGTATTATAGCTGCTTGCTATGGTTGCGCATTTGTTGTGAGAAACAAAACCCTTTTTGTAATTATGGCTAAGCCCGAACCCAGTAGTCGAATCGTCCTTGAACCGTTGGCTCAGTTCGACCTCTTCAACCATTCTAGCAGTTCGTCAATTCGATCACTGGCTATTTCTTCCACATCCAATTCTCAAACCTTGGTCTATGTTGGGACTCAGTCTGGTACTTTGCTATTACTCTCTCTTAATGTTGAGAGTTCGACATATACTACATCTAGTGCTCCAATCGATTTTGATGTTTCCAAAGTAACTTCCTTTCCGCAGGAGGTTTCGCTTCTACGAAGTGTTTCGGTGAGTGATTTCGCAGTGGATTGCATTCAGGTACTTAGTGAGATAGAAAAGGTTTTATTGCTTTCGGATGGGTCTTTGTTTTTGATTGATTCATCTCTCTTACAATCGGCAAGGAGATTGAATTTTTTGAAGGGAATTTCTGTAATAACGAGGAGATTGCGAAGTAATGAAGGGGAGAGTACAAATTTGTCAGTGAGTGTAAATAGTTTGATGGAACACTCTACCCCAAGTCAACGGTTTTTGCAAAAATTGGGAGGTGGAATTAGAACAAATGGTTTGAAAGTTAAAGAGCCTGAACAGCACAGCGAAGGTAATCATGTTTTTGCCGTTGTTATTGGCAAAAGATTGATACTTGTTGAGCTTGTGTTCAGTAATAGAATTGGTAAAATTGAAAGACACGTTGATGGACCAAGTGGGTCTCTTGTAATATTGAAAGAAATTCAGTGTGTTGATGGGGTTGTTACCATGGTGTGGCTTGATGATTCAATCATTGTTGGTACTGTCAACGGATATAGCTTGATCTCATGTGTCACAGGACAAAGTGGTGTAATATTTTCATTGCCAGATGTATCTCGTCCACCAAGGTTAAAATTGTTGAGTAAAGAGTGGAAGGTGCTTCTGCTGGTGGATAATGTGGGTGTTATTGCTAATGCCCATGGACTGCCAGTTGGTGGTAGCTTGGTTTTTCGCCATGGTCTGGATTCCATTGGAGAGATATCTTCATACTTGGTTATTGTGAGTGAGGGTAAGATGGAGCTATATCATAAGAAATCAGGCACCTGTATCCAAACATTATCATTTGGTGGGGAAGGAGTTGGACCTTGCATTATTGCCAATGAGGAAGACAGGGATGGGAAACTTGTTGCTGTTGCAACAGCTACCAAGGTATATCTTAACAATAATCTAATGTTGCTGTTGCTCCTCATTTAGAATGTAGACTTTCTAATATTTCTGTTTCTATTTTTAATCAGAATTCTTTTTCTAATATGCTTAGATTTTTCAGTTTGTCATAGAAAGATAGCTGATTTGGTGGTAATGTCACTATAAGGGCTTTTGCATTGAGAATGAGATATCTTAACATAACATGTATGATCTTCTGACCAGTTGAATAGGAACTTGTCTTGAAAGCAAGTCTTTTGGGTCATGAGAAAATGCATTCTTCCCACCAAAAGGATTACTTATTCTCTTTGAAGAGTAGCCACTTGATCATTTTATATTACAAATTTATGGGTTTACTCTAAAATACATCGAAACTGTAGAAAAGACAATTTAAAGACTTTTAAAGCATATAAAATGCTTATTTAGAGTTTTTAATATGTCAGGTTCAGTTGGGATCGGATGGCTACATTAAGATTTGGTCTAGCCCTGTGCATTATGAATCATATGAATTGCATTGAATTGTAAGATTTGAAATTGTGAGTCGTATGTTTTGAATCGTGCATATGATTCATTGTTGTTTAGTTTCACAACATTTGTTACATGAATGGTTCTAGAATTGTGAGGTCTGGAATTGCAAACCTTAGGATTTTGATAACTATAATTGTAGCATTTATGAAATAGACATATGTGTGGAGTACCCCAAGTAAAAGTAGCAAAACGTAGGTTCTTCGGGGAGTCTAAAAAGAAAACCAAACCTTAAAATCAGCTTCTTCAATACAATCAGCTTTTGAAGTGTATTTCCTTTTAAATTTACTTTCGAAATACAGAGTAGCCTAGATGTACAATAATTAATAGATTTTTTTTCCCATAGTTACTAGCAGTAAACTGTAAATACTTATCTATATATATAGCTTCCACTGAGTTAAAACCTTTCAAAACCTTAGAAATCAAACTTGATGTGTTATTGTTTGGTGCATCAATAATCCCGAGCTCGTTATTTGTTGAGATATCACTTCAATCACTTCTTTTTTTTTTTTTAATAGCAAAAAGTCTGCTTCAAATTGACCAAGCCACAGAACAATGAAGAAAAAAATTTCCCTTAGTCTCTATTCTGACAACACATAACACAAACATCAGGGGACAAGGCCTTTGAGGATCTTCGCACGTGCAACAAGTTATTCATATTGAATTTACTAAAAACTACAGCCCAAACACAAGCCTTAGCCCTATAAGGAGCTTTACTTTTCCAAGTGAGTTTATGAAGAGGAAGCACAGCAGTCTTGGGATCACGCTCAGATATAAATAAATTTTCACTTTATTAGAGACTTGGTGAAACTGAAAACAAATTCTCCCTTGTATATTATGCCTGGAGATCTGTCAGTGCTGTGTTTTTTAAAGCTTTGGGATGGGAGTTTTCCAAATGCGGCAACAAGTTGGACATTATTTCTATCTATATTATGGCTTGAGAGGAAGTGTTGAGAAATACTCTTGATTTACTTGTTCTATTTGTAATTAACTAAACTTTTTAATGGAGCTATAAGAAGAGAGGTGGGCCTTGCTTATCACTCTAGTTTTTGTTTCATTCCAGATTTTCTCTTTTCTATCTCTTTAGTCTTTAACCTGAGTTCAGTGATTTTTTTTCCTGGGATTTTTATGTTTAGGTATTTTCTTTATATTATATCTACATATACTTGGTGTCACCTTTAATTGATTGAAGCTTAGTCATTACTGATATAAAGTCTCGGGGCATTTCCTGGATCTGGGGAGCAATCCTGCCTTCGCCATTAATTTGAGAGTTAGAGGTAGGGGGAGGGCCATCTCCTTAGTCCTTATATGTTCCTGGATAGGTACAAGCTAGCTGATTTTTTCTTTTTTGGCTCATTAGATGCTACAGGCATGGATTGCTTAAAGTCTAACATGTTTGAAAGTTGTCTCCTTAATTAATTGCTAAACATTGTAATTGCACTTGTATTAGTTGCTTAGATTGGACACAATGTCATGATTACAGTGACCTATATTCTCTTATATTCCTTGCTCGATGTTGTAAATGTTGATGAATAACTGTCTGATGTTATATATTACTAGGTCGTTTTCTATCAGAAATTACCTTCTGAAGAACAAATCAAAGATCTATTGAGAAAGAAAAACTTCAAGGAAGCCATTTCTTTGGTAGAGGAGCTTGAGTGTGAAGGTGAAATGTCGAAGGATTTGCTCTCCTTTGTTCATGCTCAAGTGGGGTTCCTCTTGCTTTTTGACTTGCGTTTTGAGGAAGCAGTAGATCATCTTTTGCTCTCAGAGACAATGCAGCCTTCTGAAGTATTTCCATTTATAATGCGAGATCCAAATCGCTGGTCGTTGCTGGTATATGCAAGTACATATGTTAATACTTTTATGCTTGTGATCCTTTCATATAACGTAATATCATATTTGTTCAAAATTCTGTTATTAATTTACTCTTACTGTGATCTTAGTTTAAAAAGATTTCTAATTATAATTAGGAAATTTTTATTATATGAAGAGTATGGTTACTTATCAAGATAGTAATAAATTTTATTCTGAGAAACTTACTACCCGATTTTGATTTGTAAGACCTGTGCCTATTTTTGACAAGTTAGCAGTTAGTTTGTGGAGACCTGATCTGGAAGTGGGAAGCCTGTGGACTTGAAAATTCATTGTCATAGTAAGGATGAGACAGAAAATTTTGGCAAATTTTATCTGAGTACATTTCAAATGATTTGAGAGTTCTTGGGGAATTGTCATTGTACAACAATGTGGAGTCGCTTTGAAAATGTTTAGTATCAATGCTTAAAGTAAATATGTACTTGAATATAGATTTAAATATGTATTATGTAATAATATGTTAATGTTTATCATGTCATGTCACATATCGATAATATAGTTTGGTATTATAAGCTTTTAGTTTAGTTTTTGTATGTTTGTTTTTAGCTCATTATATCAAGAAGTTTTAATTGGTAATTTTCTGTTAATTTCACCTTACAAGCTTCTTACTTGATTTAATTTTCCTCGCCTATGTGTTTGGATTCTGTTGTATGGATATTGATATATGAGAATGCTTCTTATTGTGCTGTTGGACTTGGACCAGTTGAACTTACTCTTCGGATTTGGTCTGCTATAGCGGGTTCCATTTAATCTTTTGGTCAAACCTTGTGTGTTTAGTAAAACAGTAGACAATAAGTCTACCTACTGATGCAAAAATGTTGAAAGTGTAAAAAGAAGAAAAAATTGAAAGGAACATGAGAGAGTGGTGCGATATCTATGGGTCTCTCTCAGGGATAAGTTGCATTGGGGATCGACGAAGGTTTCTTGTTTATTACACTACCATTTTTCTTCAGCCCAAAGAAAGACTTCCATTTTTCTTCATATCTATACTATATATGTCAATGAGGGCAGAATCTTCTGATTGTCAAAAGTACCAATCCTTTGTGAATAAATTACTACTTATCTAGCCAATGCCACATATTACGATATTTTTTCTCTTTAGTTCTTTACTATATGGCCCATGAATATGACCCCAAATCTTATTCCTCTTCTTAAAACAGCTAAGTTACGCATCTACTGTCTGTCACAATCAAATATTAAGATGCTTATGATCAGAATCAATAAAATATACATAAGTTCAGATGAAATTTTAATTTATTTTTCTGTCATTTTATATACCATATATTGTAATAATTAATCATGTCAGGTTATTACTTATGTGCAACAGACATGCCAAATTTGACTAGGAAAAAAGCAAACATAGATACACTTGATTGGGGTCTTGCATATGGTAATGAGAATAATGCATAAAATAATGAAATTTTTGACTTTACGTGGCTAGAATCATCTAATCCCCCTACTATTATGTTTTATGATTGTGATTGGTACAAATATTTAATGTTATATGGTATGATGTGATACTAAAGTTTAAACTTGTTTTTGTAGGTCCCAAGAAATCGGTATTGGGGATTGCATCCTCCACCTGCCCCTCTTGAAGATGTAATAGACAATGGGTTGTTGACAATCCAAAGAGCTTCTTTCCTGAGGAAAGCAGGTGTAGAAACAATAGCAGATAATGGTTTTTTTCTGAATCCACCAAATAGAGCTGATTTATTGGAGTCAGCAATCAAGAATATTACCAGGTTTACATTTCCTGGACTTTATTGTTCAGTTCCAAATATTTTGTCATAATTTGTGTTGCTTTCTTCATATTTTGACAAGAAGGATGATTTGCCACTCCTACATACCTGCAAAGAAACCAGAAAACTACTTGTAGTTTTCTTCTGGAAGGTCCAACTGAAAATCATCACGGAAGTGGGTGGATTTCTAGGTTTCAATCTAGTAGTGTACTGATGGGTTATGAGGAACAGTGTTATCATGAATTTCTGTTAATTTCTATAACTTTCTGCAGGTATTTGGAGGTTTGTCGAGAGCGGGAGTTATTGTCATCTGTGAGAGAAGGTGTTGACACTCTATTAATGTACCTCTATAGAGCTCTAAATCGTGTTGATGAAATGGAGAAGCTGGCATCTTCCACAAACAACTGTATTGTGGTATATACATTAGGTGTTGCATTTTTACATTTCAGTTTCTCTTATGTATCTCTCTCGATATTCCAGGAGAACTATTATGGGCATTTTGGTCAAATTTGAACAAGTCCTAAGTGAAATGGAATTTTGTTATCATCTGTGACTAGGATATACTGAAATTTGTATTAAAGAATCTCAAAGAACTTTTGAAGATTTATTGTCTCTAATAGGTAAGTGTTACCCTTTACGGTAAATGGATTGAGAAAAGGAAAGAAGCCTTCAAAGTTACCTATCAAGAATAAGTTCTGTTATAAATTTAGATGAATATATTTTTTTGTTGTTGTGAGTATTATTATTATTATTATTTTCTTAAAGTTCAGCAACTGTTCATTTTTCCTTTTGATTTTGTAACCAAATTCAAAATAAACGAACAATAAGGATGAGGATATTAGACTGACTTAGCATTAGTCCCCTTCAAAAAATGAGGAGAATTAATTCAAGTTGGCAAAGGTCTTACTGTCAACCCTGTAGCATCAGTTACCTTTTGATTTTGTAAACAAATTCAAAATAAATTAGCGGTGAGGATGAGGATATTAGACTGACTTAGCATTAGTCTACTTCAAAGATTGAGAAGAATTAATTTAAGTTAGCTAATGCCTTGCTGTGGATCCTGTAGTTGTCAGTTCCTGTAAGCATGTTGATAATCTGTTATATTTGATTATTCTGATGCATTGCACACAGAGAGTCTGTTCAATGTTGTCTGCCGCCTGGTTAAAGGATGACCTCAAAACTTGCATTTACTTTGCAGGAGGAGTTGGAAACAATTTTAGACGAGTCTGGGCACTTACGGACGCTTGCATTCCTGTATGCAAGTAAAAAGATGAGCTCAAAGGCTCTAGCTATTTGGCGTATTCTAGCAAGAAACTACACATCAGGGCTTTGGAAAGATCCTGCTGTGGAGAATGACGTTCAAGATATCAGAACAAATTTGACCTCTGGTAAGGAGATTGCTGCAGCTGAGGCATCAAAGATTCTTGAGGAGTCATCTGACCAAGATTTGATTCTACAACATCTTGGATGGGTATGTGTATATTTAGGAAGTGTGCCGCTCTATTGATTTTACCTAGCATTGTGCAGCTTCGTGAAGTGGATAATTTAAAGCTTCCTTTCCTTCTTTTCTTTCTCTGTCTCCCCTCCTCAGATTGCAGATGTAGATCAGGTTCTTGCTGTTCAGGTTTTAACATCAGAGAAAAGAGCTAATCAGCTTTCTCCAGGTTGGGCCCATTTCTCCATGTTCATATTCTAATGATTTACTGTTAACTTTTCTTTAGAATTAGTTTGTAAAGTAGTTTTGTCATATTTCAATAGGTATGTTCACTGCTTTCATGTGTTGTGTTTGATTTTATGAAGACAAATCTTTGGTTTTGTTAGTTTCTGCATGATCTTATGGATACAAATCATACAATAATATAATAGGTGGTTCCCTCAATAATGTTCAGCCATGAAGCTTAAAAATATATGGTACATGTCATTTTTTTAATATATATATATATATATTTTTTTTTTTGTATTCTGGTCATAATTATTTTTCATGGTTTTATTATCATTTTATTAAAGGGAATTTGTTAAGATATTGCAATGTTATATGATTTAGTTTGGAACTCATAGTGTGTAAAACTTTTTTGATTATAACATCATTTCTATCCTATGAGAAGTCTAAAGCTTTTTCAAAATGAAAAGCAGAGAAACCTTAAGCATGCTTCTTGAACTAATTACTTATTGTAGAGCTTGCTGACTTCAATTCAACTGTCTTCAGTCTTCTTATATGTAGCTGGGTGTGAGGAGACCACTGCAAGAGTGCCATATTGATGGAGAACGAAGAAATTGAAATTAGAATTTATAATTTAATTGTATTTAAATTATTTAATATCAGCACCAATAGGTATTTTATTGAAGGGACAAATCGAAGGGACAATCGAAAAGTTGATTTATTTAATTTATCAAATGCTTTATAATGATGTAAAACCAGGGATCATTATATAGACTCTTTGGAAACCCTAAAAATATAAATACTTGAGAGTCCTAATAAAAAGGAAATCCTACTAACATAAAGATAAAACTAGAGTCCTAATAAAAACAAAACTAATAACTCCTAATAATACTAAAATACTACTAATTTATCTCTAATTCTAATATTAAATAATTTAAATACAAAATTATAAATCCTAATTTCTATTTCTTCCTTCACCATCACATACTTTTCATAGTTTACCTATATATTGTTTGTTAATGGAGCTGGTTAAACACTCCTGCAATTGGCAGACCCGTGTGCACACAAGTAGTTATACTTCTTTATAAACTGTTAATGATATATTCTTTCATTTCTTTTTGCAGAAAAAGTTATTGCAGCTATTGATAAAAAGAAGGTAGAGATATTACTGAGGTAGGCTATTGCACTACATGCTGTTACTACACAACTGCAATGATGGTGAAGTTAATAAGTCTTTTAGTCAGCCATGCACTTGTATATTTTTTATGTTTATCTAAATTTATGTGGATGGCACAACTGCAATAATGGTGAAGTTAGTAAGTCTTAGTCAGCCATACACTTTTATATCTTTTTATGTATTTCCAAATGTATGTGGAGAGAGAGAGAATGCTGTTTTACAAACTGCAATGGTCAGTATTTTAAAGAGTCGTGAACATGTATATCATCTGGTTCTTTGTTTAATCAACTCCATAACAGTCTGATAGTAAGAGCATACCTGGTATACCATATTAATTCCATGGACAATTGGACAATGTACTTATTTGGCACTTGTCCGCTACTGCCACATGTAATTGGATCCTCGACGATAGTTATGATTTGCTTAGACATCTTTAGTTAGATTTATTAGCTATAGCTATTGGAAGTTGTACTAGGGTGAGGATTACTACTGAATAAAAAAGGGGCTTACTCGGTGCACAAAATGCTCCCCGGCTATTGCGGGGGTAGGGAGAGGGTGGGCGCACATACACGTAGCCTTTCCCTTACATTTCTGCTAAGAGGCTGTTTTCACGCCTCGAACCCGTGACCTACAGGTCACCAAATGAACAACTTACCGTTGCGCCAAGGCTCGCCCTCAGGATTACTACTGAATGTGCCTTTTTTATTTTTGATATCTCAAGGATGAGGTTGTTGAAGTCAAGAGAAAAGGTGAATATAATAATTTTAGTGAAAATGATGATAGGCGCGGAGGCTTTAATGTCATTAGTGCTTATGCCCCAAAATTAGGACTGGAGCAAGGCACAAAGCTACAAAGAATGCATTTTGGGAAGACTTAGATGAAATAGTTCAAGGAATAAGACTAGACAAAGGCACAAAGCTACAAAGAAGGCATTTTGGGAAGGCTCAGATGAAATAGTTCAAGGAATACTGATTAGAGAGAAACTTTATGTTGGAGGAGATTTGAATGGCTTGCAAAAACTAATGAGGAGAGTACTTGGGAGTTATGGTTATGGAGATAGGAATGAGGGTGGGTAGTCTATTTTGGATTTTGCGGTTGTATATGATTTGATTCTAGTCAACATATTCTTTAAGAAATGAGAATTACAATAGTCACATTTAGTAGCGGACCTTAATAAGAGCCAAATAGATTTTATTCTTATTAGGAAAGTTGATAGAGTGTCTTGTAAGGATTATAAAGTTATACCCAACGAGTGTTTAGTAAAACAACACAAAATTTTGGTTGTAGATGTTTTTGTTAGGCAATGAAAGAAAAAGCATAGGTGTAACCAGAGTAATAGAATTAGATGATGGAATTTGAATGAAGAAAAAATGGCTCTTTTAAAGAAAAGATGTTAAATGGTGACTCGTGGATTGTAGAGGGAGAGCAGGTTTGGGATGAGATGGCAGTCATAATAGGAATACGGCTAAAGATGTGTTAGGAGAAAGTAAGGGACATGGCCTACCAACTAAGGAGAATGATGGTGGAATGAGGAGTTTTAGCGAGCTATTAAAACTAAAAAATAGTGTTATAAAAGATTACAGGAGTGTAGAAATGAGGATAATTACGAGCACTTTAGAGAAGGTAGAAAAGATGCTAAGAAAGAGGTTGGTGAAGTTAGAGGCAAGGCTTGTGAAGGACTTCACCAAAAGTTAGGAACAACGGATGGAGAGAAGGATATCTATAGGCATGCTAAACAAAGAGAGAGAATTGCGAGGGATTTGACTCATATTAAGTGCATTAAGGATGAGGGGCAATGAGTTTTAGTTAAGGAAGATAAGATCAATGAGAGATGGCAAACTTATTCAATACCTAATTTAATGGAGATTTGAATGTTATTGTTGGAGAACTAGATGACGCTTTTGATGATTTGAATAGTAGATTTGTTTATCGCATTAGAGGACATGAGGTTAGAGAAGCTATGCAAAACATGAGAGGTGGTAAGGCAATGGGACCAGATGGTATCCTTATAAATTTGTTTGCCTTGGGGATGTTAGAGTAACTTGGCTCACAAATATTTTTAACAAGATTTAGTGAGTCTAGTGTTATAAAAGGAGCGCCTGAGGCGCACTTGAGGCTCAAAAGTTCGACACCCCTCAGGCGAGGCTCATTCACTCAGGCTCAACCTAGGCCTTTTAGGCGCATGCCTAACCCCTTCAAGCTCGCGTCTAGCCCACTTAGGCATGCGCCTAGGCTCTTAGTTGACTACTTGTTGGACTTATAGGAATTTAGAAAGCAAAAGCACTAATTTTATTTGTTTTGGCTTAGAGATAGTTTTTACTCATTGAACTTAGTAGACTACATCATGAAACTCTTGTCTTCCGCTAATTTTTTTCCTTTTTTACTTAGAATTCTTGCCTATAGCTATTTTTCTTCCTATTTTTACTCTTCCATAACATATTGACAATAGATCTTACTTGATGGAAGCCTGAAATTCTTGCTTGTAGCAATTTTTGTTGTAGGGTGCTTGGATTTTCTTAGTTGCGCCCTTGCGCCTGGCGCCTAAAACAAAGGTGCCACAGACCCTTTGCACCTAGGTGTGCCTAGAGCCTTTAATAACACTGTTAGTGACTAAGTAAATGTTCGATAAATGGAGAAAAAGTATGTTGATTCCTCTTTATAAGAATAAAGGACACGTACAAAGTTGTAATACTATTGAGGGATGACACTTTGAGTCATACAATGAAACTGTGGGAAAGGGTGATTGAGCATAGGCTTAGAAATGAAATTTTAGTTTTTGAAAATCAATTTGGGTTTATGCTAAGAATATCTACAATGGAGGCAATTTTATTTATTTATTTAGGAGATTAATGGAGAAATATAGAGAAAAGAAAAATAATCTTTATATGGCCTTTATTGATATAGAAAAAGTGTACAATAGGGTGCCAAATCAAGTTTTGTGATGGGCTCTTGAGAAAAAAGTTTCAACTAAATATGTAGAAGTTATTAAGATATATATGAGGGAGTAATAACTAGTGTGCAAACCGTAAATGATATGATTGGAGAGTTCCCAATCACAATAGGTGTTCGCCAAGGATCATCCTTAATCTTCTACAAGAAAAGATAGAATATGAAGTAAGGAGATACTTAGGAAGGTTGAAGTACCATTCATTGAAGAGAAAATGAGAGAGAGTTGCTTATGATGGTTTGGACATATCCTACGTATGCCACTAGACGTCATAGTTAGGAGAGGTGACTTGGTTCAGGTGGAAGGCATTAGACGGGGTAGAGGGAGACTTGAGAATTACGTGAGGAGCAGTCATTGATAATTATATGATTGTTCTAGGCATCACTGATCCTAATGGCAGAAAAGGATTCATGTAGCTTATTCTAATTAGTTTGGGATTTAAGTTTTAATTGAGTTGAGCATATAGCTATTTCTTTTAATCTTTTGGTCTTGCAAATTTTGGTTAGCTATCTGGATGTGATGTTGGTCATAAATATTTACTGTACCAACAATTACAATTTTCTTGTATGTGAAAATTAACATTACTATTATGAGTTTTTTTTTTTTCCCATGTAGTTTTTAACATTGACGTCCTCCTTGTCATTGCAGGTATCTTCAATGGTTGATTGAAGACCAGGACTTAAGTGACAGTCAATTCCATACATTATATGCCCTCTCACTTGCCAAATCAGTGATTGAAACCTTTGAAGCAGAATATACCTCCCATGATTCTGATGTTAGAAAGATGGAGGGTGATGAAAGTCTGGGTATGATGAGGAGCTCAATATTTCAAAGTCCCATCCGAGAAAGATTGCAGATGTTTTTGCAATCATCTGACTTGTATGATCCAGAAGAGGTTCTTGACTTGATTGAAGGATCAGAGTTATGGTTGGAAAAGGTCTTGACTCCTTTGACTGCATTGTCTTGAATTCTGCTTCTCTGACTTGGAATTTGCTGCTTATCTATTCTTGGCAGTGCTATATCATATATTTGTTTCTTTTCTTCTTTTTCATTTTTTTTTTTTTGTCTTCTTCTTTTTCAGGTCATGAATAATAAAGCTAAACTACTTTTTGCCAAAGATATATTTTTGCTTATTGTTGATGTTATTCCTGGCTCTACTGACAGGCTATTCTTTACAGAAAACTGGGGCAAGAGGCTTTGGTCCTCCAAATTTTGGCCTTGTAAGCTTTAAATTTCTATTTTCTCCATATTATATGCTCACAACTTCTGATGGGTTTGCCTGTACGTAGGTGGACATGTATGGGTGTGTGCACATTCCTGCTTACGTTTTCATGTTGTATGCTTGTATATCTGTGTAGACATGCATACATATCTTTTTTATCTTTCTTTGTCGAGAATGCATTATTCATCTCTATGCTTGTCTTGATAAATAATGACGAACTTGAAATGCACCAAGGGGAACCAACACAGATAGAAAAATAAGTCACTCCAATATACAATAGGAAAATAGTTAACTGAAGAAAAGCTGGATGTCCAAGGAAACAAGTTGCAGAGACTGCCTTATCATCTCCTTTACCTCTATGGATTCCTTTTCTTGGGAAATGCAGTCATTTCTGGAATCTGCATTGCTTGTGTCCCTCCCCTGTTTGTCTGTATGGAATTATACCTACATTATATCAGTTGATTGCTTTAGATATGTACATTATTGATTTTGATTTCTTAAGAGACAGAAACTAAGCTGGTGGAGCAGTCAAGTAATTTAGAAAGTCTCTCTTTATGATCATACATCTCTTCCATTTGAAATTTTCTGTTTGACACTTATGGTTGAAAAACTCTGTCAAATCTGCTCATGAGACTTGCTCCAAAAGTTTTCTTTTACAAAAAATAAATAATATTATGGGGTTGATGCTATTTTTTCTACATTCTTCTTTTAGTTTATTAGCATTGATTATTCTACCAGCAAAAAAGGGAAAAAAAAAAAGAAAAAAAAAAAAGAGAAGAAGATGCAAATGATTTATAAAGATGGTTATTAATCAGAAATGGATAGGTTGATTTACAATTCATATGCTTTGACTCACAGGAAGCTGGAAGACAGTGAAGCTGCTGAACAATATTGTGCTGAGATTGGCAGAGAAGATGCCTATATGCAGTTTGGCTTCCTTCTTTTCACCTCCATTAACTTGCTAATTTGTGTATATGAAAGTTGTTTGCAAGATCAATTTAAATTCTATTTGCCTTTTCTGTTTACAATTTATGACGACATCAGGTTGCTTGATATGTATTTGGATCCACAAGATGGTAAGGATCCAATGTTTAAGGCTGCTGTTCGCCTTCTTCATAATCATGGGGAATCTCTTGACCCCTTGCAAGTTCTAGAGGTACCAATCTCTCTTTTCATCTCTTCTTGCAAGTAAACAAGCCCACACTTGATTCTAGCCTTAGTACATGTTAAAATTAGAAAACTTAAACTACAGTTTTAAGAGAACAAGGTAGGAGAATGCAGTTAATATTTTACATGCATGTTTTACATGAGTTTTTGTGTACCATACTTTTCCTGTACAAGACCTTCATGATGAATAATTCTGCTCCAGTATTTAAAGAGGAAGCACCAAAGTCTAGCTCAATTGGCAAGAAACATGCCTTGAGAAGAAGAGGTCTTGAGTTCCAACTCGTCACTGATTTGGGTCCACTTCTACCACAGTTATTGGGTTTACCTCGAGGATTGTTGAGAGCGTTTATCTGGAGTCTAAATTTGCAGTTCTCATTTCTCAATTATGGGATGTATTTAGGTTTTGTTATCTAACAGGGAAGAAGAGTTATATAAAATTCGAGACAAGTTGGGGAAGAGAGGGGAGGGGAAGTAGAGAATCATTTATGGGTTTCTCGACTGACTTAAAATCATCTCTATATATTCCTATGAAGGAAACACAAAATATCTCATTAATTTTTGTATGAAAGTTTTTCTTCCACAAACATACTGGAAGGCAATATCTGATAAAATTATTGAATGTTCAAGATTCTTCTATTTATCTGCTCCAAATAGCTGGCTGGACCCAATATTGTAGAGAAAGGATGTAAAATTGAAAGAGGACTATTCAGTCTTCACATATGTTAATTGTTCTTATCCTGTTTTTCATGTCTAGGTCTATATGTTACGAATAATTAGGAAAAATTAGTCGTATAATTCTAAGCACTTGAATTTTGAAATAATAGGTGAGTGGGATGGGTTCAGTTTAATGAGTCCACATGCGTTACAGATATGAATTTTTTTTTTATAGATATCGGTTGATCTGTCTGTAATCATTGTACCTTGAGAAACAATGTTTGCAGTATTACACGCTCTGGTTTATGTTTTGATTTTGGGAATTAGTCTGGCATAGGGAGGCCATGTCAGGAACTGGATACAATTTATCGGATTGGAGCGGAGAAAGTAAGCTCTATGATGTCTTATGTCTAGAAAGTATTAAATGTATGGCTCCATTTAAGCATCTTATCTCAAGCCAATCTTATTTATTTATTTTTTTTGAAAAGAATCTCTGTCCAGTTTTTGTTATTTTGCCAGCCTTTTTTATTTTTCCCCCTTACAGAAACTTCATCAGTTATGTATATAGTAATCAGGAGGGTATACTGCAGAATATGTTTAGGATTTAGGAAAACTTCTTTGTATATTCTATCTTTCATTGACTCACTATTATCCATTTAAGCTACAGAAACTAAAGTTATTTTCATTTTTCTTTCCAGCTTTTAGCAATTGTTGGGGATTGATTTGTAGAGATATAGTTCCAAAATAGATTGTGTGGAATCCCAAACAATAGGTTATAGAACGCAACTTAACCACACTGCCTAATGTCCTTCTGTCGAAAAATTACAGCTTTATAATTTAGACATCAAAATGGCAGAAGTTGAAATCTGCAACTCTAGCATAAAGAGGAACCCAACACAAAGCTTGCTGTCTCTAGACCTGCCCTTACCATTAAAATCCTCATGTCAGTGGGAATACAATTTCTTAGGATGAAGGGGGATACAATGCATGAAAAATCCGTCATTGCCTCTCCTCTCGCTAATTTGTTTGCTCATGAAATTATCATGATTTATCTTGACATCGTGGAAGAGTATACCTGTATCTTTTCTTTCATCATGTTAATTTAGTTTAGTTTCCCTTAGGTCTTGGAAATTTTAAGGTTTTCAGCTTTACCAAGGTCTTGGGTCTTGTACTGCAGAAATTGTCACCTGATATGCCCCTCCAACTTGCTTCTGAGACGATTTTAAGAATGTTAAGAGCTCGACTTCATCATCATCGTCAAGGACAGGTAAGTTCTATTTCGGAAAGGAGGTTTCCCCTATTATTAGTGTTTAAAACTTCCACAATGATCTCCCGTATAACAAATTCATGGTCTTGATCTTGGGCTTGTCCATTGTTATTGCCTTTTCCAGTGGAAGCTTCACTATAATCCTCGTTCAATATTAGTATATTATGATGACATGTCACAAGGGATTCCAGAGTGACATTTTGATATCATTAATATATTAACTGCAGTGTCTATTTTAACCTTTTATATTTGAATAAGAAGATAAAACTTGAAGCTTCCTTTCACTTAAGAATTGTTTCCACCCCTTCAATCAAATTGGAATTCTGTTACATTTATAATATTGTTAAGTTTTTGCAGAATATGACCTAGTCTAAATTGGAGTAGGCTCCCAGTACAGATGACTGCATTGGATTTTTTCTTTTTTTTTTTTGGGTGAGGGAGGGGGGGGGGGGGGTGTGGAGAGACAAGGGGAGTTAACTCAGTTTTTTGTACTGTATGCTAATAGGATTTGTTTGAACTATCCTAAAATAAAGTATGGTAAATTAAATGGCTGTACTATTGAATTATACTTAAGTTACTTTTTCCAGATTGTGCATAATCTATCCCGTGCTGTTGACACTGATGCAAGATTGTCAAGATTGGAAGAAAGATCAAGGCATGTGCAGATCAATGATGAGAGCCTCTGCGATTCATGTCATGCACGCCTTGGTACTAAACTGTTTGCGATGTACCCTGATGATACCATTGTTTGTTACAAGGTGGGTGAATATTGACTTATACAGTGTAGTCTCAATAAACTTTAAATCTTATATTCTAAAGCTTTTGAGCTGGTGAAAAAAATAAAATAGTTTTGTAGGACATTTTGGTTTTGCTAATGCAACAGGCTAGTCTTCTCCTTTTCATACCAAACTAAGAAACTATGGTGTATTAGCAAGGTTGGTACATCAGAGAGAAAACACTAACCAAAACAACAAAAAATAGCCCACACACAGATATCTCCACCTAAAAGAAGTACAACAAAACCACTTACCAGGGAGCCGAAAGGTGCAAGAAGGAAAGAAAAGAGCCTAATACTATAAGAAACCAAGCAGTAAAATCAGCTCCCAATATCCAAGGGAAAAATATATATATATAAATTTCCAAGTCAAAACCAAATTGGTAATGATCAATTCTTCTTATTGACTGTGAACATGCATACTTTTTTAATATTGAAAATTTAAGTATTCCCCATATTTCCACAAAGGATGAAGATGAAAGTATTTCCTTAATGTTTGGCTTAATAGGGGGACTAGGTTTAGATATAAATTGTGCTTAATTTTTGAAGTATCACATTCTTTTTGTGGGACCAATTGTTACAAGGTCATGATTAGTTATTGTTCTGAATACAAATTGCATCAAATATTCAAATGTTATGCATTTAAGCCAATTGTAGGGGTTTATAGTTAGGGTGGTATCCCAAATTATTTGTCTTGGCATACTTGAGTTGGATTGTATTAAACCTATATCTTTTCTTATGCAGTGTTATCGTCGTCAGGGCGAGTCAGTATCTGTCTCAGGCCGCAACTTCAGGGATGACGTCCTAATTAAACCAGGTTGGCTTGTGACCCGATGATCCAGATAAAGATGTTGCAGTTTTGACTGACCCGATGATCCAGATAAAGATGTTGCAGTTTTGAAATTAGTGATCATTCTGCTTTTTGACTTTCCTCGGTCACTTATTGCATCCACACTAAACTGAGACTCAATTACAATGGACAAAAAGAGGTAGGAAAAGTATGCTGGAAGATCAGTTTTTTTACCGGGTAACTGTTAGATGCTTAGGCCAGATTTTGTGCGTATCATATCATAATGAAACCACATATTTAGCCACCAAATTATAGTGTTGTAGATATCTATGCATTTGATCCCCATTGTGTTTGTCTTTACCTTGTAAAATTTGTCATATTCGAAATGTAAATCATGGAACATTGAGTATTCATTTCATTCTTCTATTCAAACTGGTACTTGTACGAGTTGGTAACAGTGACAGTAAGTTGAGGGCTGAATATTTGATTGAACAAGTTGAAGGGTTATAAGTTTCTAGTTTTTCTGTTTCTTTTCTTTTCCTTTCTGCAGGTATGAAAACGTACATTGTGATTTGAAGATAGTTGAAAATTTAAGATGTCTTTTGAGATGTATACTGGGATTCCAGTCCCATTTGGATGTTAGTGGTTTTGTACAAGCTGTCACTGGCTAAATGATGAGGAAGAAAGTTTTGGGGAAAAAGAGTAACAAAAGGATAGCAAAGACGTTCTTTTTAGATATAATTTTCTTTCAAGTGCGGAGGTCCAGAAAATGGAGGGAGACTGTGGATCTGTCAATTAAAATTATATTGGATGAGTGCTGCTCACAAATCTCAGCTCTAAATGTTCTTATATGCTTCATGCCTGAGTTTTGTATATTGTGTAGTATTACTTCATAATCAAAATTTATACAGTACATGATTCATGTAGAGCTTCTGTAAATTTTTCCTTGGTCAACCTATTCATTGATATATTCTTAAAAGCTTAAATTGGTAGCATAAGAAATAACCATGTAATCCAGGGTTGTAATATTTCATCCTTTCATTAACTGAAACGGTTTGAGACAGTATTGTCGAAGGCCCATCTCAATTGAAAACGCAAATACCTTCTTAGGAAGAACTCAAGTTCTGCTTCCGTGTTGTTCTTGTATTTATTTTTATTTCTATCCCTTTTCTTGTCCGATCTGTCATAATCTTAAGGACAACATTGTTTTCTTGGTTTGAGAGTTGATTCAAGATATGCTTCAAACTGCGTATTCTGTTTTTTCTTGATTTCGAGTCTCTAATTCAATAAGTTTTTTTTCATTCGATGGTACAAAAATATCTCTTTTTTTCTTTTCAGTCATGTTTTTATTTTAACTAACCAATTATTTTTTTTTTTGCATTAAATTCGAAAATAAGTAATTTGATCGGCATGACGTTTACTCATATATGCATTATAAAATATCAACAACTTTGAGAAGAACCAAAGTTCCAAATTGGATATGGGATGACTTGGTATTTCTACGTTCATTCCCATCCAATCAAAAAAGGTTTTTTTTTTTTACTGGATGGGTTTCTTTTTTGATACTCTGGAGCAAAAGAGGAGTGGTGCCTTTTTGATGCAGTTTATTTATTATTTTAGTTTTTATTTTACATTGTGCCTCGCATGTGACTGTCAAAATATATTGAATGGCTAAGATTAGAAGTCTTCTTTAAGAATTTAATCTAGGGGTGACATTGAAAGTTTTTGTTGTAACATTGTAATCCAAATTTAAAGTGGTGGTATTGTTTTTTATTATTTATTTATTTTTATCAACAAATTTCAGAAACTAGAGATTTTCGTAAACCCTAAGCCCATTATCCAGTTCCAACTCCTTCCCTACTTGTTTCTAGTTTTAATTATGTTGTTCTATTGCTTTTTTTTCTTCCTAAGCTACCCTAAATCTGGTATGAGAGCCAGGTTGGATATGGTAGAGGTTAAGGAAGAAGAAATTAGGGTTAACAAACAGATACAAGTGAGATGAGACGTGAGATTAGAGAATGGTCGCGGAATGTTCGTTCCTTACTGTGATGGGTTATGGGAACCTAATGGAGATTTTGAAAGGTGACCACAACCCTTTAGACATACCAGAAGGCAGTCTTGAGGATGAAATTGATTATAGAGAAGACAAAAACCCTTTTCATGATGTTGGACCTGCAAACCATGTGGTAAGAGATGGATTGGAGGAGCGGTTTGTGCATGGCCTTGAATTAAATAGGTGTGTAATTAAAAATTGAAGTTGCAGATTTTCATGGATGAATGTGGAGGATTATTTGGATTAGGAAGCTAGCTTAGAGAATTATTTTAAATAAAAACCCATGGTGGAAAATAGGAAGGTGTTGTTTGTGAAGCTTAAATTGGAGGGCATTGCACTTTAATGGTGGAAGAAAGTTGAAGAGCAACGTGCATGACAAGGGAAACCAAAAATCAGCATTTGAGAACACATGACAGCAAAGATGTAGAAGCTGTTTTTGCTAGTTGATTATGTGATGGAAATGTATGAGAAGTTCCATCATTGAAACAAAGAGGTATGTTGGTAAAGGAATATAGTACTGAATTTTACAACCTATCAATATAGCTTGGGTTGAATGAAAGTAATGAGCAGATGTCATCTCGTTATTTTTGAGGGTTTGAATCAATCTGTTAGGGATGAGATGAGAGTGTTGTGCTTATTTAACATTGAAGATGCATGTCAACATGCTTTGATGGATGAAAAACGAGTATGGCTAGTGCAAGGAGGCCTTTTTCCAGAAGAATTGTTGGAGTAGCACAAAAGGGAGCTAGAGCTGTTTGGAATGTTAAAACTTACTAAAAAACCTTTAAAAATAGTTGTGAGACTTCTGTTGTGAATTGTAGTGGTAGTGGAAACATAAACAATATTGAGAGCAGTGAAAAAGGGAAGACCTTAGTGAGGTTTGTGGTCGGAAACAATTTTGGACCTAATGCTTCTAAGGCTGGTAGCAGCTCACAAATTCATTGTTTCGCTTGTGGAGAAAGGGGTCATAGTTCTTATGCTTGTCTAGAGCAAAGGGTGAACCTAATTGAGTTAAAAGAACAAGGGGGTGATATATTAGAACCTATTTATGATGAGTGTGTCAAAGAAAGTGAAGAAGTAGACGTGTATCCACTTCAAGGAGAATATTTGGTAGTTCGTAGAGTAATGACAATAACTATTGAAGGTGAAAAGGAAGATTGGAGGGATTATAGCATTTTCCGAACTAAAATTCATTGTGGTGGTAACGTGTGTGATTAGATGTAGATGGGGGTAGCATGGAGAATCTTATTTTGAATAAGGCAGTAGAGAAGCTAAAATTACCTATTAAGAGACATCCTTATCTCTACAAAAATTGCTAGCTTAAAAGAGGCAAAGAAATACCTGTCACATCTCGATGTTTGATTAAGTTTGTCATGGGAAATAATCTGGTTTATGAAGCTTTATGTGATATTGTGCCTATGGATGTTGGTCATATTCTTGTGGGTAGACCTTGGTTGTATGATTATGAAATGGAGCATCATACGTCATTTTTTTTAGAGGTAATAAGAAGTACACCTTGCATATTTTGGAAGACATAAAAACAATTGCTAATCCTTCTGGTGGCAGCTGAATCAATAGCTCTTTATTTTAGCTGCTGAAAATTTTGAATTAGAATGCAAAGAAACATGTGTGGTGTATGCCTTGCTAAGCAAAGTTGTGAAGAATGACCAGATTGGAAGCGATATACCACCAAGTTTGTCACCCATAAAGAGCATTCAACATGCTATTGACTTGGTACCTGGTGTTTCTTTACCAAATTTGGCAGCTTATAGAATGCCACCTACTCAACCTATCAATAATGTTTCTTTATACATTATGTGTCACACCCTTCACGGAGGCATGACTGCTAGAAGAATGGTAATCAAACCTCCGTAACCCTGACTTCAAAACAAAGAAACAACTATGACTTTTGACCAACCAATAAATAAAACTAAAAATTGATAAAATAAAAGTTAACAGTAAAAGTTCGTTAACTGAAACAAATCACAACTTATGAAAAAATTTGGCAGAGGATCTCTGCAATATGGAACATGTCTTAAAATACAAACTTATAAACTCTTGTTCTTACACAACAACAGTACAAAGAGAACAAGGAGCTCCGCTCCATCCACATCATAAATAAGACAAATACTAGACTATTGCATCATACAAAATTAGACACCCCACAATTTTAATGTGACTGCAAACTTTCATCATTCCCTTCAAGTATGAGATTCCGAAGAATACCTTGTTATCAAATTCTCAACAAACCCCGTATCAGCGGTTAACTTCCTTTAAGGTTCTGTTACTAAAAAAAATATCCACAAAAGAGGGGTGAGCTGTGAGTGGAAAACATACCCAAAGGGTACTAGCATCACTCAAAGCAGATATGTTATCATTTAATTTCAAGTAACAATATTCATATCTTAAATTAATAGCACACTCATGTAATTGTAAGTCTCATAAAGCCACGATTCACAACATATATATATCGAGCCATATATCCAAAGTTCAAAATTTTAAGCAACACAATTAGAATATATAAGCAAACAAAGTGCCAACAAGTAACACAGCCTCGCACAACAATACCACCCCCCACTGAGCATTTACGCGCCCGCATAATAGATTAATTTCCATACATAATCCATCCTATCGGGACTGAGCACTCAAATTAGGGAAAAAAAAAAAAAAATTTCTCAAAACCAGAATATCTTAGAATTTCAAATCAGAATATCCTAGGTGTATTTGGATCTCAGTTCCCGAAATAAAAATCATTTTTCAAAAAAATCTCAACTTGTTAGCCCTTATCAACCACAAAAAATTTTTAAACAAGCATAATTCAAATAACTTACTAAAACATTGCACTTGAACATTTATTTAAATACAAATATAATGACACATAATAATCTAGCCCCCAAAGGTAACAGTATATAGGCTACATGTTGAAAACCAACAATTTGAAAACCAAATAATTTGAAAGCCAATGCATAGAATAACTACAAGCAAAGAGTATATAGGCTACATGTTGAGTTCAATTGTAACCCTAGAAAAGAAGCTACTACATATTAACTATAGAAAACAAAAACATAATTGTCATTATAAGTAAAATTAGAAAGTAAGAAGGGAAGAAGAAAATTAGAAATTGTCACGGCTTCAAGTCTTCTAGAACTACTTAGAATCTCCAATATTGCTTGCTCTCATGTGTTCTTCAAACCCAGCATTCACCCCTTTCTTATAGGCCTTTTCCTCCTAATTCAAAGAAAACAAGCTTCTACTTTACCGCATAGGTGTAACAGGGCTAAATTTCCTAGCACTGCTATGCCAAGTTCTCTGAAATTTTGAAAGATAACCAATGTCCTTCTTGCAGTGCCACAATCTTTGACTTTGTGCTCGAATTCCTAGAATTCCACCACCACGGCACTGAAGTTATACCACTGCGACGCCGTGCTCAAGGGTAAACTGGGACTCTTTTAGCTCTTTCAATGCTGTGATGCCCAAATGCTTAGCACTGTGGCACTGTCGTCAAGTTAAATTTCATCTTTATGTCGAACTAGGTCATTGCTTTAACAAATTTAAAATAAAGTAAACAATTAAAAAATAAGCACACTTCAATAATAAAATCCTAAACAAACGTAACTTAACTTAAAAACAATAATTTTAATTGAATTATAATTCTAAACTCAAGAATTTAGCATACTTTAGTACTTCTAAAGGTAGTGAAATAACTCTTTTTTAGAGAGTCATCAGCATTCCCTGATGTCATACCAAAGGAGCGTCCTGATGAACTTCCCCCAATGAGAGATATCCAACATGCCATAATTTTAGTCCCAGGGTCTCAATTGCCTAACTTTCCCCATTATCGATTGAACCCTAAGGAATGTAAGGAGTTTATCAGGCAAGTCATTGAGCTATTGGATAAGGGTAAAGTTCGATATAGTCTTAGGTCGTTTGTTGTTCCTGTTCTCTTAACCCTAAAAAAAGATCAAACTTATAGATGTGTGTCGATAGTAGAGCCATCAACAAGATTAGTATCAAGTATATGTTTCTAATGCCTAGGCTCGAAGATATGTTAGATATGTTAGCTAGGTCTAATTGGTACCCTAAAATCGATTTGCACAGTGGTTATCATTAGCTCTGTATTAGGCTATATGAAAAGTGGAAAAATAGCCTTTTAAGTCACAAGATGGACTATTTGAGTGCCTAGTCATGTCCTTTGGATTGTCCAATGCCTCCAGTACTTTCATGTGAATATGACCCACATTCTTAAGCCTTTTATTGGTAAATTTCTTGTGGTATATTTGATGACATCCTGGTCCATAACAAGTTTAAGAATGAGCATTTAGCTTACATCCACAGTCTGTTTGTTATTCTTAGGGAGAATTTTTTTTTTTTATGCTAACTATAAAAAGTCTAGTTTTATGCAATCTAGTTTGCTTTTCTTAGGTTTTGTCGTTTTTGCAGAAAGCATAGCAGATAACCTAGAGAAACTTAGATATATAAATGGCTTGAACCTAAGACCATCATAGAACTTTGCATTTTCCAAGGTTTAGCTTCTTCCTAAGAGTTGGGCTTTTAGCACCTTTACTACTCCTATAATTGAGTGCTTAAAAAATGGAGAAATTAAATGGACCCTTGCAACTACCAGAGCTTTTTCCATTTTCAAGCAAAAATTGATTGAAGCATCTGTCCTTAGACACCCTGATTTTCACAAAGTGTTCAAAGTTGCTTTGTGATGCTTCTGGACTAGGCATATGTGGATTGTTAAGTTAAGAAGGACATCCTATAGCCTTTTTTAGTGAGAAATTTTCAGATGATAAGCAGAGATACTCCACCTTTGACAAGAAGTTGTATGATCTGGTGCAATCTCTTTTTAATTAGAGGTATTACTTGCTATCTCAACAATTTGTACTATATGTTGACCATCAGACGTTACGATTCCTACAATTCCAAAAAACTCTAAAGTGTAAGCATGCTAGGTGGGTTGAGTTTTTGAACAAGTATATCTTTGTCCTGAAAAACAAATCTGGGGTGGAGAATAAGGTCATTGATGGCTTGAGTTGGGTAGTTGTTGTCCTTAATGTCTTAAGCACATGAGTTGTTGGGTTTGATAAGCTCAAGGAAGAGTATTATACTTGCCAAGATTTTAGTTTGACTTTTTAGGAGGTAAGTGATTGTAGCTGTAGGGAGTATGTTGACTTCTCCATCTATGATGGCTACCTATTTCTATATACTCGACTATATATTCTCTGCACTTCACTTAGAGATTTGTTAGTTTGAGAGATGCATACTGGTGGTTTACTATGTCATTTAGGTTAAGACTCTAGCCTTATTAGAGGAGAAATTCTATTGGCCTTATTTGAAGATTGCTAGAATTGTTTCTCAATGTCACATGTGTAAATTAGAGAAAACTAAGAAGCATAACACTGGCCTATATTCCCTTCTCCCTTTAGCATATCAGCCTTGCAAGTCTTGAGTATAAATTTTGTCTTAAGGCTACCCTGAACTACTAGAGGACATGATACTGTCTTTGTCATAGTTGACAGGTTCTCTAAGATGGCCATTATCCCATGTTCTAAGATAGCTGATGCATCTCACATAGATAAAATATTCTTTAGGGAAGTTCGCAAATTGCATTGCCTGCCTTCTACCATAGTGTCCGATAGGGATGTTAAGTTCATGAGTTACTTTTAGAAGACATATGTAAGTTATGTGATATTAGGTTGAAATTCTCATGTGCCTTCCACTCAAAGACTGACTATCAAACTAAGGTTATTAATTGTAGTTTGAGTGATCTTCTCATGTGTGTTGTGGGAGAAAAATTCGGTAACTATGATTTAGTGCTTTCTACTATTGAGTTTGTATATAATAACTCTGTTAATAGGTTTACGGGAAAGAGTCATTTAAAGTGTATCTATGGTTATAAACCCCGCACTCTTGTTGATTTTATTCCTTTGGCCCCTAATACTTGTGTTTCTTTACATGCTACATCAATTACTACACATTCATGATTTATCTGCTAAGATTTGTAAAAAAATTACAATGAGCTCGATTGATTATAAACTTGCAGTTAATGTGCGTCATAGGACTATAAATAATTTAAGGTAGGTGATCTCGTTAGGGTTCACGTTCGCTCTTAAACGTATACACTACACCTCTTTTAAGAAATTGCATGTTAGATCTATTGGCCCTTATCTCATTATTGACAAATTTGGACGTAATACATATAGAATTAATTTACTTTTTATTTAAATATTAGTTATGTTTTTAATATAAAGGATCTAGCCCTTTATCCAGGTCACTTTAAGCCTCGTATGCTAAGGTATCTTTAAGCCTAAGCCTCATATGCTAAGGTATCTTTAAGCCTCATGTGCTATCTTCTAGTGTTTCTACAAGTCTAGTTGTCCCCAAGATTCCACTCCTCCCATCACATCATAGATTTAAGGATGGATATCAGCTTTTCTTGGGTCAATGGAAAATCGATCTTTGATATTGCTAGGATTTTCAGTTGGAACCCTAGCTTTTGAACCATTATTTTCTGGCTTCACGAACTTTACAGAGTTGACTTCTTTGTTACTTAGATAAATGATGCACCAGTCAAAAACTCTAGGCCTAAGACTAGGAAACAAAAAGAAAGTTTTTATTTATTTTGTTTATTTTCTACTGAGACTATATATTTGGTATGGGGTGAGAAGTCGGTGGGGTTGACTCGGTTTTGAGTCTTTCATTGACTGACCTGCTATATCAGTTTTCAGAAAGCTCCAGCTGACTAATCAATCGATTTTATTGATTTAGATGTGTCATCCACCTCTGATTTCGTCGATTGTAATCGGTTATCGATTTTTTATTTACAATAATAGAAAGCCCCAAAATCCAATTCCCAGTGTAAAGAAAGAAGAGAGAAGAGAGTAAGACTTTGAAGTCTCAAATCTGTCCTTGAGGAGCCATGAGATAAAAAAATTCAAAAATTAGAAAGTTGAGACATAATTTCTTCTATTCGTGCCCTTTGACCTTGGTAGCTAGTCTTCACGGCTGCATTACAAGATTCTTGTTTGAGTGCAAACAGGAGAGAAGAACAAAGTGTTTGCAGCTGTGAGGGTTTCTTTTGTCTCAAACTTTTTAATTGGGTGGGTTGTATCTTAGTTGGATAAGTTTGTTTGATTTGGGCTAGGAGAACTTGTGCTCGGTGTACTGCTTATCCAATACATATAAAAAAATAAAATCTTAATTTTTAAATATTAACTATATATTATAGGTGTCAGCTAATTAAGTCTTAAATTTATTTCGTAGGTCAAATCAATCGGTTTTGGATGAGACTTTCAATTTGTTCGTTCTTTTTGCATTTACCTCATATATTTGGTATTGTTTTCTGTCCTTACCAGCCTACTAGGTAAGATACCTGTGTACCACCCTTTTTATTCTTTGTTTGGTACGTCATTTTATGTTTCACTCACATGATAATGTTAGTTATATACCATTAACTTTTGTCATATTCCCTTCTCTTTGTTTATAATAGAAATTAACTTTGTTATAATATTTAATTTGTCTTTTGAACAATTTTATTTCTTCAAAAGCGAGAATTGAGTTATGTTTTTATAAATCAATTGCTATTTCAATTAACAAAGGCACTTGATTAAAATCTTCACAGTTTCAACCAGCCAAGTTACATAATCATACAGGCCATAACAATTCGATATAAACTTACTAACTAAAAATAGAAGAAAATCACAATGTCAATTCTTTTGCATTGACCCCACATGATCTTACCCCTCCAAATTTCCAATAACTGCTTTTAACATATTCCACTTTGACCCTTTTTTTTATTTTTTTAAATATTAATTAAGTGGAACATTTTAAAAAAATCATAGTATAAAATTAGAAAATTAATAAATTAATAAATTCATCATATAATCATTCATGTAATAAAAAAAAATTAATAAAAATGGGAACAATGACTAGAACTATACTGCAAGATAAGCCATTGACCTCCTCAGGTTTTAGCACTTGGAATACTCTGCAAGAACATTGCCCTTGCAGCAGGGTCAGTTGAAAAGCAACCTAATACAGCAATGGTAGCAGTGCTACTTCCAAACTTCTCAATCCCTCTAGAAATCATACATGTGTGGTTTGCCTCTACAACTACTATCACATCTCCACCTAACAGTGATGAAGCAGTCTCTGCTATCTGCCTGGTGAGTCTTTCCTGAACTTGCAGCTTGAAACCATAGAAATGCACTATTGACTGTAAAAGGGACTTTCCAATGGGAATGAATCCTTCAGAACCTAAGTATCCTATGTGGACAACACCGTGAAACGGAAGTAAATGATGCTCACACTGAGACCAAAAAGGCAAGTTAAGCTCAGAGCATATTTCTTTCTTCTTGTTGACCTCCCTTCCAGGGTGCAAAGAATCCTTCCTTCGACAAACAAAACCATTCAGCTTCATCTCCAAGTTACTGCTCTGAAAATTCATTAGCCAATTAACGAAGCAACTTGGAGTCCCTACAAGTTCCTTCCTTAATGGATCTTCTCCCAAAGACCTGAGAATTGAAGCTACTGCAGTAACCATTACTGGATTCACTGGTTCAGTCTTGGAGGAAGACTTGGCTGAAACAGAAGACCGGGATGGACACCAGCACTGATTACGTGATCCTCTTATATTGGTTTTCTCCATGTTTATGCCTCTAAATTTAAGAAGACTAAAAAAATCTGTCCATTCCTCTGCATTTCTATTATCAAAAACCCCAGAACCTGAAGAAACAAGTACCTTCACCCATCCTTGGTGATTTGAGTCAAGCAAAACTGATTCTATTTCTGGAAAATGAACATGTGAACATTGTAGTACAACAGCAACACCAGCGGGCTTAATTCCTTGATGCAAAGCTGAACATACATCATTTGCCAGACACTGGGGGTCTTGGAGTCGTTTTGCAAATACATCAGCAACACGAGATAGCTTACTTAAGCCTACAACCCTTTGACCAGAAGGGACATAGCCCACATGGCACTTGACCTGGAATGGGAGCAAGCAAGACTCGCAATATGAGAAGAGGTCAAGATCTCGAACAATAACAAGTCCACCTGCTCCCCCTGCAAGGCCAACTCCATTATCCAGACCAGCTTCAGGAAATAAAGCACCTTGAACAATGTCCTTTACCTTTTGTCTGTACCCTGAAAGAAACCAATTTTCTTTTGGTAAATACTAATTTTATGTAATATAACTCTAAAAGAAGGCTGGCCCATCTATACAACAATACAAAACGGTAAAGCATCCAAAATAAGAACCAATACCAAAAGAAAGAAATATATATATATATATAAAAGGAGGGGGAAAACAGTACAAAAAAGTGGTGAGTGCCTTAGTAAACACTTTGCACTCATTCCACATCCAACTCCATAATGTATAAGAAGACGTCAAAATGTTTGCACTCAGCCACAAGAGTTTAGTGAGCAAATATCAGAACACTAGAAAAATAAATTGAAGCTATTAAAAGGAAACAATATCTTTGGAGGCATAAAGAGGCATATATCCCAACACTTGATATCTTTGGAGTTTATAACGGAGGCATGCTAGCAAGAATTGATCATGTCTCAATTTAGTTTTGGTCATGCATCAGTCTAGCATCTGTTTCTGCCAAAACTATGTAACCAAAATATAATAATTCAAACTAATTCTGTGGGACCATTTGGCATGAGTAGGAGTGAACATGATACTTGTATAATGTACATATTTTTACTTTGGAGTAGACAAGAATCCAGGAATCTTAGTCAATTACACTACTACTTGTAGGGATTAAAGTCTAAAGAGTCCAAATCCAGAAACTATCATCTGCAGAGGATCTACCATCTAAACTAATCCTTTGGGATTTATTTGGATTGAAAAGAAAGGTTAGAGTAGGATAACCTATCCATACTTGTACTAGGCTGATTAAACTGTTAAAAGCACAGGAAACCTTAATCCTATCTCTTTGTTTGGAGGCTGATACATATAGAATAAACTGTAGCCGACTAAGCAAATTTCCTTGCAACAACACCATGGGAACATTAAAAAGAAAAACAGATGAAAAGTAATACTAACAATTAAATTCAATCAAGGCAATATATAAGATGTAAGTCACGTAACAAGCACTTTGATAGTTTAAATTCATTATTTCACAACAGATAGGTAAAAAAATATAAATAGGAGTTTTCAGAAATAAGAACAAGCTAGTAGAAGAAGGAGAACATGTGCCAAAAAAAGAGAGGAAATGAGACCGAAAAAACGAAAATGTAATACATGACCAAATGGATATCAACAGAATCTAAAGGAGGGGCAAGTGAAAAAAAAAAAAAAAAGGTTTTAGAATAGATGGGAAAAGACACTATTCAATCTTATGTGCTGCATATAACTTTCGTCTGTCTATGTGGTAACCATCAACAACAGATTGAAGAAGCAAGGTGAATAGAAGACCCATGCAAGCCATCTCCAAGGCTGATCAATTATATCAAGTCTAAAAGATAGCATATTGCTGGACAGTGGATTAGGTCGTGTTTAATGGTTGATAATTTCCTCCTCCTAGGAAAAGTAATCTCAGTAACTCCTTATTGGGACAAAAAGTTTGCATTTGGCTTTAGTTTTGAGATGCAATGCATCATCTTCAGTTCTTAATAAACAAAGGGCACCGGTAATCTTTGCTAATGAGTTAGCCACCAGAACATTATTCAGATCCCATGCACTGCATCATCTAAAGCTCTTAATATACAAAGGGCACAGTAATCTTTCTTAATGAGTTACCAACCAGAACATTATTCAGATCCCATAAATTTAACGAGTTAATTTTAACAACCCTTGCTTTCTTATAGAAAATATTCCAGATTATATTTTTAGCATCATAAACAAATATGTCTGAGATATGAAAAGACAAATCACAGTTGAAAAATGATAAATATATGGATGCAAGAGAGACTCCTATATTGAGGACAGAAAATAAATATAAACATTTGACGCTTTTGTAACTTCCTCGGTTCCTTCCCTTTCAAACATATTCTTTAGAATTGTAAAACTATTAGAACAGGACACAGTTTTGTTTCCTGGTATCCAACATTGAAAAAGACAAAACCTTTAACTCCAAAATCTGCCTTTACACATTCAAGTGTATTTTTCCAAGTGTTACGTCTAATAGTCCAACAGTAAGTCAAACACAAATATTACACACAAACATGCTAAATGCCTTGGAATACACAGAGTAAGTTCAACCTCTTGGCAAGAAGGGAAAAATGAGAAACAGAGAAATGAGCCACTAGACTTCAATACTGCAAGTGTACACCAATCAACATCATAAAACAGATATGCAGCTAAATTACTGAGCTGGTCAAAAGATACTGACTAAGTTACCTCAGGTTTATTAAATAATTCATTTTATATAAGAGACTGGATAAATAATAAATTTAGAAACCAGATTCCTTTATAGTTGAATACTCCATGTCCTAAACAGAAGCCACCCACAAGTACTCATAAGTCATAACTCACCTAAAAAATTGACGAAAAAACAAGATTTGACACCAGTTCTTTACTATTTCAACATGGAAACCAACTAAAAATTCCCTCACTACCAACCCATTAACACCAACCTTACAGACTTTGCAAGGAAGTTCTACTTACATGCATAGAAACTGAAAAAATCCCTCCCTTTCTTAACACCAACCTTATCAATTTTGCAAGGTAGTTAATTTTACTGGGCACTTCAACTTACTACAAATGTAAAGGAAACTGCACTAGAGAAAACATGTGGTTATTGATCCAACAGGAAATTAGTATATGCTATTCACTTTTGCCAAACAAAAAGGGTGCTATTCTCCAAAATAGACTGAAGAATAACACAAGTATTTCTGGAAAGAAAAATATTAAAAAATAGTGCAAGGGTAATTAAGTAAAACGAACTGTCCCCCCACCTGCTGAAAAACTTGAAATGGAAATAAAACTCACTGAACCTAAAGAAAACCCATCAGGTTTGCAGTATCTCGAGTAACATAAAGAAAAAGATTGAAGGTACGCACACCATCCACCTTCTGTATTACAATCATATTTCGGTAGCAAATAATACTAAAATAAGTTATTAGCAGCATCCGTTATTCAGAGTATTGGCAATAATGAAAATGTAACAATCTATCAGGAGTAAATACTATATATGCTAATAACACAATGATTCCATATGACACATCACGAGCCACATATCCCAGAATTCAAAGCTAGAATAATGGTTTTATAACAGAATACTTTTTAAGTACAATAACACTGAGGTAAATTAGTTAAGTCACCTCTGGTTCCCTCACGAAGGGCCTTAGCAACACGAAGCGGTGTCTTCCTCAGACCTTCTCTGTTTATATCTTCTCCGAGTCCTTGCAACAGAACTTTCACAGCGTCCTGGATGGCGATAGAATCCGCCTCTTCCTCAATACCAAGCTCAGTGCAACCAAGATTCACTCCATTTTCAAGCTCCACATTGAAGTGCCCCTCATCCAAAGCGCTCATTGAGAGACCACAAATCCCAGAAAGGTTGCCACCTAAAATTCCAAATAGAATGCAATCAACCAAATCAAGTTTCTAAATTTCCAATACCCAGGAAGAAATTTCAATATATGCGACGGCCAGACAAAAAAAAGGAACAAAACAAAGATGGGTCAGGAAAAACTAGCAATCAACTCGCAGAAGATGGCCCTTTGTGGAGCATCCAGATGATAAGAAAAAGAATAAAACAAATCTGAGTTACAGATTACAAAGAGAGAGCCAAACAAAGTCAGAGACAAGCTAAAGTCAAACATGAAAAATAGAGAATAAAAATAAGTCGGGAAGAAAATGGCTCAGGAAGCGAGCTACATTAAGGATTAGGCTGCGAGAGAGAGAGAGACACAGCGACAAGAGGCCAACGGATACGTATAAATTTCGTGGGGATGCTATAGTATTGGAATGTGTGGATCTTCCTCTTTTGGGATTCCTCCAATCGGAATGTGGGGACCGACCACCGCATGAAGGAGGGTTGTTGTTTGGACGGAGCGGGGAATTTGGGTCGGTACACACTTCGCTATCGTTATCTCTGTTTTTTATTCTAAGCTGAAAGGAAAAAGTTTATGTGGGGAGGTGGTTCTCTGAGTCCGTGGCAGGGGATTGGGCGAGTGGGTCTTTGGTAGAATCATTTGATTCCTTTTGAGTTTGACGCGAAATGAAGCCGAAGGATGGGCCCCAACACTAGATGGGTAGAGTTAGGAGGGGAGAGAAATAGTACATTCCCGATTCCACCAACCCACCCAGCACCACTAAGGTCTCGTTTGAATGGAGAATAGTAGGAGAGAAGAGTCTATATTTTCTTTAAATTGGTAGCGTTAAAATATGGCTTGCTAGGAAATTGTGTTTTAAATTTTAGATTAGACAATAATTTTGAGACTATCGGTTCAAACTTTATTATAAAATACTAGTAGTGAGTTAGTTGCATTCAATTTGAAACCTTGATGTCTCCTTGTCTAATGGCTGCTACATTAACCTAAGGTCTAAAAGCTATGTTCAGTCCATTCATCAAGTAAATTCTTGATTACATTCAATCAAATTCCTATGAAATATTCCATGTCACATTTGGCCATTAAGATAAGAATATGGGGTGTCAACACATGTATTATAGTCAAAGTGGATAAGTTAATATTCACAGCTAACTTTCTCATTGTTGACATGGAGGAAGACAAGGAAATCCCTTTTATTTTGGGAAGACAATTCTTAGTCACCTGCATAACTCTTATAGATGTGCAAAAATGAGAACTTATTAGGAGAGTTCAAGACCAAGAAGTGAAGTTCAACTTCTTTAAGGCTATAATGTTTCCTTCTGAATCCGAGGAGTGCTATGAAATTGAGATGGTGCATGGAGCAACCAATGAAAGAGTTTGAGAGTTAAGTATTCCTCTTGATACATCCTTATCTTTAAAGCATCCTTCAATTACCAAGCCACCACCCTTGAAGACTAAAAGCTCAATCAAGAAGGAGATTGTCAAGTGGTTAGATTGAACACTGGGGATGCCAAAGTTTATAAAGGAAATTCTTAATGGAGATCATGCCATGGCTGATGCAAGCTCAAAGCAATAGTACAAGAGAAATAGGAAGAGGTTTATAAAATCTTGGGAAGGGCATCATCCTAAGGCCTCCATTGCTAGGGCCTAAAAGAGTTAAGCATGTCAAAGTCAAGTTGATGACTATAAATCAAGTGCTATTTGGGAGGCAACCTAATGTTTTTTATTCAATTTTTATTTTTGTTAGAGTACTTTTAAGTCAGCTTTCATGTTTTTCTTGTAGGTATAGCAGTCAAACATCAAAATACAATTAACATAGCTCAAGAGGGGGAAAAAACTATGTTGGACGCCCTAGCGCCAACAAAACAGCATTGCAGAGCTGAAAAATAAAACCAGGCATAGAGGTTGGCGCCTAGGTGCCAATCCTTGGACAAAAACCTCCAAAGTCAGAGGCTAGGGTGCTCGGGCATCCACAACACCCCTACAACCTAATTTTGCCCTTTTGACCCCGATCAACCCCTTATCATGCTTGGATGCTTCAAATACAACAAGTATAAGCAATTATGTTCTTTATACCTTAATTGAAGGCAAATGAGTCTTCTATCCTTATTCCTTTTTATATTTTTAACATCAAGGACAATGTTCGTCTTAAGTTTAGGGGTGATGTTTTGGTTATGATTTGTTGTGTTTGTTTTGATGTTTGATGCTTATAGTTGTTTTAGATTGTTTAGTTAGCCAAGATGTTATTATGCTTTTTATGTTGAAATCCTTCATCTTATGATAATATTTTAGTTTTCAAATTTCCTTGACATTCATGTTATTTTTTTGTGTTAGTAGTATTATAAGATGTGATTTCCAATATATATTATGCACTTGATTTTTTTTATTGGGATTGCATTGCTTATTTAGAGACCTTTTATGTTTAAGAAGTTCATATTTAGTTAGGAACCTTATAATTTGGTTGATTCTCTTTTGAGGCGAAATCCTAGACAAAGCTAAGTTAAGGACATGATTTCTGTCATCTTTGGACAATTTGAGTCTTTCAAACTAACCATTTAATTATTGTATATTCTTAGCTATCCCTTTAAGCTAATATTGTCTTTTCTTGGACACCCACAAAAATTTTGCCTACCATTCTTTTTAAATTCTAGTTTTGAACCCTTATTCTTAGGTATGTTGATTATTCTATAAATATATTGAGCTATATTATAAGAAAAGGAAGAAGGGTTGGAGTTATATATATATATGCCTCTTGATCAACCCTACTTCATTATATAAGAAATAAGTTTGGGGGTGTGACAAGAGCTTGGCAAAAGGAAAAAGAAAATGCAAAACAAAGCAAAGAAGTAGTGAAAAGAAAAAGAGCATGCCCAGTGGGTATTACTTGGGTTGGAAAAAAAAAATGCTCTTCAAGGTCTAGAGTGATCTATATGCTTAGCGCAACTTGAGTTTTATAATTTCATTTTTTATGCCGTTACCCTAGCCTACGTACAAGTTTGTAAAGACCTATTGATCTTTGACTTAGTGGAATCTACATTAGAGGAGAAAGAGTTGAAAAGAAAACTAATGGGGTTTGATTACTAAATGAGATTTTACTTGACATAAACTTATTTGGATTGCATGCATTCTTTTGTTAAAAGATCACTATACACACACTGAAAATCCATTTGAATTTGTTGCTTACTCTTAAATTGAATCAAGAATTTAAATAATACCTTTGGGTTGACATGTAGTTAAGTTCATGTGAACAGTTAAGGACATGTTGGGATGTCATTATGTTAGTATAATTCATCTTTGGGCTATTAGTTTTTGTTTAAGTTTTTAATTTTACTTTTACATTATGTTAGTATATCCATTTACCCATTTCTTTTAGCTATGTTCTTGAGTTTCAGTTGAAGTTTGCTTAATTTTTAATTAATTCCTAGTTGAGTCCTAGTTCATTTTGGCTAGGATGTAGGTGTTTAATAAGGGTTCTAACTTATATTAACTTAGTTTGTGTGTTTTGAAGGTTTAATTCAAAAGAAGTCCCATTGGAAGTCAAATTAGAGGAGAATTTGGGCTCAAAATCATGATTCGCACAAGACAGCATGTTGTTGCTAGCAAGCCTAGCGCCTAGGGGCTAGAAAGCTGGAGCCATAGTGCTGAGACCATTGCCAAGAACCAGCACATTGATTTTCTCAATTGACTTCAGCATCGCAGTGCTAGGACTTCAAGGCTGCTGGCCCGATAAATAGTCTGAATTAGACTTAAATTGAGGGTTTTTAAGCCTTTTTAAATGGGAATGACTTGGGAACTTAGAAAAGCACACAAGTTAGCTAAGTTTTTTTGGAGTATTAGAGCTTCTCTAGGGTGCAAGGAAGCAAGAAGAGCAAGGATCTTTGAAGCTTGAAGACCGACAACCTTCATAGCTTTCTCTTTCTACTCCTTCTATAATTTTATTATATCCCTTTGATGTTTACTAATAACTCTATAAAATAGAGTTATTTCATATTCTTTTACTTATTTATTTTAGATATGTTCTAAAGTAAATGTTGGTCTTTGTTTAGTTTTTAGTTACATTCCTAGTTAAGTCTTTATTGTACTAGGATGCTAAATCCTAGTTGATTTTGGTTAGGAATTAGGTTTTTAATAAGAGTTCTAATTTATAAAAATTTAGTCGCTTGTTTGAATAAAAAATAAAATTAGGATTATGTTAATTTCAGTACTTAGCTAGATATTAGTGACAATTCCTCGCGGATTTGATACTCTAATTTTATTCAAACAAAGGAATTATAGGTTGAAAAACCTAATTTAAACTAAAACTAACTAATGACAAATTAAACTTAAGAATTCAATGAATAAAGGTCTAGAATTACAATTTATCTCAACACTTCACTTGACTTACTATTATCTTATCATGCTTAGTTATGGTATATAATTATTAACATAGGGTTCTAATTCAATTATAAGCATATTACTATGTCTTATAAATAGATATCTCACTTAGCTGATTGACTATATTCTTATAAGAATTAGTTAAGCAAGAATCTTTAAGATTAGACCAAAATTGGCTACACAAGGCATATAGGTATATTACTATCCTATATACAAATCAAACTCAACAAGCACGAGTATGAATTCAATCTTGTGCTATTTCAATCAAGGGTAACACTAAACTCGGTTCCAATGCAATCTAATTGGTAGCTAATTAACTAGAAGCATTAAGCATGTAATAAAATAAATAATTCAATTACCAAAATCCTTAAGCAATTAATAAATAGCAAACATCATCAAGCTACATGTTGAGTTCAATTGTAATCCTAGAGAAATGATTAGTTCATGCTACCTAGTTTAGATATAAACTCAAATAAAATCATCATCAAGAAAAATACGAGAAAAACTAAAAGAGAGGTGTAGGAAAAGAGAAAAATATAAAGATTGTCGGTCTTCAATCTTCAATCATCCTAAACTCCTTTTGTTTTCTTGCACTCTTGATGGCTTCCTTTAGCTCTAGAAAAACTCAATTTAATTGTATGCTTTAAACCCCAACCTTGACATCTTTATATAAGCATTTTTCTCCTAGTTCAAACCTAATTAGGATTTTAACTCTAATGGAAGTATGTCACAATGCCTTATTCCTCAGCACTATGGCACAAAGACTTCTGTTTCAATATGAATTCGTCTTCATTAATAGCGCCGCGACTTCCTCTATATGGCGTTACTGCAACTTCCTTTCTAACTTCATGTTAGAATTCTCAGGACTTCACCATGATAGAGCCATCTCATGTACCGTTGTGACACCATGTGCAAAATTTAATTTATTTCCAGCTTCTTCAGTGCTGCGGCACCCAAGTGTTCAGAGCCATGGTACAGCCTTCAAATTAATCCTTTTTGAATTAGATTAGGACACTGCTCAAATAGAGGTTTGTCTGTTCTGCATGAATTTTCCTCTAATTTGACTTCTAAAAAGATTCTCTCATGCATTAGACCTTCAAAACACACACCTAATTTTATATAAATTAGAACTCTTATTAAACAACTAATTCCTAGTGAAAATCAATTAGAATTCGGCATATTAGTATGATAAGGACTTAACTAGGAATTCAATTAAAGATTAACTAGAACTTTAGAACATAGGTAAAATAAATAAGTAAGTGTCACACCTCTTATTGAGGCATGACTGGCCAAAAGAATGGGTAACCAAACTTCCGTAACCCTGACTTTAAATCAAAGAAACACATACAACTCTTGACCAAATTAAATATTAAAAATAAAGTTTAAAAATACAATTTAAATAAAAATGATTACTACTTAAATATATAAAAATTTAACTAAAAATTTCGGCAGAGGTTCCCTGTAAAGTGGAACATGCCCAAAATACAAATATATAATTTTTGGTTACATTCAACCAGTTTACACAACAACAATATACACAAGGAGCTCCGTTCCATTTCTCACCATAGTAACAAATGATTGAACTAATATACAATGCAAAATCTGGCACCAAAGTCTAATGTGATTGCAAACTTCATCCCTTGACTTCAAGTATGTGATTTCAAATAAGCACCTTGCTGCATAACAATCGGCAAGCCAAATATTGGTGGTTGGTTTCCTCTGAGATCTTGTTATAAAAAAATTAATTAACAAGAGAAGGGTGAGTCACAAGGACTCAGTGAATGAAAAAACATACCCAAAGGGTACTAGCATTACTTAATATATAAATAAAATACATAAATCAAATAATTTCAGAATAACATGAATTCTAAAACAATTAAATTTCACAATTACTTAAATATAGAAAATGTAAAATAAAACAAACACAAGTCATGCAATACACTATACAAACAAATCAATTAAAGCACTCAAACCACACAAAGGGCCAATAGAGTAACTCAGCACTCGCACACAATATATCCTCCCACAGGACAATTTTGCTCTCGCACACCAAATATGTGCTCCACACATATCCATCCTCAAGGTTGAGTTACTCGAATATTTTAAATCACATATCAAATTAAAGTATCCTAGGTGCACTCGAATTCTATTTCGTATGTAGAAATCATTTTAGATAAAAATTAGTTTTACTGGCCTTTATCAAACACAAACAAGATCACATGTCAAACATGATTCAATAACTCAATTAAAACACTACATATTCTTATATATCTTTACATAAACACATTTATTCAAATACACATAAACAATTACATATATTAATCTAGCAACCAAAGAATATGTTATCCACTCAACAAGTTATGGATTTTACTTGTCGTTCCTTCTGGGATTCAAAGGTTTTGGTGGACCCATAACATGTCCAGAGCTGTAATTAAAATTTTCAAGTATTACTTAGTTTGTTAATTTTAGAGGTTATAACCTTTTAATTACAAAGCTCTATAGATACTAAGTTTCATGCATTTATTTAAAGTAAACCACTCTTAGGCATTTTCACAACTACCTTAGAGATATATTTGATTTCAACTTGTATACTTAGCCAAATTCAAAAAAACCAAAACCAAGTCCAACCATTATCTCCAGGATGTTATCTACCTTTTCTTTATTAAGAAACTTCTTAAAATTAGCCTTGAAGCCACTTAAATTCCCATATGAACATAAACATGGCACACGCACAATTTCTGGTTGCCAGAATAAGATTCTAGTGCTTATAGAATTCTCATAGCTGGGAGTTGAATCACAGAAGTTTCCAGTATAGTTTATCAAGAAGTTAGGAACAATTCATCTTAGAACCCCACTTCTAAAGCATCCTGTAAAACCCTCCAAAACCAGTTACATCAAAATAGGTACAGTTAGAACTCGAAAATTTCAACAATGACTTCCAACACTTCCCAAATATACATAACATGAAATTAAAACCTACAAAGCTCCATAATTGTCCCTTAATATGTTAGGAACAATTCTTGTTTAGAGATTCTAAGCTAATTCAAACCACAATCTAATACAAAGTTCTCCAGATTAACTAAAGCTCACAAAAAATCCAGCACAAACCCTGTTGCAGTCCAACAACTCTAAAGATAACTATACCCTGAATCAGATAAGCTACACTTTCTCTTTAAAACTTTTAAACTAATTCAGTCACGAAAACACCAGAAATACTGGATTTCTCTGAACCATAAAATCTGAACACTACTCCTTTCCAATAACCACTTAATCCCTATTTTCAACATTTTACCCAAAACTAATCACTCTTTGTTCATACTCACTACTAAATTTCATTAAATCTTTAGATCACAATATTAACCAACAATTTTTTACTCCTGTTCATGAAATTTTTATTCAAATTCAATTAATCCCTTACTGCAAAGATTTAAAAATTCCAAGTCTTACTCATTATATTATAACTAGTTTCTTGTAGACATTTTATTAAACATCTTAAGTGCATAAGTTCCTTCCATTGATGTATGTGTATACATATATATACTACACCAAGAATTCTAATTCCCAACTTATTCACATTCCAAGTATTGATTTCGAATCAACTAATTACTTAATTTTCATTAACACTTGAACTAAACAATTCTTATATCAATATATTTCCATTCCACAACTTACTTTTCTAATAATTATATATCCCTCCTAAATGTTCTTTTTTCCTAACTTCACAACTTCATTCAATCCTAAGTCTAAACTAGTAAACTATTAATAATCTTAAAGAATTAAGGTACAACCTAGAAGGACTTACCATACATGAAAGAGGCTAGCTGCAATCACTAAGAACATTGTTACCCTCCCACACACTCTCATGGCTACACTCCAAAAAGAAAGCAAGAGTTGCTGCCTTCATTTGTCACCATTAGCCTAAAAGGCTCCTTATAAACCGCCCTGCTGAATAGCCATAAAAGGAGGCAAACCACAGCTACAGCAGGAGGCACATAACTTATGGCCAAAAAGAAAAAGGAAGTACAACTACCAAGAAAAGACACTCTACTTACTGCAATAGTAGAAGTTTCACAATGGTTGTCCTAACCCTTGAAAGGTGCTAGAGGTCATACTAACTGCCCTTGGCTAGGAGAAGGATAAGTAAAACGAGGCAGCCAAAACCACCAATTCATGGCTGAAAGTTGGTTTGGCTGAAAGAAGAGTAAAAATTCAAGAGATAATGGAGTATAACCGGTCTCCAAAAAAAAAAGGAAATAGAGGAGAAGGAATGAAGGCTGCTGTCTAAAAGGTTCCAAAACTTGTCACGGCTGGAAGTGTAACAAAACTTCCTTTCTCTAAGAGGAGGTACTCGGCCAAATGAAAGAAACAACATGGAATTGTCTAGAACAGGGCTAAGGCGGTGGAAGCAATTAAGAAGGAGAAAAAACAAAGATGAAAATCAGTCAAAAAGGAAAGGGAATAAGAGAAAGAGACTAAAAAAAATAATGGATGTAAAATAAAATGTAAAAAGTAACGTCAAAGTAAAAAAAATAGAAAAAGAAATGTGCGGTGTATATTTATTCTTGGTAGTATATATATATATACACTCATTGTAATTGTACACTAATTTATTTTGTTTATACATTAATTTCATTTATTAATGAAATTACATAAGACAAGATCAAGATCCATGTCAATCAAGTTTTAAATTACTTGTGTATATATTTTATGTATACATATAAGTGTAATATTTATTTATTTTATAACTAAAATTTATACATTATGTCTAATACTCGACTTTATGATATCGAGTTATAAGGGATATAACAAAAAGAATATGAAATAACTCTATTTCACATAGTTATCACACCCCAAACTTAAAGTTTTGTTAGTCCTTGAGAAAAAGAAAATTAAAAGCACAAATGAAAAACGACAAGCAAGAGATGAATCGCACTAAATCAATGATTTTCAAAGTATCCTCAAATATATTATTTTAAAAATATTGACTTAGGGACAATCATAGGCAATCATGCAAATTTATGATTCAATTCAAGCACTAGTTTCATTCTCAAATGGATTTTTCATGTGTATGTGCATGATCTTTCTACCTAGAACTTTAGTACAATCCGGATAAGTTTATATATTTGAAAAATAAAGCTTAGCATTCAAACCTCATAGGTTTGCTTAGATCTCTCTCTCTCTCCGCTAATATAGACTAACACTAAATCAAGGTTCATTCAGACTTTATAAAGCTTGTAATATAAGGCTAGGTAATGGTATGATAAACGAAATTACAAGGCTCAAAATCATCCTAAGCACATTATTTATTCTAGGATCTTCGATAACTTCTTTCACATTCCAAGTAATACACCCATACTTGGCTTCCACTTTTCTTTTGTCTCCACCATGTATAAACATTTTTTTCCTGCCCCTTATCCTTTTTTTCTTTTCCCTTTCAAAATTGAACGAATTTTTATCATAATTCAAAAGAATTCCCATAGCCCCAAAGTTAAAATTAACATTGTCCTTTATGTTATAAAAAAGAGCATAAGGTACAGAAAACTCCCTTGATACTTTAAACTCAATACCCTTCTTAGTACTCTATGGCATACCCCCAAAGTTATTTCGATCTATTATGTAGAATGGGGTGACAAATTCCACCTTTTTTTTTTTTTTTTTTTTTTTTTTTTTTGTATTTTTTTTTATCATATACTTTATAATCTTCCTAGAAAGACTAACCTGCTTAAAAGTGAGGGTGCAAAAGAAATTTAAATAAGGTTTAGGGGAAAAATTAATGTTGTTGAACAAGAAAATATCACTTAGGCTCAATGGGGTATACTAGGGATAACAAATATCAAGGTTGGCTTGAAAAACTCAAACGGTTCAAAGATGACCTAAATCACATCCTTAACTCAGTATTGTCTACGATTTCACCTTAAGAGAGAATCAAATAAATGCTAGGGTTCTTCACCAAATAAACTTCCTAAACATAAACTGTCTCTAAATAAGTATGTCAAGTCTAAGTAAAAGATCAAGTGCATAAATGTTAGAAATCCATCCTGCAATGTTACTAGCATAAGAATTTAACATAAACTCAAATCATGCCCCATAATTTCCCAAAAGTCAAAAATCATAATTAACTATAGTATTATCATTAGATATGAAAAAACATTGAAAAAGTATAAAACATCTCAAGAAAAAGACTAACTAAGAAACAAGTACACCAATAAAACCCTCCCCAAACTTTAAACTAAATAAAAAATATATATAAAAAGGAATAAGAATAAGAGAAATTCTCTTGTCAATGTTAGCAAAATGGAAAGGTCAATAATCTTTGTCCTTGTCATCTTGAACAACACTTCAATTGGGAGGAGATAAAAAATGATGTGCTTGCTAAAAAAATAAACAACACTTAATAAGAAATAAAACATAAATTAAAAAGAAAAAAGAAAAACTTTAGAAAATTGGGTTACCTCTTAAGAAGCGCTTAATTTATAGTCGTAGGTAAGACTATTGGAAAAGTGCTCCTAAACAAGCGGCTTTCACCTATAGTAAATGTCATATAACACTATATATGGGTCTTGATTCATAATGTCCTTAAGCTTGGCAATATATGGAAATAATTGGCATGTGCGCTCAACATCACTTAGCTTTAAAAATCTCCCTTGGTATTGGAAGAGATATGGTGCTAAGGAAGGTGGTGGAAGAGTTGCCATATAGGGTCTTCATATAGGGTCTTCTGTGGTGAGGGGTTTTTGGGAGATGTCGGATCTTATAAAGGCATGAATAACCTACCACTAGTTAATCCGAACCCTTATATAGACATGGTCATGGACGGTGTTTATTTTGAACGTCAAATGGACGATGATGATGTACATGATGAAGAACCAAATCAATCAGCGTCAAAATTTTATGACTTATTAAATTGTGCTGAGGAGCCTTTATGGGAAGGTTGTGATGAACACACTACATTGTTTGTAGTTTCACAACTCTTAAACTTAAAATCTGAGTTCAATATGAGTAAAACTCCTTATGATCAAATGATGGAGATTATCAAGAATATGCTACCAAAAACAGAGAAGTTACTTGATAATTTTTACCGATCAAAGAAGTTGGTTGATGAACCGGGGTTGGAATATAAACAAATGCATGCATCCCCAATTGATTGTACCTTATACTATGATAAAGATAAAGATAAGACAATGTGCCCTATTTGTAATCACCAATGATACAAGACTAAGAAAACCCGTAATTCAAAACAAAAAGATGTTCCTTAAAGGATATTAAGGTACTTTCCAATTATTCCAAGACTTCAGAGATTGTATATGTTAGATAAGACTACAAGACATATGAGATGGCATATGGAAGGTGTTCGTTGTGACCCAAATTTAATAACTCATCTGTCGGATGCTGAAGCTTGAGAAAAATTTGATGTTTCTCACCCTAATTTTGCAAGTGAGATTCGAAATGTCTATCTTGGGCTTTCTAAAGATGGATTTAACCCGTTTGGAAATTCAAGTGTACTGGTTACTTGTTGGCCCATTTTCATTACTCCATACAATCTACCACCGAACATGTGCATGAAACGAACATCAATATTCTTGACATTGGTTATTCCTGGCCCTAATTCACCAAAAAAGCACTTAGATGTTTACTTGACACCTTTGATGGATGAGTTGAAAATTCTGTGGGATGAAGGTGTCTTCACTTTTGATGCTTACAAAAAACAAAATTTCTTAATAAAGGCTTCACTTTTATGGACAATCAGTGATTTTCCTGCATATGGGATATTATCCCGGTGGAGTACGCAGGGGAAACTTGCTTGTCCAATTTGCATAGAAAGAACTAAATCATTTTATCTCAAGAATGGCAGTAAATGTTGTTGGTTTGATTGCCACCAAAAACTTTTGCCAATGGATCATCGGTTTCGAAGAAACAAGAATGATTTCAAAAAGGGAATTGTTGAGAAATCACCCCCACCCCTACGATTAAGTGGTGCAGAAGTCAAGACACGAGTATTTAAGCATCCTCAAATCACATTTGGCAGAAAGAGTGGTAGGCAAAAACATAATGGGTTTGGTAAGGATCATAATTGGACAAAGCGTAGTATCTGTTGGGAATTATCATATTGGGAGACTAATTTGATTCGCCATAATTTGGATGTCATGCATATTAATTTTTTTTTTTTTTTGATAATGTGTTCAAGACCCTTATGAATGTTAAGGGAAAAACGAAAGACAATCCAAAGGCACGTGAGGATTTACAATTGCTATGCAAGCGTCCAGAATTAGAGCTATACAAGCACGGTGACAAGTTGATGAAACTAAAAGCTGCATATGTTTTAACAGATGATCAAATAAAAGAATTTTATGAGTGGTTAAAACAATTGCTTTTTCCAGATGGTTATGTATCCAATATAGCTCGTTGCAGTAATGTTACTGAGAAGAAACTATACGGCATGAAAAGTCATGATTGTCATGTGTTTCTATAGAGATTATTGCCATTGGCTACACGAGATTTTTTGCCTAAACCAATATGGGGAGCACTAACAGAATTGAGCCATTTTTTTGTGGATATATGTTCAACTGAAATACAAGCTGATCATATGCTCTAACTAGAAGCTGACATTGTTGAAATCTTATGCAAGTTGGAAATGATATACATTCCTGGTCTTTTTGATTCAATGGAGCACTTAATTGTCCATCTACCATACGAGATTAGAGTTGGAGGCCCTGTACAATATCGTTGGATGTACCCATTCAAGAGGTGAAGTTACGTAATTTGATATACCATTTACAAAGTCATAAATTTGAATATCTTTTTCAATACTAATGTTGATTTTAACTGTTAGGTGCATGCATCATTTAAAAAAAAAAATTTCTCAATAAAGCGCGAATAGAGGGGTCTATTTGTGAAGAATACATGTTAGAAGAGGTTTCAAATTTTTGTTCAATGTATTTTGGACCACAGGTTCGTACAAGACGCACAAAACTCTCCCAAAATGATGTTGGAGATCAAGAGATTCCTCGGACTACTCCATGTCTCTCAATTTTTGAATATCATGGAAGACATTTCGGCAGGAGTTGGACTAAAAATCTACCAGATATAGCTATGGAAACTGCAGAGACATATGTTATACTAAATTGTAGTGAGATTGAACTATACATTTAGTAAGAATTTTTTAATTCACCTCCTAACTAATAACTAGCTAAATATAAATCATTTGTTTATAAAAATTAATATCGCTTTTAATAGGAAATTTGATGGCATGTTGAGCATCATCAATCCTCTTATCACTGCTCAACAAATTGAGAAGAAAATAGAGAATGGTTTCTCCAAATAGATGAAACAACTTGTGAGTATGACACTTTAATACATATTTATTACTAAACATTTTATGATATTAATAAGATATAATTACTTATATTCTTTTAACTAATGATTTTTTAATTAGGCTCATGAGAATCGCATTGACGATTCTCTCATACGAGATATGGCTCATGGTCCTCAAAATTGTGTTAAATGTTACAATGTTTTCATCGTCAACGGATACAAGTTTCATACTAAGGATTATGGGGAAAATAAGACAACAATAAACAGTGGTGTTTTGTTTTAGGTAGTAATTATAGTAATGATGCATTAGATTATTATGGGATAGTCGAGGAAATTTTAGAATTCACTTACCTAGGTGACAATAACAAGGTGGTTCTATTCAAATGTAAGTGGTTTGACCCGATTAATGGGGTTCGAAATGATAAAAAGTATGGAATTATGGAAATCAATCACAAGTCCAAACTTCGGTCATTTGAGCCATTTATATTAGCTGAGCAAGCCCAACAAGTGTACTATAAGAAATATCCAGCTTCAAAAAATAAAGATAGGGTTGATTAGTGGGCTGCATGCAAAGTTAAAATCAAGGTGCATATTTCTGAGGTGTATATGGAGGAAGAAAATCATAATTATATCAGAATGATGTTGGAGCTACCTATTCGTCATTTAGATTCCAGTCTCATGAAATTGATGAACCAGTTGTCTTGTTTGACGGAGGCATCGTGGAAGAAGTGAATTTGAATGAGTTAACACCTCGTATTAAAAAAAGGACAAGAAATGAACTTCAAGAAAATGTTGATGTGAGTGATGATGATTATGATATAAATGATGAGGAAGATGAGGCAGAATGGCAATTAGAAAGTGATGATACAGATAACATTTAAAAAATTCTGCTGGTAATGTGTATGTTATTAATATGCCATTCAATATAATATTTGCCTTATGTTAATAGTTAAATTTTATTGTACGCCATTATAAATATATGTTATTATGTGTATACTGTTTGTATTTTGAAGTATGCCACCACGGAACCACAAACCTGTAGTGCCTACTAGAGTGTCAAGGTGTGACATAACAGAATCATTGTCTAGGAGAGAGTCTATATCACCTATACTTCCTTCATCACCTAGAAGGGAGTCTATATCACTTATACTTCCTTCATCATCTAGGAGGGAGTCTGCATCACCTATACTTCCTTCACCATCCACCTCATACACTATTTCTCCATCACTGGTTACTCCGACTGAGAGTCCATCATTAGCCTCACATGATATTGACAGTGCAGATCCACGCCTTATCATCAGTATAGAGCCAGGAACAAATCCGTAAATTATACACTTATTTGTTGTTTATATATATATTTATATTTGATTTCATTTTTTTTTGTCTAAATCTTTTATGTGTATGTAGTCAAAGGTTCCATCCATCAACTGTCACTCATGAAATAGGCAGTGAAATTATTTCTCATATGCTTGGCCTGATAGCAACCTATAAATCATATCCTCAGGGCGTTAAGGATTCACTTTTCGACTCATTTATGGTAAGATTTATCTATAATTAAAATTTGTATATGATTGAATGTTATTTGCTAACTATTATATATTTTACTTTTCAAAGGAGATTTCGTTTTGCATTTGAGTATGATAGGTTTATGGCTCGCATTGTGTGGGAAAAGACTGCATAAGAATGATTCAATCAACTACTTCATAATGCGAGAAATTTGGCTAGGGTAAAAAGTAGATCACAAAACCCATTAGATTGGAGAGGATTCAGTCCAGTAGCTATTCGATCTGAATATTTTAATGAGTTGTGTGAAACAACATGGAATACAGAGGAATAGAAACATAAGTCAACAGCTGTTATGAAAAATCGAAGTTCAATGTTCATGCTGGAGGTTCGCGCACATTCTTTCTTCATAAGGAGATTATGGTAAACAAATAAATCATTTAATTTACCAACTCATAATTTTTTAATGAAGGCATGTATAAGTTATGTTTATTTTGCAGGAAAAAAAGCTGAAACTATCCGCCCGATATAAGGAGTTGTTTGACTGGACGCATAAGAGAAAGACAGGAGAGTTTGTTTCTTAGCATTCACAAAATATCAGCGTAAGTGTTAATCTTTAAAATAAGTGATTATTTTTTATATATTCAATGAAATTTATATAACTTAAATTTTTTTGATTTGTAGGAAGGGTATTTCGGCAGAGTTATTGAAAAATAGGAAGAGGATGGAAGTTTCTCGTCTACTAAACCGATTATAGATATGGATGCATGGTTGTGTTCTACTGGTCAGCCAAAGAAGGGTAGAGTTTATGGCTTTAGTCGTACTTTTGACCCTTGTTATTCACGTTCCTCATCTTCGGCCAGTGTTAGCTCACATCTGGCTACTTCATCATCTTGTGCGCCTGTCTCAGAAGACAATTTTTCAAGTATCATGCGAATCGAGATGCGTACCGAGATACGTAGTTATGTTGATAATGCGCTAAAAGGTGTTGTGGATGCGATTAAACAGTTGACAACTTCTTTCTCTTAATCGTCTCGGGCACGTGGGCACTAGAAAGGGAAAGCAAAAGGAAAATATGGACAACAAGCTATAAGTTTTGTTTCAATTATGAAACATAGAAACTAATTAAATTATACAAATTTACTTATATAAATTTACTATGTTTTACTTATTAGGATGATAATGTTTAAGATGAAGATGATGATGATGAATCCGATGAGGATTTTGGTGATGATGATTAAGATGTAGTTTCTTACTTAGTTTTTGGACAAGGTTTTATTATCTTTTAAGTTTACTTTTATTATATATTTGGATATGTTAAATGTTGAATGTGTCTAAAGTTAGTTGGATATGTATTGAAACTTTGTTGAATATATGTGGAAACTTTGTTGAATTGATGTAATTTTCTTTTGTTGATGGAATGTGTTCATTATAGTTTGGTTTCTAAATTTATTGATGTTACATGGTTAAAACGGGTGTAAAAAATATGGATAAATGAATTAAAATGCATAAATATATTAAAAATTGTTATAATTAGCTACAGAATAGTAACGATTTTGTGACAGAATATGCATATTATATTTTCAGATTAGCAACAAATTTGTGACATAATAGCGACGAAAATATTTTGCAAAGGATTTGTGACAGATTTGTGACGAAATAAATTTCTTAATTAACTTAATTTTGTGACGGAAATAAATTTCTTAATTAACTTAATTTTGTGATGGATTTGTGATAGTTTTGCGACGGATTAAAATTTCTTAAGTTTTACAATTACGACACATTTGCGACTTATTTGTGACGGATTGAAATTTCTTAAGTTTTAAGATTGTGATAGATTTGTGACAGAATTTTGCGAAGAAATTATGGCGGATTTGCCACAGAATTTGCTATGGAATTTTGATCTTAATTTGCCACAGATTTGCGACGGATTTTCTATGGAATTAAAAGTTGTTCATTGTAAAATTTGCGACGAATTTACAACAGAATTTGTGACGGAATTTATTATCGCAATTTAACGATGGTTTTGTTGAATTTTTTTGGCGAATGATTTAATATGGAATAGCGACGAAATACTCCGGTCGCTATACATTTGCGACGGATTTACAACCGAATTATTTTCGTTGCAAAATTGCGTCGAGAAATTTATGATAGACATAATCCGTCACAAATCCGTCACAAGTTCGTCGAAATCCAATTTGCGACGGATTGAGCCTATCGCTAAACTGCTTTTTTCTAGTAGTGTTTTGGTCTCCAATATTCTTAGTTTTGAACTCAATGAAGCTCTGTATATTTCTTGCCACGTGGCTTGATGGCCCGAAGTCTATCTACCAGTTGTTGTTGTCACTTCTAGTGATCATTGCTTCTGAAACGGTGAGTGCAATTTCCTTTGGTTGATGTGACTTTGTTCTACTCTGCCATAATGTTCTTTCTTTCCACAATTGAAACATTTACGTGTTTCTTTGAAAAACCTTTTGAACGATTCTTCTTCCTTTCTTAAAATTGGCATTTGGAGTTGCTCTTGTGTCTATTGTTATCCTTACTAAAATTGCATGGTTTCTTTTCTTGAGAAAAAAAAAAAAAAAAGGGAAAAAAAGAAAAGAAAAAAGATTTCCATCGTTTTCTCCTTATTGCTCTCAGTTTTTCTTCTCTGCTTTCACTCTTACTCTAAAATTAACCATGATAATGTGTCCTAGATAATCTACTTTAGTCATAAGTTAAGGATGTAACAACATGATCCCATGACCTTAGTAAACTATTTAAGACGGTGAAAACATGTAGCTTATTATTTATGAGATGTCCAATATTTGATAAATCTCATGCAATCAACTTTATATATAGGAGTAAGAGCTGCGTGCACAAGATATTGTTACTTTTTGAATCAAACAACAAATTTGGAAGATAGTGTGATTCTCTTTTTTTTTTATTAGATGAAGAGAGTGTGATTCTAATCACATTAGTTCAGATATCACGTAGCATTTTCATTTCTTTTTTTTCCAATCTTGATTTCCAGTCATTTTTTAAAATTCCAGTTTTTATTTGGTTATTTCACAAAAACTCTCAAATGCATATTGAAAAGCGTCAATTGACATACTCTTACCAACCAAAGATGAAATTATTCAGGAATTTTTTATTTGTTTATTTCACAAAAACTCTCAAATGCATATTGAAAAGCATCAATTGACATACTCTTACCAACCAAAGATGAAATTATTCAGGAATTTGCAAAATTATATTTCAGCCTTTCGCAAAATTTTTATGTCTTGTGGGTAAAGATCGAAAAAGGAAAAAAAAAATTAAAATTATGCTAGTAGATGATTTCCAATATTCATTTAAAGAATTTAGTGAAATCTAGTAAAGTAAATGCGTGAAAAAGTAGGGAAAAATAGAGGGGAAAAGAAAAAAACATTCCTATAAATGAGAGAAAAAGATAACTATGACACATAACAAAATTGACATGTTGACGATTTTTATAATTCTCAAGCAATAGTTAATCCATTTTTTATTTATTTATTATTTTTTATACTTGAAATCTGCATTAATTGGCAATAGATGTATGTAATACAACATTAATTAAAATGTTATTTGAAATGAAACACCTTATATTAATTCAATTTTAATAACAAGATTTGAATCCTTTGAATTTTTTATTTTCTTACATAAGAATTAAATTATTAATATTATTTTACCAGTTTACATATAAATCACATGAGTAATATTTTTGCCAAAGTTTTTTATTTCTTATTATTGTATTACTATTATCAAAACATAATGTTAAAATCAAATCAATATGGAGAGTTTAATTGCTAGATGAAAAAACAAGAAAAAAAGAAAGATAGAAAGATAGACAAATACCTAAAAAACACTTATAACAATGGTAATTTTGTACTTTTTGAGTTATTATAAAACGAATGATATTTCATGACAACAAGTGCAATTGACCCCAAATTTTATTTACATTTTATAATTAACAAGCGAAGATCTACAAATCAAAGGCACAGATGGACTCCTGAGTTCTTGGCTTTTATCTCCCAAACCTACCAATCACAGCGAATTTGCAAAATAATATTTTCAGGCTTTTGCAAAAAAATTTATGTCTCATATGGGTAAAGATCGAAAAAGAAAAAGAAAAGGATCATGCGAGTAGATGATTTCTGATACTCATTTTAGAATTTAATAAAATAATCGAGTAAAGTAAATTCGTGAAAAAGAAAAAAGAAGTAGAAAAAAAAAAAAAACCTCATACATATATGAGAGAAAAAGATAATATAATGATGATATATACAAAATTGTCATGTTGACAAACTTTAAAAAAAGAAAAAAAAAAAAAACGCTTATATTTTTATGAGATTGGCCAACAAGTTGATTCTCAAATGATAATTAATTCAAATTATCTTATACTTGAAATCTAGATTAACTGGCAACGGTTGTGTAATTAGGGGAGTATAAAAATGATGTTAAAAGATGGCCTCTTTCCCTTGTAAGTAATACAATATTTAACTAAAATGTTTATCTGAAATGGTTAATTTTTCATTTTAATACTCAACCATGTCATTTCATTTAAGCTTTTCTTTTGTTGTTTTCATATGTCTAATTGCGTTTAATAAACGTAGCATTAACTTCAAGTTACCTAGCAATCATCGCCAATTTAACTTTTCCAAAACATCCTTACTTGTTTTCCAAGCACAACCATACCCAACCTCATCTCCATCTCCATCTCCAAATGTCTGAAGAGAACAACAATAATAACCATGGTTTTGAATCAGCCCACTTTTCATCGCTTTGCTCGGTGTCATTTCTGGTGTATTACTAATGGTAATCTACCAATGCATCAGTAGTTATTGCAGCCAAAGGAACGCAACAACAGACCAACCAAATGGGCGTGGACAGGGGATTCAATCCAACAATCAAGATCTCGATACGCCTAGTGGTAGTAGTAAGAGCAATTCAAGGACAACATTGTTACTGAGTAATTCAGTTTTTCGATACACGAAAGAACGCAATGAAGGGACATGTTCTGTGTGTTTGTGTGAGTTCAAAGAAGGTGAGACTATTCGTGTATTGCCTGATTGCATGCATGTATTTCATGTTAGTTTTATTGATAAATGGTTAAGTTCACACGCACTTGCCCAAATTGTAGAGCTGTAACACTATGACTATGCAATAGCTTGTGGTTTTGTATCTATGTCAAAGTTAATTTAATTAGAATGCTTGACCTGATATGTTGTACATATAGTTAGTTGGATTAATTGACCTTACTGTATAGATTTTGATTTTTGATCAAGTTAATGTCCATCATTTTCGTTCATGATTCTTGTTGGTTGAGAATATTGTGTCGGGTTTAGGGATTACGAGCTCAAACTAATGAGGTGCTTGTGGCTACAATCAGCTAGCAGTATATATATATTTTTTTCGTCTAAATTACACATTTGGTCCCTATAATATACACCAAAAGTCACTCCTGTCGTTATAGTTTAAAATAATACAATTTAGTATATATAGTTTCAAAAACGAATCATTAATTTTTAGTCCATGTATACTGTAACAGTCTATCCAAATTAACTTATACTGACGCTAACTAACTTCAACATGGCTTTTTTTTTTTTTGACATAGATAGTATTTATCAGTAGTATATATTTTAATGGAGGTCACAATTCATCAATATTACTACTCAAACTACACTAAGGGTGGAGAAGCAAGTCACCATTAAGGAGAAAATAGCCACACATCTAGTCGATGGTGGGATTGGAACAAAATAAGTTGCCTTTAAAAAATTGTATAAAAAATCTTAACTTATTTTCTTGTATAGATGAAAAATTACATTTGACCATAGATAAATTAAGAAACGTCACTTACAAATGAAAATCTTAGTACTTTGAAAATTAGAAGGAAAAAAAAATTATTGAAAGTTTGCGAAGAATTAAGGGAAAGCTAGCTTGAAGCAAAGGAGTTTTTGCTTCAAGATCAAACCCCTCTATTAATATTCTACCAAATGAAAGCTAGCATGTATCCTAAGAATAAAATCGAATCCTTCAACGTTTTGAAAATGTAAACTCTTCTTAAGGGTTTTTGAACCGGACAATTGTGTGAACTATTTTCTAAGTATCACTTTTGTCAATTCGTGGAGGAACTCCAACCATCCATGCTAAACAATCAAACTAGTTGTATCGTGAAAGTTTCAAAATGTTAGTTTTAATCTTTAGCTTTCGTATCATATAATTATTTGAATAGCCTCTCTTCTTGATTTGGAAATTTCTAAATATTAAGTTGTGTGTGCATAGGATTAATGACCTTTAATTCCCAACACATTCATCACCAATTCCCCCATAATTACTACGAGAAGTTTCTGTCAAGATAGAAGAGATTGCATGGATTGATTTCTTCCTACTAAAAGGTGTAAGATTAAAGTCATTTGAGCCATTACACCGTAAGACATTGATGCTTCATTCAAAGTAATCAGCAGTTGCATTGTGCCACCAAGAAAGAAAATGCCCCATGGCAAATAGCTTTTCATCTCTTTCTTTTGGTTTCTGACTCCAAGTAAGGACATGCACGTTACAAGGGGTGAATCTAGACACACTGCACTTCCAAAGATGAATCAATTGCCAAGGTGTAGTAGAATGAATATCCTCCATTATTTTTCCTAAGTGATCCTGACAATAACCAAATTGTGTCGCAAACCTGTGGGGACTATATGGCTCCACCAAATACAAGTCATCTTGTTGCCCTGTTAGGGAGGAAGAATGTAGATTCATTAATTACCCAAAGTTTGCCTTTCACAAGATTTTATTTGCAACATCCTTAAGACTAAAAAGGTGTCTCTTTCTCGGCCTTGTAGCTCCCAAGAAACGGTAGGGAGAAGATGAATCATCTGATGACTGGAAACCTCATCAGTCCTCTTGCACCGACCATAACAACTATAAATCCACATACCTGGCCTGCATGGACCGCTAATTGTTTCATGATAAATGCCTAGTTAAGCACCAATCCAAGAATACACATATTGCCATGGAAGAATAGCTTGACATGTCCTAGGTCCATCCTTGCAAGTTTTAATTTGATTAAGTCTGTTATAAACACTTGTGAGAACTGGTGTTGCTAGACTAGAGCGGTACCTTGCAGCCATCAAATTAGCCACCCTGAATGTCTCTGGTTGAATATAATACCCTTGGTTACTAGGTAAAACAAATGAACAAACCCAAGAAAATATGAAGGTCGACAGGTGCACTTCTCTTCATCACATTGCTCAACTTCCAGTACTCCAAATATATAATTCTCTAGCAGAGTTCTTGGTAGATGTTGAAACCTCAAAAAGAAAGGAAAGCATGGTTTATGTCTGTCAGGATAAACGTTAGGTTTGGGATTACCGAAATGATCATCATAATGCAACTCCTTGTGAAACCAGAAAGTAATCCTTGATTTTATAGTCACCCAATGCTAAAAAGTGTATGAGGATTTTGTATCTTGCTGTCTGATTATATAATAGGCATGAAAAAGTTTTCTGCAGCTAAAAAAGGATTGGTTTTTGATTCTCATCTAGGCCAGTAATTTTTCAAAACTAAGGACAATTTCATCATAGAACTACCCGAGGGATTGAAAGACCACCCAGATGTTTTAAATCCCATGATGAAATTGAAATCTCCCCACAAGCAATCTGTACAAAATTATTAGTAGGGCACTGTGACTTGTAAAAAGCTCGGATCATATGAGGATCATTGTCATACGCAAAAAGTGAGTCTGCTATGGCATTCTACAGGTCCACATCATCTAGCATCTGCTCATTTCGGCAAAGAATGAGTTCGGTCCACTCCCAATTATTGACAAATGAAAAGAATTTTCTACGTGACTCCAAAACTTCCCAGGGCACTTGGAGCTCAAATATGCGTTGGCAGAGTGAATGTGGGATACCCGCATCTTTCTCTTAAGTATGGTGACTAGATGGAAGTTTCCATACATTTCCTTTTGTCCCTTAGGGTTGATTTGGAACTAAAGGATATCATAATGTTGCTTTCCTTTTATGCCTAATCTTGAAAATGATAAGGATTGGTAGAGCTATCTGCCCATTCTTTTGGGCAATTCCCTATGGCAGTTGTATAATAAGGACAGCGAGTAGCCGTATCTTCACTCTCACATAAGGCCCCTTGAACCAAAATTATGTTGCAGATAAACCCTTCTACATGCTTGACGGCCTTAAAAATACGGATACTACTCGTGTTCGTCCCAAGCTACTCAAGACCCCTGACACTGATATAATCGGAGCTCTTCAAAACTTATCCATTCCTGCATAAGAGAATTAAAAAAGGGGGAAGAATAAAGAAATGGGTGAAACGTTTCATATAAATATGTAACTAATGCAGTGCTACTTCCATGTACAAAGGTGCCAAGGAGAGCATTAACACAGAAGAGTCGGATAGGGCGATTGTTCGAGCAACAACTATGATTATGTCACAGAGCCTCGGACGACGCACTAGAGCTAAAATGACGACCGGATGGAGTGATCAATCGAGCAACAACTATGAAAATGTCATAAAGCCTAGGACAATGTGCCAAAGCAAAATGATTATGCCAGAGTCTCGGATGACGTGCCAGAGCTAAACAGATAACAGATGAGGCAAAATGAGGCGAAATGGGGCTAACATACAAGTTCAATGAGATCAATATGAAGAGGTTGCTTATGATTTGGAGTGAAAATCATTAAGGATTTCAACATAGTTTGAAGAAAATAAGAGAGGGTGAAGGATGAAAGCGAGGTATTGCGTGCAAAAAGTATTCAAAAGGTGTACTTGTTTTAAGACTGACCTCGGCCTGTGTGAATAGAGCATCTAACTCACCAAAATTTGAAGAATCCTAGTGTTGCCGCAAAAGATTGGTTACCCAATATATAGGCAAGTGATGACCAAAAAAAGAAAAAAAAGAAAGAAAAAAAAAAACCCTAAAGGTGCAAGGCATGGAAAAAGAACTCGGCACAAGTTCTTCCATTCAGCTAGCTTTGCAAGCCCAAAAGCATGAATCATTTAAATCTAAGAATCTTTGTCATTGAATTCATATCCACAGAGACCCAAAGTCATAATTTGAACTCATAAGACTTATAAGTACATGAGGCAAATTCCAAAATGGATAGAAGCTGGTCTATTGGAAAAAAGAAAAAACAAAAAAGAAAAAAGAAAAAGATTACCCACAAAAGGTGAAAGATCTCAAGTCACAAATAGAAAAAAAAAACTCTTAATGTCTCAACATTCACTTCAAGAAATTACTCTATCTACGTTTGCCTTGTGATAGAAACAGAAAATCACCATCTACATCTACACTTTCTTTACTTGTGTCTGTATCAACTGCAGATACAGATATTGCTTTGAAAAAATTTTGAATCTAGACATTGATATTATTTTGCAGATGCATATACTAATTTAATTCTGACAATACTTTTCAAGTTTGTGTATATTTGTATCTGCATTTGCCATTTAATATACCTGTGTCTGCCACAGCAGATACAAAAACTTTTCCTATATTAAATCCCTAACCCACGAATTTTCTTTTCCTCTATTGCTAGATTTCTGAATAGCATATTGAGCATAATCTCCCTCCTCCATTTGAAATTTTTAAAAACCCAGCTCTCTCCTTTATTCCATAAGCATGTTTTTCCTATTCCCCTAACAATTATACCTTTCTGTTTGTTAAAAAAATTTCTCAAATTTCAAAATGGTTTTTTCCTCTCTCTTTGCAACTATCTCTCTACCTCTGGTTACAACATCTTTTTCTTTGTGGTGCTCGTGCTCACTGGAGAAATCTTAGTCTCATCGTTTTTGATAATCTACCATGCCAGTCTACTTCATATGTGTTTCTTTATTTTGCTTTGCTTTTATTTTTCTGAATCTGGTTATGTTGAGGTAGGCATACATATTGCCTTTGACAAAATATAGGAGATACGAAGTTCAAGGACTGGGTAGAATTTGGAACATATAATGACATAATTTAATGATTAATTTGTTGGAAAAAAGGAATGAAAAAGAGAAAAAAAAAAACAGAGCAAATTAAGATAAAACACTGAGCTTTTATTTCTTTTAATACTGGATAATAACGACAAGCAAGAAGTGCCTATATATAGGCTTACATAAAACAAACAAAGCAAAAAAATTCGGGCATCAAATCCCATTACTTAGCTACTTATTTGCAACAGTAAAAAACTTGCTTAAATAAAGGAAACAAACTAACAAACCAGTGAAATACTTGTTTTTCAAACTTTGAATCATATTTCAACATTCCTCCTTGATTAAAAGTTACAAACTTCCATATGTTTTCTGAAGTTCTCGTGCTTTTCCAGTGGAAGCGCCTTTGTCAGTATATCAGCAGCTTGTTCTTTTGTATTGCAAGACTTCAGCATAATTTCTCCATTGGTAACAAGACTCCAAATGAAGTGATAATGAACATCAATGTGCTTTATTCTGCTATGGTAAGCTTGATTCTTAGTCATTGCAATAGTTGACGTGTTGTCACAAAAAGATCTCTGTTGCTCCAGCTTGCTTCTGATTGAAATTAGCAAGAAGCCTCCTTAGCCAAATTGCTTGACTGGCTAATGCAGTTGTTGCAATATATTCTTTGAACTCTATGAAATTGCTCCTGACCCAAGATTGAACAAGAAACCATATGTGCTTTTTTTATCATCCATACAACCTGCATGATCACTGTCAGTGAAACCTGTCAATTTAAAATTTGATACTTTGGAGTGCCAAATTCCCAGCTCTGCAGTTCCTGCTACATCTCTTAAAATTCTCTTTGCAGCTCCAAGATTAAACTTGCTTGGGTTATGTATAAATCTGGACACAACTCCAGCCGAGAAAGTAATATCTAGTGTAGTATGGGACAAATAGTTCAAACCTCCAACAAGACTCCTAAAATATGTTGCATTCACAACTGCAGCACTATCATCTTGAATCAACTTTTCATTCACATTCTGGGTGTAGCTTCTACTTTGCAATTCAGCATATTAAGTTTCTTCAAAAGATCCATTGCATATTTTCTTTGTGAAATAAAGATCCCATCAAAACCTTGTTTCACTTCAAGACCAAGAAAATAATGCAATAAACTTATATCTATCATTTCAAATTTCTTCATCATGCAAGCCTTAAACTCATTAATAATAAACTCACTAGAACCCATATAAATCATATCATCAACGTAGAGACATACCACCAGAAAATCATCTTTACCATTCTTCTTCAAGTAAAGTGTAGGCTCATTTTCACTTCTTTCAAATCCACTTTCCTAAAAAAAAGAGTCAATTTTGAAGTACCATGCCCATGTTGTTTGCTTTAAACCATAAAGAGCCTTTTTTAACCTGTAAACTTTATCTTCATTGCCATTAGCTACAAAACCTTCAGGCTATGAGACATAAACTTCTTCTTCCAAGTCACCGTTCAAAAAAGCAGATTTAACATCAAATTGGTACATCGGCCAATTTAATTGAGTAGCTAAGGCTAAAAAGGTTCTCACCGTTTCAAAGCGTGTAATTGGAGAAAAAGTTTCATAGAAGTTGATACCTTGCTGTTGAGAATAACCCTTTAAAAGCAGCCTTGCCTTGTGTTTTTGGATGCTCCAATCTACATAATACTTGGTTCTGAACACTCGTTTGAGCCCAATAGCATTCTTTCCTTCTGGCAAATCTACTAAATCCCAGGTCTGATTTTTTTGAATAGCCAACAGCTCCTCTTCCATAGCTTTGCACCATTCCTTCTCTTTTGTAGCTTCTTCAAAGCAAATAGGGTCTGAGACAAGAAAAGCAAAAGTACAAGATTCATAAATTTCCTGCAAGGATTTGAATTTCCTTGGAGGAGTTTCACTTGATGAACTTGAAGATGATGATTCATTGCTTGTAGAAGCAGATGAATTGCTACTTCCAGGAGTATTGGAGCTAGAAATTGTTGGTGTTTGATCCAGTGGTGGTGCAATATTATCTTCTAACGCTTGAATATGTTACTCCTTATTTTCTTCATTCCAAATCCATCTTGCATCCTCATTAAAAACTACATCCCTGCTAATGGTAATCTTGCCACTAATAGAGTTATAGAGCTTATATGCTTTAGATTAAGAACAATAACCAACAAAGATATATTTCTTAGATTTTTCATCAAATTTTCTAGAATGAGTTTTCACCAAAGCATAAGCTATACAACCAAAAACTTTTAAGTGGCTTACAGTTGGTTTTCTACCTGTCCAAGCCTCCAATGGTGTTTGATTACAAACAGCTTTTGTAGGAGACAAATCTGAAAGGTACACCGTTGTTGCAACAGCTTCTGCCCAAAAAATAAATAGGAAGATCTTTTGCTTGCATCATGCTTCTGGCCATCTCAACCACAGTTTGGTTCTCTCTTTCAGCTACACTGTTCTGTTCTAGTGTGTATGGTGCTGTAAGCTCCTTGCAAATCCCATTTTCCTCACAAAAAACATTAAAATCAATTGAAACAAATTTACTTTCTCTATCTGTTCGCAATGTCTTTATTAAAAGCCCACTATTTCTTTCCACAAGTGCTTTGAATTTCTTGAATCTATCAAAAGCTTCAGCCTAGTTTTCCAAAAAATAAACCCAACTCATGCGACTGTAATCGCCTGTAAACAATAGAAAATATCGACTACTACCAAGAAATTCTATGTTCATAGGCCCACACAAATCTGCATGCACTAACTCAAGACATTTAGAGGCTCTCCAAGCCTTTCTTACGGGAAATGGCTTTTTACTTTGTTTTCCATAAACACAAGCTTCACAAAAGCCAAGATTCTCAAGTTTTGGTAAGCCAAAAACCATTTCTTTTTTACTCAACAGCTTTAACCCATTAATATTTAAGTGCCCAAAATGTAAATGCCACAATCGAGTCTCACTATCATCACCACTAGCAACCATAGCATAATTCTCAATCATTGAAACTTCTAGTGGAAACATTTTATTTTTAGCCATTGGAACTTTAGCAGTGATTTGCCCAGATTTTTTATCTTTAATAGTGCAAAAGCCATCATTAAACAAAATTGAGTATCCACTAATAATCAATTGCCCAATGCTAAGCAGATTATGAGATAAACTAGGAACAAGCATCACATCTTGTAAAATCTTAGCATTACCTTGACTAGTTTTAATGCTGATGGTATCTCTACCTTCAACTCGAATCTTCTTGTTGTCTCCTAGCGTCACATCTGTTTTATCGAACTCATCAAGCTCCTTAAACAATAACCTTGTTCCAGACATATCATTAGAACAACCGCTGTCCAAAAACCAAATATTGTTAGACTGCTCTTTCTCACAAAAAAGGGCCATGAACAGCTTACTTTCTTCATCTGGTTCCTTTGCAAAACTTGCTTGGTTGTTCTCATCCTTTTGTTTTTTCCAACAATAAGCCTCTCTATGACCTGGCTTGTTACAGTAATTACATTTAAAGTTCTTATTTTGCCTTTCTTCATTAGATCTGCTTTTGCATCCACCTCTTCCATAGAAACCACCTCTCCCACTACCACGTCCAGCAGCATTTTTGAGCATCTCCCCCTTCACCTGAAAAGCTTTTTCTTCATTCTTTTCATATGACCTGAGCAACCTATCTTTATGAGCTTGCAAAGAACTCATTAATTCATCAAATGAATAATTTGATAAATCATGGGCTTCCTCAATAGTAGCAACAATATGTTCAAACTTTGGAGTAAGACTCCTTAAAACTTTTGCAACAATAGTTTCTTCAGAAATATCTTCACCATACGACTTCATTTGATTAACAAGAGAAGAAACTCTAGACAAATAAGTTTGAATGGATTCATTGTTTTTCATAGACAAAGTTTCAAAGTCACGACGATAAGTCTGCAATTTTACCGTAATTACCTTCGAGGAACCTTGAAACTCCTTCGTCAAAATTTGCTAGGCCTCCAATGACATTGTTGCTACTACAATTCTTGAGAAAATTATTTCATGGATAGCTTGTTGAATGAGAAATAAAGCTTTGGCATCCTTCCTTTTGGCTTCTTTCAATCTTTCTTCTACCTCTTCATTTAGATCTTCTAATTCCACAAAGCCATATTCGACCTAGATCCCAAAGGTCTTGAGACTTGAAAAGATTCTTCATCTTAATACTCCAAAACTCATACTTTTCACCTGTGAAAATCGGTATGAGTGGCTGTGAAGAAGATGGAAAAACATTTGCTACCATCTCTGCTCTTCCTCTCACACTCCTCATGTGTTTCCCTTTAGTGCCTAAAAAAAAAAAGTTTCACTCAAAACCCAATGGACCCAAACCTCACGTTTCACTACGAATCAACCTGGCTCTGATACCAGAATTGTTGGAAAAAAGGAATAAAAAAGAGACAAAAAACAAAGCAAATTGAGATAAAACACTGAGCTTTTATTTCTTTTGATACTGGATAATGATGACAAGCTAGAAGTGCCTATATATAGGCTTACATAAAACAAATAAAGTAAAAAATCCCGGCAACAAATCCCACTACTTAGCTACTTATTTGCAACAGTAAAAAACTTGCTTAAATAAAGGAAACAAACTAACAAACTAGTGAAATACTCGTTTTTCAACATAATTGCTTTTACTGTGTCACCAACTTTTGTTTTTCAAGATTTGCCCACTACCCAGTACATGACAGACACTACTATTAAGTTTTGCTGCTGTATTTTGATACATTGTCAAGTGAAACAGGGGGTTTTGGAAGCTGCAAACAGTGCTGCTGCTTCTCTAACGATATTGAGCAAATTGGGGAAAATTCTTAGTGTACTAATAAGAACAAAAATGATGTCATTTGGTTGAAAGCTTGAGGTGTGCTAACTAACAAATTAACTAAAAGTGCTAGCAACAGAGTGAGACACAAACAAGTGAGTAGTGACCTCCCCTACATGACTGACAAAATGCCTAAGAGAAATATCAAATAAAGAAACCATAAACTAAAAGTTCTTTGTCTTAACTTTTTATACTCCAATTCTGTGGAGATGATAAATAGCAAGAATACTAGAGAATGGACTGGTATAAGACCCTAGGACTAAAGTGGATACTTGAATAGGTATGACGATTAGCAGTACTTTTTTGGTTACTGAAATAACTCCACGAAAGAGATATACAAATATGCTCTTGGGTACGTGCTGCACTCATGTGACTATGCAAGCGTCTAGAATTAGAGCTATACAAGCACGACGACAAGTTGATGAAACCAAAAACTACATATGTTTTAACAGATGATAAAATAAAGAAATTTGTGAGTGGTTAAAACAATTGCATTTTCCAGATGGTTATGTATCCAATATAGCTCGTTGTGTTAATGTTTCCGAAAAGAAACTATACGGCATGAAAAGTCATGATTGTCATGTGTTTTTACAAAGATTATTGCCATTGGCTACACGAGATTTTTTGCCTAAACCAATATGGGGAGCACTTACAGAATTGAGCCATTTTTTTGTGGATATATATTCAACTAAAATACAAGCTGATCATATGCTCCAACTAGAAGTTGACATTGTTGAAATCTTATGCAAGTTGGAAATGATATACATTCCTGGTCTTTTTGATTTAATGGAGCACTTAATTGTCCATCTACCATACGAGATTAGAGTTGGAGGCCCTATACAATATCGTTGGATGTACCCATTCGAGAGGTAAAGTTATATAACTTGATATATCATTTACAAAGTCATAAATTTGAATATCTTTTTCAATACTAATGTTGATTTTAACTGTTAGGTACATGCATCATTTAAAAAAAAAATCTCAATAAAGTGCGAATAGAAGGGTCTATTTGTGAAGAATACATGTTAGAAGAGGTTTCAAATTTTTGTTCAATGTATTTTGTACTACAGGTTCGTACAAGACGCACAAAACTCTCCCGAAATGATGTTGGAGATCAAGAGATTCCTCGGACTACTCCATGTCTCTCAATTTTTGAATATCATGGAAGACATTTCGGTAGGAGTTGGACTAAAAATCTACCAGATATAGATATGAAAGCTGCAGAGACATATGTTCTCCTAAATTGTAGTGAGATTGAACCATACATTGAGTAAGAATTTTTTAATTCACCTCCTAACTAATAACTAGCTAAATATAAAACATTCGTTTATACAAATTAATATCGCTTTTAAAAGGAAATTTGATGGCATGTTGAGCATCATCAATCCTCTTATCACTGCTCAACAAATTGAGAAGAAAAGAGAGAATGGTTTCTCAAAATAGATGAAACAACTTGTGAGTATGACACTTTAATACATATTTATTACTAAACATTTTATGCTATTAATAAGATATAATTACTTATATTCTTTTAAATAATGATTTTTTAATTAGGCTCATGGGAATCGCATTGACGATTCTCTCATATGAGATATGGCTCGTGGTCCTCAAAATTGTGTTAAATGTTACAATGCTTTCATCATCAATGGATACAGGTTTCACACTAAGGATTATGGGAAAAATAAGACAACAATAAACAGTGGTGTTTGTGTTTTAGGTAGTAACTATGGTAATGATGTATTAGATTATTATGGGATAGTCGAGGAAATTTTAGAATTCACTTACCTAGGTGACAATAACAAGGTGGTTCTATTCAGATGTAAGTGGTTTGACTCGATTAATGGGGTTCGAAATGATAAAAAGTATGGAATTGTGAAAATCAATCACAAGTCCAAACTTCGGTCATTTAAGCCATTTATATTAGCTAAGGAAGCCCAACAAGTGTACTACATGAAATATCCAGCTTCAAAAAATAAAGATAGGGTTAATTGGTGGGTTGCGTGCAAAGTTAAAATCAAGGTGCATACTTCTGAGGTGTATATGAAGGAAGAAAATCATAATTACTATCAGAATGATGTTGGAGCTACCTATTTGTCATTTAGATTCCAATTTGATGAAATTGATGAACCAGTTGTCTTGTTTGATGGAGGCATCGTGGAAGAAGTGAATCTGAATAAGTTAACACCTCGTACTAAAAAAAGGACAAGAAATGAACTTCAAGAAAATGTTGATATGGGTGATGATGATGATATAAATGATGAGGAAGATGAGGCAGAATGGCAATTAAAAAGTGATGATACATGTAACATTTAAAAAATTATGCTGGTAATGTGTATGTTATTAATATGCCATTCAATATAATATTTTCCTTATGTTAATAGTTAAATTTTATTGTACGCCATTACAAATATATGTTATTATGTGTATACTGTTTGTATTTTGAAGTATGCCACCACGGAGCCACAAACCTATAGTGCTTACTAGAGTGTCAAGGAGTGACATACCAGAATCATTGTCTAGGAGGGAGTCTGTATCACCTATACTTCCTTCATCACCTAGAAAGGAGTCTATATTACATATGCTTCCTTCATCATCTAGGAGGAAGTCTGTATCACCTATACTTCCTTCACCATCCACTTCACACATTATTTCTCTATCACCTGATACTTCGGCCGAGAGTCCATCATTAGCCTCACATGATATTGATAGTACAGATCCACGCCCTATCATCAATATAGAGCCAGGAACAAATACGTATGTTATACACTTATTTGTTGTTTATATATATATATATTTGATTTCATTTTTTTTTTTATCTAAATCTTTTATATGTATGTAGTCAGAGGTTCCATCCATTGACTGTCACTCATGAAATAGGCAATCAAATTATTTCTCTTATGCCTAGCTCGATAGCAACCTATAAATCATATCCTCATGACGTTAAGGATTCACTCTTCGACTCATTTATGGTATGATTTATGTATAATTAAAATTTGTATATGATTAAATGTTATTTGCTAACTATTATATATTTTACTTTTCAGAGGAGATTTTATTTTGCATCTAAGTATGATAGGTCTATGGCTCGCATTGTGTGGGAAAAGACTACACAAGACGATTCAATCAAATACTTCATAATGCGAGAAATATGGCTAGGGTAAAAAGTAGATCACAAAACCCATTAAATTGGAGAGGATTCGGTTCAGCAGCTATTCGATTCGAATATTTTAATGAGTTGTGTGAAACAACATGGAATACAGAGGAATGGAAACATAAGTCGGCAGCTGCTGGGAAAAATCCAAGTTCAATGCCAGAGGCTAGTGTTCATGCTGGAGGTTTATGCACATTCGTTCGCCATAAGGAGATTATGGTAAACAAATAAATCATTTAATTTACCAACTCATAATTTTTTAATGAAGGCATGTATAAGTTATGTTTATTTTGCAGGAAAAAGAGTTGAAACAACCAGTCCGATATAAGGAGTTATTTGACCGGACGCATAAGAGAAAGACAGGAGAGTTTGTTTCTCAGCATTCGTCCGATATTCAATGAAATTTATATAACTTAAATTTTTTTGATTTATAGGAAGGGTATTCTGGTAGAGTTATTGAAAAATATGGAGAGAATGGAAGCTCCTCGTCTACTGAACCGGTTATAGATATGGATGCATGGTTGTGTTCTACTGGTCAGCCAAAGAAGGGTAGAGTTTATGTCTTTGGTCGTACTCTTGACCCTTGTTATTCACGTTCCTCATCTTCGTCCAGCGTTAGCTCACATCCAGCTAGTTCATCATCTAGTGTGCCTGTCTTAGAACAACATTTTTTAAGTATCATGCAAACTGAGATGCGTACCGAGTTGCGTATTAAGATTCAGACACAAAATCAAGAGATACGTAGTTATGTTGATAATGCGCTAAAAGGTAATATGGATGCGATTAAACAGTTGACAACTTCTTTTTCTCAATCATCTCGAGCACGTGGGCATCATAAAGGGAAAGCAAAAGGAAAATATGAACAACAAGCTGTAAGTTTTGTTTCAATTATGAAAAATAGAAAGCTAATTAAATTATACAAATTTACTTATATAAATTTACTATGTTTTACTTATTAGGATGATAATGTTGAAGATGAAGATGATGATGATGAATCTAATGAGGATCTTGGTGACGATGATTAAGATGTAGTTTCTTACTTAATTTTTGGACAAAGTTTTATTATCTTTTAAGTTTACTTTTATTACATATTTGGATATGTTAAATGTTGAATGTGTCTAAAGTTTGTTGAATATGTGTTGAAACTTTGTTGAATTGATGTAATTTTCTTTTGTTAATGGAATGTGCTCATTATAGTTTGGTTCTAGAATTTATTGGTGTTACATGGTCAAAACAGGTGTAAAAAATATGAAAAAATGAATTAAAATGCATAAATATATTAAAAACTATTACAATTAGCGACATAATAGTGACGATTTTGTGACAGAATATGCACATTATATTTTCAGATTAGCGACAAATTTGTGACGGAATAGCGACGAAAATATTTTGCAAAGGATTTGTGACGGAAATAAATTTCTTAATTTTGTGATAGATTTGTGATAGTTTTGCAACGGATTAAAATTTCTTAAGTTTTACAATTGCGACACATTTGCTATTGATTTGCGACGGATTAAAATTTCTTAAGTTTTAAGATTGCGATAGATTTGCGACAGATTTGTGACCAAATTTTGCAAAGAAATTATAGCAAATTTGTGACCGAATTTGGATCTTAATTTGCGATAGATTTGCTGGATTTGCTATGGAATTAAAAGTTGTTCATTGTAAAATTTTCAACGGATTTGCAATGGAATTTGTGACGGAATTTATTATTGCAATTTGACGATAGTTTTGTTGAATTTTTTTGGCAAATGATTTACTATAGAATAGCGACAAAATACTCCCGTCGCTATACATTTGCGACGAATTTACAACCGAATTATTTTCGTTGCAAAATTGCGTCGAGAAATTTATGATAGACATAATCCGTCACAAATCCAATTTGCGACGGATTTACTATAGATTTGTGACAAATTGAGCCCGTCGCTAAACTGTTTTTTTCTAGTATTGCAAATTAATCAAGAAAATACATCCAGTGTCCCATTTAACAAAAATGTTCCAAGACGATGAGGTTTTAAGCGTTTCCTATCTATGACGAGCATAAACACATTGTGTATAATTAAAATCCCATGGTTGATAATGATTTTTTTTTTTTTTTTTGTGAAAATCAAATTTGAACTTTTTTTTTTTTGGTTCTTTTATATATAACGGGGATACCGTCATGGATAATCAAAATCCCGTCGTAGATAATGAAAAAAATTCATGAAAATCAAAATTTGTTTTGGTTTTATTATCCGAGACGTACCGTCAAGATATTTATCTACGTTGGTCTAGTCTGAGACGGTATTGTACTGTCACGGATAATTCGTTTTCTTGTACTGTTGAGTTAATTACCTCGCATGTATTGGTGAGTAATAGCTTGGTGATATGCATGTACGTCGCATGTCACGGATACTTTTATGTTTGAAATTGAACATTTGGAAAAAACTTATACTATTAGGCTATTTCGTTTGTCAATCTAATTTGAATTGATTTTAATATGTTTGATATTTGGTTTGCGTAAATATTGTGAACTTTTGAATTGTGTTGTTGTGATTTGATGTTTAGGGTTTTGTGGGTAGGGAGAGATTTGGCTGATATTATGAATATTGTAATCTATTTAAATAGGTTTCAGTTCTAAACAGTGAAAAGATTATAAAAACAGAAAAAAAAAAAAGAAAAAAAAAAAGACAATTAGCAATAGATTAACATGGAAAAATAGTAAGGCATTGGAGAGGGATTAGCGAGGAATTGGTGAGGATTGAGTCTCTTCCAAGCTGATTAGCGAGCAGGTTTTAGCTAGGGTCCTAGCAATTCCCATTAGTGCTGCAGCAAAGCTTATCATGCCCACATTGACAACCATATACACAACAAGCCCATCTCTCCCTTCAGTACATCTTATTTTATCCTAAAACCTCTTATCTTGTTATCGATTCACCCAAACCAAATATAAGGTTTACTTAAGAGTAAGTTTTGGAACAACTTTCTTTTGGGAGAAATTTAATTTATTCTAAATGAATTTAGCTGAATTCTTTTGGTTGAATGTATAATGGAAGAGAGTTCAATTAATTGTAAATCTTATTTTATAATTTTTTCTGATTTTAAATACTTACAAATTTGGTTTGATTTAAAAAGAATTCAATTCAAATACATTATTAAAATTTTTTTAGCTAGGTTGTCTTTTAAATTTATTTACTTTTTTCATTGACTCCATTACAATCACTTGACATTGATGATGACATACTTTTGGATTACCGCCCCACCCCTCTTCTTCCTTCCCTCTAGCTTAAACCTGGGCTCGTACCATCCACACATTGTCTACGGCTTCATAGCCATCAATTCTAGACCATATATTGTGCTACTTTTGAGGAATTGGGTCAGATTTTAGAAAGTTGATGTTACTCAATAGCTAGGACCAATTTTATTTTTTTTCTTTTTTCTTTTTGATAGATTCCAATTTCCATTGTTTGTTGTCCCATACAGGTGATTGAGATGACAATTTTAATTTTTGATTGCATTGTAAATAAAAATTTCAAACAAATCAGATCAGGAGAGAGAATTGAGAGGGAAGAACATAAATAATTAGTTAAGTGAAAATAAGGGTAACAATATCAAAATATTAAATTAAATTGAATTCTATCATTTATATTTATATTCCAAACAACATAATTGAATTCAATTCAATTAATTCTATCAATAAATTGATTTGTTTCAAACACTAAAATAGAATTTAAATTGTACTCAATTAAATTAAATTAAATTCTTGTATAAATTTATTCTAAATACACCCTAAAAGGTTTGCCTTTGGCATTAGCTTTTCAGGGACAAGTGAGTATAGAAATGGGTAACGAGATTAGCAATGATATGGTGGGCTTGAGGTGAATTGATGTAATCAAAGAGGGTACCTTTTTTGGATATATCCAGTTCATGATAGTTTAATTGAGATCTGAAAATGGGTTTATTTTCGTATGCTTGTTCTTGTTCTTTGTCTTCCTCTTAGATAGCTACTAGTGTGGTAAATCATTTAATATAGTTGGCAATGGATCAATTCAAGCCAATCTGACCTGATCCAACATTGATCTAAAGGTGTATGGATCATATCCGATCCAAGGTAAATTGGTCCATGAATCAAATCTCCATGATCTGACCCTACTTGGTTTTTCTTTTAAAAAAAAATAGAATAAAATTAAATTTTACTTTTTTTCTTTTCCTTTTGAATAATCAGAGTAATTGCTAACCCAAAAAAAAAATTTCAACTAGAAAATGAAAGTAAAAGATAACATTCATGTTGGATTAGATCCGATCCATCCAAATAACAATAAAGGATCATGAATAATCTAACCCAATCCATAGATCATGATTTGATACTATTCAAGTTGAAAAACTGATCCAACAACTTGAATATTATTCAATCCACTAGCTTTGGATTAGGTCGGATATCTAACTTGACCTAGTCCATTGCCATCACTTTTAATCATATAAAAGAAATCCTTACAAACCTACCTCCTTTCTTCTCTTTTCTTGTCTTCTTCTTTCCTATCCAATTATCAGAATTGGATGACGATGATGGAGGTAGCTGCAAGTGATTTTAGTTATCTTTTTTTTTTTTTTTTTTTCATTAAGAATAAATTTTTTCATATATAATTTGAATAAAATTAAAAATATAAATTTTCTTATACTTTTCTTTTTTCACATAAGCTATGTGCTAACTTTTTATTTGTCCACAATGTTATGTGAGTAAGCTACTTCATCTCTCGTTAGCCATGTTAGCTCTGTCATTTCTCATTAAGTTAATTTTA